>JAJEJO010004357.1:72381-107934 GCA_020662805.1 Glaucomys volans
TTCTTCATCAAACTCCTTTCTTTAATGCTTAACCTCTAAACTATCTTGATACTCCTCCCATTCATTTGACCACCTCTTGTGTTTTGGCTTTATTGCCTAATTTTTCAGATTGGACCCATAAACCTGTGTATTGATCAAGTTCCATCCTTATATTCTTTAAAGTTATGATAATATAAAATAAAAGATGAAAGGAGACTTAACAGTCACCTTGTCCAAACTCCTCATAAAAGTGAAATAACATTCCTTAGTTATCAAAAGCAGAAACTATTACCTTTTGTGAAGATCCCTAAACAATCATATGCTGTACAGTTCTACTCTCTATTCAATAGATGGAGATCATTTAGATACTCCAATTCTTAAATATGGAAATTACTTTGTGATATTTATCTTTAACTTATGCTTTTCCAACACTCCAGGCTCACATTTCTATCTGATGAGAAATTCTCATACATCATTGATAAATTCCCACTTTTAGTAGTCGTCCTGAAGAAACTGTCTCTGTCTACAAAGAACTAACTAAATTTGCCAAGTAATCAGGAACAAAGCCCTAAATAATTTGAAGAAATTTTACCTTACCTGTCTCTTCTATCTACTCAACATTCTTCCTTTCCTTTATCTTGAGGGTTCTTAACCTAAAATCAGAGACCTTCAACATACAAAGGGAGATAATATTTATTCACACTAAATTCTAATATTTTCTTCAATGATAAAATGTAGGCAGGATTTCTTTAGTTTTTCCAGTATCCATTTAGTTAACAAAATATGCCAACCTTTTTCCTCATGCTATTGGCAGAAGATAAGATATAATCTTCAGGATATATTAACTGAAGTATCTTTAATGCTTTTAACATTGAAAAGTATTCCCTATTTCTCTTGAAATAATCTTAGGAAAATATACATATGGCAGGAAGCCCTCTGGTCCTTGATAACAACACCAGTGATATCAACAGCAGTGATAACCACAGGAAGAAAAAAAATTACCAAGTATCTATATGCCAAACATTTTTCTAAACACGATTCTTACAGTATCTCATTTAATCCTCAAAACACCCATACAGTGGGTGCTTACATGATTCTAATTTCACAAATAAAAGAAGTTCCAAGAGATAAAATATCTCGTGTGCACATTGTTTGTCTAAGATCATATAGTTTCATGAGTGCCAAAACTTGAAACTAACCTCTGTGCCATTCTCTACTGTTTAGGTATCTTTAAAAAATATCTTGTATTGAGGTAAAATATGCATAATACATAACTGATCATTTTGTACAATTGAAGGGTACAATTCTATGGCATCAAGTGTGTAACCACCACCCCTTCCATCTCCAGAACTTTATCATCTTCCCAACCTGAAATTCCATATCTATTAAGTACTAACTCTTCCTTTTCCACTCTTTCCATGCCCTGGAAAAAACAATTCTATTTTCTGTCTAATGAATCTGACCTTATATAAGGGGAATCATGCAATGTTTGTCCTTTGGTGAATGGATTTAGCACAATGTTTTCAAGGTAGATTTTATGTTGTAGTAAGTTTCTAAATTTCTTTCCTTTCTAAGCTCAAATAAGATCCCATTGTATGGATGTGACATATCTTTTTAAAAATTTGTTCTTTTTAGTTATACATGATAGTAGAGTCAACTTTGGTGTATTTATACAAAAATCGAGTATGTCTTATTCTAATTAAGATTCCAGTCTTGTGGATTTATATGATGTGGAGATGCACTGTGGTATGTTCACATATGTACATAAGAAAGTTAGGTCAGATTCATTCCACTGTCTTTCTTATTCCTATCCTCCCTTCCCTTCATTCCCCTTTGCCTAATTGACAACTTCTATTCTCCCATGCATTGTTACGTATTAGCATCCACAGAGAGAACATTCAACCTCAGATGTGACATATCTTGTTTTTCCATTTTCTGTAATGGACAATGGTTGCTTCCACCTTTTGGCTACTGTGAAAAATGCTTTTATGAACATGGGTATATAAATAGCCATTTGACTCCCCGCTTTCATTTATATTGGGTGTATAATCAAAAGTGAAATTGCAGGACCACATGGTAATTTTATATTTAATTTTTATATGAATAGCCATACTACCTTTTATACCAGGTACATAATTTCACATTCTTACCAGCAATGCACAAGGGATCAAAATTTTAACCAATCCAGGGTTCACACATGCAAGGCAAGTACTTTACCAATAAGTCATATCTCCTACCCGCTTCTACTCATTTTTTCTTTTCTTTTCTTTCTTTTTTTTTTTTTTTTTTTCCGGTACCAGGGATTAAACTCAGGAACGGTCAACCACTGAGCCACATCCCCAGCCCTATTTTGTATTTTACTTAGAGACAGGTTCTCACTGAGTTCCTTAGTGAGACCTTGCTTCTGCTGAGGCTGGCTTTGAACTCCTGTCTTAGCCTCCCAAGCCGCTGGGATTACAGGAGTGTGCCACCATGCCCAACTCTTCTTTTCATTTTTAATAGGGTTGTTTGTTTTCTTACTGCTGGGTCAAAAGAGCTCTTTACATATTCTGGATAAAAAGTTCTTTTCAGATACAAGAATTGGGAACATTTCCTCCCATTGTATAGATTAAGTTTTCACTGTGTTGATAATGTCCTTTGCCTTTGATGGGCAAGAGGGTTTTTTTTTGTTTTAATTAAATCCAACTTATTTTTCCTTTTGTTGTCTGTGTTCTTGGTATCATAACCAAGAAATAATTGTTAGATCAAATTTTAGCTTTTTTTGTATATGGTGTAAGATAAGGATCCAACTTTACTCTTCTGTGTGTGAATATCAGTTTTTTCAGCATCATTTGTTGAAAAAGCTGTCTTTTCCCCATTGAATTTTTTATCATTCTTGTTGAAAATCATTTGGCCAACAATGCAAGAGTTTATTTCTGCATTCTCCATTTCATTTACTTACTCTCCATGTCTGTTTAATGTCAGTACATCATGGTTTTGATTATTTTACATCTGTAGTAACTTGAAGTTAGGAGGTATGAGACTTCAAACTTTGTCCTTTTTCTAGATTGTTTTAGCTATTTGGGGCTCCTTGAGATTTCATTTGAATTTTAGGATGGATTCTTCTACTTTTGCAAAAATCTCTTTGAAATTTTGGAAAGAATGTAGAATCTGTCTACATTTAATCTGTAGACAGATTTGGGTAGTATTGACATTTGACATCTGCTATTATGGTTTAGATGGGAGGTGTCTCTCAAAAGCTCATGTGTGAGACAATGCAGGAAGATTCAGAGGAGAAATGATTGGGTTGTGAGAGCCTTAACCCAATCAGTGAATTAATCCCCTGATAGGGATTAACTGAGTGGTAACTGAAGGCTAGTAAGGTGTGGCTGGAGGAGGTGGGTCCTTGGGGGCATGACTTTGGGGTATATATTTTATATCTGGCAAGTGGAGTCTCTCTCTCTCTGCTTCCTGATTATCATGTGAGCTGCTCCACCATACTCTTCCACCATGATGTTCCACCTCACCTTGATCCCTGAGGAATGGAGCCCCTGCCTATGGACTAAGACCTCTGAAACCATGAGCCCTTGAAAAAAGTTTTCCTCCTCTATGATTATTCTGGCTAGATCTTTTAGTCATAGTGGTAAAAAAGCTGACTAAAACATCTGCTATGGTTTGAATATGGGGAGTATCCCCCAAAGTTCATATGTTAAAAGCTTGGTCCACAGGGTGGCACTATTGGGTAGTAAGTGTGGTGATGTTTGACATTTAAAAGTGGAGCATAATGGGAAATCCTTACATCATTATAGTCACACTGTCAAAAGTTACTCTGAGGTACTTTGGATTAGATAGAGGGGAGTGAAGGGAGGGGAGCGGGCATAGGGGTAGGAAGGAAATGTAGATTAATTGGACATTAGTACCTATGTTCATGTATGATTACACAACCAGTGTAACTCTATATCATGTACAACCAGAAGAATGAGAAATTATACTCCATTTATGGAAAATGTGTCAAAATGCATTCTACTGTCATGTGTACCTAATTAGAACAAATAAAAATAGAAGTTACTGCTGGACTCTGCTCTTCATCCCTCACTGTGTTTCCTCTTTTCTAACTTAAGATGTGATGGCTTGCTCTGATGTGCTCATACTGTGATGTACCACTTTCACCAAATGCCCAAATCCATGGGACCCCATGTGATCTTGACTTTGAACCTGCAGAAACATGATCCTAAATAAATCTTTGACTTCATATGTACCCTGTGTCAGATATTTCACTGTAGTAATATGAAGCTGACTCATATATCTTAATAATATTGCATTGTACACTATTAATGTAGACATATCTCCATTTAATTATATCTTTATAATTTCTTTTGGCAACATTTTGTAGTTTTGAATTTACAAATCTTTTGTTGCCTTTGTTAAGTTTATTCCTAAATATTTAATTGTTTGATGTTATTCTAAATTGAGTTGTTTCTTAGTTCAATTTTTGGACTGCTGTTTATTAGTGTATAGAAATTGAATTGATTTTTAGGTGTTGTTTCATATCTTGCTACTTTGCTGAATTCATTTATTAGGTCTAAGATTTTCTTATCACTTAGTCACCTGAATAATGCAGAAAATATATTCAAACAAATATATCAATTTTCCTGGCTACCATGTGGGTATACTTTTTTTTTAAAACTTATAACCAAACTGGAACAAGTTCTTAATTTGCTTGACTAAAATATTTCCCACAAGTTATCCAGTTTGTACCTTTAGCCCTCAAAAAGAATTAAGATATTGGACAATTTTATTTGATAGGTTAATTAAACTTCACTATTCTGTTCACAAGCCTGTTTCTGGAAGGTCATTTTTCTTCAAAGGTTTTAGTCATTCCATTTAAAATTAGAAAAATTCAGATCAAAACATCAAACATCATAATTCAAAATGTGTTTCAGGGGTTCAAAGATTGCACAGTTTTATGTCTCTTTAGAAATACAGACTTCCAGAATGTTAGAGTCAGGAGCACTTTTAGGGACCATCTAGTCTATGTTAGTCAGCTTTATATCATTCTTACCTAAATACATAACAAAAACAAACTACAGGCGGACAAACTTATATTAGCTCATGGTTTTAGAGGTTCAGTCCATGGTCAGCTACCTCCATTGCTCTGGGTCGCAGGTGAGGCAGAACATCATGGCCCAAGAATGTGGTGGAAGAAAACTGCCTACCTTATGGCAAACAGGAAGCAGAGAGAGAGGGAGAGCAGGGCCAAATGGGACAAAATATAAACCCCAAAGACACATTCCAGTTATCTACTTCCTCCAGTCCTGCCCTATCTACTGACAGTTACCATCCAGTTATTCCATTCAAATTATTAACCATCAAATGTATTAATCCACTTATTAGGTTACAGGCCTTATAATCATTTTTGCTATCAACATTCCTGCATTGTCTATCACATGAGTTTTCAGGGGACACCTCATTCTAACCATAATGTAGCTGAACACTAGTATTTATATTTTGGAATATATTTACATATATAATATTTTATATAGAGAGCATATATATGTATATATATATTAAGCACAAATACTATATTATATATGTTTCCATGGGTTTATATATAGACACAGAAAGAGAAACAGAGATAATATACACTATTTTACCATTTTAAATGATCTTCCAAGAGAGGTATACACAAACTGAAGAAGAAACCATGGTTTGTGAGCCACAGCAGATTTTTTGACTTATAGGTCAGTTAACTATAACTTCAGTTAAAACAAACAAAATTTGAATGGTATTCCACTTGGACTCAATCTTTAGAACTGCAGAGAAATTAAATGTGTGCTTGCTTCTAGTTAGCAATCTTGAAGAAATGAGAAAATATCTTTGTACTTACAAATATTTCTTTATGAATTGTAAGTGAACTGTGATTTCATCAGCTTTACCCATGAGGACAAGAACTACAGTGACTAATTTTATATCTAACACAGAACTTGTTTATCAAGAGAGGACAATTCATGCTAATTGTTGGCCTGATATATTGTGTAACCTACACTCAAGATTATATAGAGACAAATAGTTTGAGCATAGTTTGAATGTGCAATTATAGACTATATCATTGTATTTCCTACCATATCAAAGAAATAACATCTGGTCAATCTTGCCTCCATAATATAATTTGAATCTATCCTCTCTTTTCATTACTTGTGCCAGTACCTTAGTTTAAGGCCCTCAGCATTTTCATTTGGCAATTTGAAGGAGGTACCTAATTGCCCCCTCCACCTTTTCTAAATAATCCTACACTCCTAGACTAAATTAATTTTCTCAAGGCTGAGATACAATCAAATCACCATTGTATTCCAAAGTTCTCAGTAGTTCTCTATTAATCACTAAATGAATCCAAGTGCCTTAACACTAATTCTCACATTTTTCCTCTTTGCTCCAATGAAAAACTGGTAAGATTTCCACACATATCACAACTGTTTAGTGCATTCCCATCTTTGTTCTTCGTGTTCTTTCCACTAAAATTATTGCCTCTTCCCTTGGCAAATATTTCCTCAATTTTTAAAACAAAGGTCAAATGTCATTTCTCAGACTTGTTCTGTAACTCTTTGAAGATTTATAAAGTGATCAAGTGTCTCGTATGTATGATTACATTAATATAAACCTTGACTGAACTTTCCATATTTAATTATAATTTTCTATCACTGGGTCTCTCTCTCTCCTGTTAGAAAATTAGTTCCCTGGGACAGGAGACCGTGTAGTATTTACCTTCATAACTTTAATGCCTGGTATATATTAGGTGCTTGTTAAATGTTAATTAAGTGAATGAATGCAGATGTTTTCCACATTTATTTGTGCAACCTAGAATTCTCTGGACACCAGTTATACCTTTCCATATGCCTGCTGGGCTATCTCTTGTCAGCACTACAATTTAAAATAAACCAAATTTGCCTCCTCTCCTCCTCTTTAACAAACCTTCTAGTTCTTTCTCTTATTTTCTCATCATAGTTAATGGCTCCACCATACTCCCAATTCCCCAGGCTCAACATTATAGAGGCATATAGTCAGGGAGTATACCTATGAAAAGCATATTTCACATCTGTTCCATTTATTTCATTTTTGTTGCTTCTGCCTTAATCCAGGTCTTTAATATCTCTCCTATGTACCATCATAATAACTTCCTAACTGTCTAAACACTCACCTTCTCTTCTATTTCAAACTCTCAAAATCATTATTCATACTTCCGAAAGATTAATTTTCCTAAAGCAAAATCCCATTACATCACTCCCCAGCTGGAAAATCTGTGATTCTTATTGACTAGGAAAAGAAGCTCTATTTCCTTAGACTTATATTTAAGGACCTGGGTTGTCTGATAATTGCTTATTCTTCAGAACCTAACTCCTCTACCTCAATCCAAGAACCACACAATTAGCTAAACAAAATAGTCTACTAGTTTCCACATTGCTGTGCACTTTCTTTTTTCCCTTCCCTTTTTTCCCTTTTCCTGTTCTGCTTTCTCTCTGGCAAATATTTTCTCTATGGCAAATATTTGTTTGAGCTCTAATTCGCCAAACCTTTAAAGATCTGCATGAGAGTTACATCTGTCACAGAGCACTCCTTGACTCTTACAGTTGGAAGCATTTTTCCCTCCAAATTACTATAGCTATTTGTTTACTATGTTTCTTATGAAACTCACATTCTGCCTCTATTAGTAATGAATTGTTATTTACCTTTCTAGAATATAAGTGCTTTGAAGGAAGAATTCACATCTGATTCACCTTTTTATTTTTATTTTATTTTACATGACACTTAGAATATTTATAGTGATCAATAAGTATTTGTTGAAAGAATGGATCTGCATGTATTCATCAAAATACAAAGTATAGTTGAGATATTAAAATAATAGGTTAGAGATAGCAGATAGAAGCAAAGGAGAATTGCAATCATGGTGATAAACTTTGGGATACATCCTCTCATCAGTGTATGACAGAATAAATGCAACAGAATAGCAAGTGATAATTAAAAGAATACCCTTGAAAAAATGTATAACCTTTTAAATGTCATGATTACAGGCTTTAGATTGATCTACTTTAATGTTAACCAAGTAAATAAGCCATTTGAAAAAAATGAGGAAAGGGGAAATAAAGGAGATTTTAAATGTTCATATGATATATCATTTTCATTGATTATTATTGTTTTAGTCACCTTATCTTCGCTGCTGTGACTAAATGATCTGATTAGCACAATTGTAGAAGAGAAAAGGATTATTTGAGAGCTCACAGTTTCAGAGGTCTTAGTCCATAGAAGGCTGGCTCTATTCCTCGGGGCTGAAGGTGAGGCTGAACATCATGGCAGGAGAGAGTGGCAGATGGAAGCAGCTCACATCACAGTGATCAGGAAGCAGAGAGAGACTCCACTCTCCAGATACAAAATATATACCACATAGCCACGTCCCAATTCCCACCTCCTCCAGCCACACCCTACCACTTCAATTAATCCCATCTGGGATTAATTCACTGATTGGGTTCAGACTCTTACAAGCCCAATCATTTCTCCTCTGAACGTTCCTGCATTGTCTCACATGTGAGCTTTTGCAGGACACCTCACATCCAAACCATAACAATTATTAATACAAAATGGTACAAAGTAGTACATAGAAGTTGCATGTGCATATGTTTATAGAATTTATTATGAAATACAGTAATCATCTGATATGTATATACTAAACACTTGATAAAGAAACATGTCCTTTACAAAAATAAATTCCTACCACCTTAAAACAGATCAACCAAAACAGTTATTAAGTGTAATGATATGGGACTTGAGTGGTTAATGATTACTTTAGAGTCATTACTCCCACTATATATGGATTGATCTCTAGTTGTTACACTGCAGTTGATCACTCCAACTAGATTTAAGCTCTTCAACACACTATTTTTGTATTACTTTTAAGCAGAACTGGGCCTAGAGTTGCATAACGATTGTCAGTTGAAGAAATGCTTAAAGAAGTAGTTTTTAGACAGGATCATAAATGTACTTCAATGTGTCTTCTGCATCGTTATTTTTACAATGTGTTTTGATCATATGCCTGACATATTCTATAACTCACTAGAAGATTATTTTCATGATTTTCTTTAATTGTAGCATTTATAATTAGAGGTTTTGAAAATCACCAGAGAAATGACATTTCCTTATAAACTTTCAGCTGTGGGGCAGCTTGATTTATTTAACATCATGGCTTGGTTTTGATTGGGTCATATTGAAATGCCTCTGTGGTGTGTTCAGAATTGCATTAAGCAAGGACGTATTGTACCACTTTAAAGGAATATGAGGATTAATGTTGACATAACAATGCTAATGTTTTATGAAAGGAAAATTGCTATGAATTATTATAAATTTCTTGAAACTTAGAAATTTTGGAAGAACCTTGATTTTATTATATAACCTTATATGACAGGACTAGTAAATTTATGTTTCACAATTATGTCTATAAAAATCTTATAGGAAAAATAATGCAAATTTCTCAACATAACATATATCAGCATAGTATCTTCTGGAAAATGAACTTTATTAATGATTTAATTTCTTATTTTTCCACAGGATTTGAGGTTCCAATTAAAACAATGTTTGGGCCATTGCGTTACTGCCTGCTAGTGCTTAATCTTCACTGAAAGCCTCATCACTTATTTTAAAACAAAAGAAGAACGAGGTAAGGAGAAAAGTAATGAAATGCAGCATAACACATCTTTCAACATAAAGGGAAGTAGCTTTTTACAAATGATCCAGGATCAGTGACATTCAGAAATTATTTGCTGAACACTAAATGTGTTCAAGTGTGGCATCTCAATTCCAAGGACTCTATGTCTTCTATTATGAAATGAACAATGTGGACTTATTTTTTTCTTTTGCTGTTGCAGTAACCTAAAGTAACAATTATTGATGTCAGTGATATGCCTAAAATGATAACGGGGACTACAGAAAGAATCTGCTACTTTATCTACTAAGATTCTATGATGTTCTGATGGTGAAATAATGAATATAATTAACATTTCTAATATTATTTTTAAATGTGTGCAATTCTAGTACTATGAACATAACACACTGTATCTATTTATTTCTATCACAGGGGTCATACTTAACAGCTTTGTTCTAAATCTGTGATTATATCCTTTAACTCCCATGTTGCTAATTCAATCATTTTTAAAATACGTAGTCTAACAGTTCTTTAGAAAGTTATGTTGCACTAAGTAGCATTGCCTATATTAGAGGAATGATATAATCAGAGATGTCCTTTAAGGCTGCAATATCAATGCCTACATCTAAGTCTAACACAACATATACATATGAAAAGAAAGTTAAAGTATCCATGCTTTTACCCTGTATTCTCTAATAATGGGACAATTTTCATTAAAGTAAAAACTCAAATAATTATTTTCCATAAAAGATCACTCCTAAATAAATATACATAAAATGTTTAGAACTGACTTATTGAAGATGACAAATATTAATTATATGACAAATTATATGACAAAATATTAATTATATGACAAATATTAATTACTGTGTCAACACAGTAATGGCTAAGTTAATTTTATTGAGCCCACTAGCTTTCTAGTCAGAGTGAACTACATTTTGAGTCTCTCTATATATTTCATAATGTTCAGGAATATTTAGAAGTTATATAATTTTCATCTCTGGATCTCAGTCTTCCCTTTAGAGTTTCTCAAAATGCCTGTGTTTGTTAAATTATGAAAAGGAAGAAGCAAGGTAGAAAAGAGTTATGCTTCACCAAAGACAGGAATTGGTCTATTGCTCTGTTTAAACATGATTTGCTGTATATTGCTGGGAAGTAAAGATTTTGATAATATATTTCAAGTTTAGAGTATCTTTTTTATGTTAGTTGCCACTTAGAAGTTTGTTAATGTGCTATAGACACACTCCTCATTAATTCATCAGTAGACTTTTGAGTGTATTTAATTTTCATTTAAACCCAAGATTATAGCTGCTAAGAGCACCAACGACAAAAGTTTAACAGCCAGCATACTATTCTAATTTCTATTTGAATAAATGTCTATTTTATTTTATTTTGCAAATTTGATTGATGATATGTGTCTTCCAAGTTTATGATACTATTTTAGTTTTTTCATAAAAATAAATAAAAAATAAATAAGTAAATAAGTTTTTTCATAAAAAATTTATTTTTATTTCATAAAAATAAATAAATAAATAAATAAATGGAAAGGCCAATAGAGTAGAGGAAGGAGATTGGGGGTAGAAAGGAGTGAATGGAAAGGGGTAGTACTAGGAAATGAAATGAAGTAAATTATCACATGCATTCATAAATATGTCAAATGAACCCCATTATTACATATATATTACATATAGTTATAATACACTAAAAAACTAATAAGAGAATATTCAAATACTAATAAAAATTTCTTCTTAAGGTATAACTTACTGTCATGACAAGTATTTATGATGTATAATAATAGCTGATTTATGTTCTGCTTCTTTGTATATAATCCAGACTTAAGACCTGACACAGCAGCTTGTCTTACAAATTCTCATAATGTTCCATAAGTTAAAAAAAAAAAGTAAAATATGACTTTAGGAAAAAGTAACGAACAATCCTGAGGCTGTTTATTTATCAAATCTCCATTGAAGTTAAGCTTATTGACTATGTATTAGTAACTTATTATGTTCAAGTTTATTTCTCTAGGTTTAGGGCTATAAGGATGAGTAAAGTATGATCCCTGTGTTTGATTTTATAATGATTTAGTACATACATCATTTGAATACAATTTGTTGAGTATTGTTAAAGGTATATGTATAAATTAGTATCAGAGCCTTAAAGAGGGTGGTTCCACCAACCTGGGGAAGAGATTAGGCCAATGAAGAGATACTGGAAAAGATACTTTTGATTGCCTGAACAATCAAAAGATGAGTAGAAGACAGCTAGACAAAAAATGTGGAATTTCATTAGACAGCAAGCAGAGACTGTAAATATACAGATATGACTTCCCTTAGTGTGTGATATGACAATGAAGAAAAGGAAAGATTTCTTGAATGAGCTCAAAGCAAATGGAAGTCATGAGGCATCTTTTGACTGATTCAAGTACAGAAGTTGGGAAGAATGTTTTCTAAGTGGGAAGAATAATATTCAAATTATATTTATATAAACATTCTGAATATCCATTAAGAATCAATCAAAATAAATTTAAGAATCAATGGTTTTTCTTTCTGCTATTTTGTAATTCTTTGAACTCTGTGTAAAGTTATAGAAACAGAAAAATTTCAAAAGTAAAGGAACTTCCTTTTGTAGATGACAACCCGAAGCTCAGGGGGTTGATGTGACTTGTTCAAGGATGAACTATTGGCTATTTTCAGAGGTTTGGTAAGAACAAATGCAACTATATCAGCTGAAAAAATTAAAAAGTGAAGTATTTTAATATTTTCTGCCTCCATGTACTTTTATTAGAGGCAATAGAGTAGAGTGGTTTAAAAGTATTGGCTCTCACAGACAGAAAAACAAATACTACAGGATTTTACTCATAAATGGAATTTAAAATTCTGATTTTATAAAAGTACACAGCAGAACAGTGGTCAACACAGGCAGGAGAAAGGAAATGTGAGGTATAGTGTAGAATGGTTGGTCTATGAATACAAAGTTACAGATAGATAGGAGAAATAAGTTCTGGTGTTGTGTTGCATATTAGGGTGACTAGAGTTAATGTATATTTCAAAATAACCAGAAGAGAAGATTGTGAATTTTCTTACAACAAAGAAATTATAAAGGTTTAATGTGATGGACAGTCAAGCATTAACATACATGTATAGAATTGTGGTGTGTGCAGTCTCTGAATTGATTTTGCTATGCAAATCAGTTTTAAAACATGTTATAATGACGATCATATCATTAATTCAACCATTTTGTAAGCTATAATATTATAGAGTTTGCTATACACAGAGTCCAACTTATGTGATTTTTAAATTGTCATCATTAGTGGAAATTATTATAGTTTTACAAAGGAAGTATTATGAAGTATTGCCTAAGGGAAATCAGACTGGGAATTGCAAATATATCAATTGTAAATATTGAAAACATCTCTAACTTATTAAATACCCCCAAATCTACATTTTTAAGAATATAGGAGGACCTGTTTGACCTTGTATCAGATCCCGATCCTATGTTCCAGAAACCCTCTTATTCAAACAATACAATGGATTAAAACTAAAAGCCAAGTGATGTGAATTTTGTACATGTAAGACATGCATAAGGAGTGTCCTGCATGTCAAATAGATGTATGAGATTTGTTCATTTGGTAAAAAAACTTTTAGGACTTTTCCATTCTCAAAAATTTCAGCCCTTGCTGGATCTGGTGGCACACACCTATAATCCCAGCAAGTCAGGAGGCTCATCTGTCATCCTAGCTACTTAGGAGGCTGAGGCAGAAGGATTTGAAGTACAAAGTCAGCCTCAGCAACTTAGGGAGACACTGTCTTAAATTGTTTTTTAAAAAATGGTGTCCTGGGATGTAGCTCAATGGTACAGTACCCCTAGCTTCAATCCCAGTACTGAATATAAATTTCTTACATAGTGATTTTGTACTTTTACTGAAGGTTTTGTAGATATTAGAAGCATCACATGACGAGACGCCTCAACAATTTGAAAATCATTGTATTGACAGCTAATGAAATGAAACCTTTAGATAAGTATTGAGGAATTTCTCAGTTTATACATGTTTGTATGACACATAGTCATGCACACAAAAATTAACTAAGCAGAACTATTACCACCTTGGGAGGTAATAAATTATCTGAATCCATCAGATAATTTCTTTGCTATGTTTGAAGGTAAGGCATTGTGGGTATTATATAATCCGGTCATAAGTGTAAACCATGCAGTACCTGGAAATTTTTGGTTTGTTTCTTAGTTCTTATAGTAGAATAGTACAGTGACATATACTTCATAGAACTCTAACTAGTACCTAAAGGTACGTTTTAAAACAGATACCTGATAATCTAAACAGATACCTGATAAAGTAATTTTTAAAATGAAGAGGATATAATTTTAAAATATAGGCTTATAGTATATGACCTATAAGTAAAACTATTATGCAAAATACCCAATGGTTACATTTCACAAATCATAGCTTTTTGGTTTATGCTTCACTTAGCAATTTTTAAAATAGTAACATCCTTACTAATACTGTAGAATTAGGATATGAATTTTTATAAACTACTATGGAAAGCTATTTTCTATTTCACTCTTATTAAAATAACTTATTACTAATAAATGTTTAGATACCACAAAGCTAGATTATATTCTTTAGGGATTAGAATTTGTCAATTTCATCTTATCTTTTTCAGGAAAAAAATAGATTATCAGGTATCTGTTTTTAAACGTACCTTTAGGTACTAGTTAGAGTTCTATGAAGTATATGTCACTGTACTATTCTACTATAAGAACTAAGAAACAAACCAAAAATTTCCAGGTACTGCATGGTTTACACTTATGACCGGATTATATAATACCCACAATACCTTACCAAAAAATGGTCATGGACTATACAACATGAGAAAGTGTTTGCTATCTGAGACTGAAACAGAATTTTTTGTTATGCAGTGGAATACTATTCAGCCTTAAAAAATAAAGATATTCTGTCAGTTTAGACAATATGGACATAATTGGAGAACATTATATGAAGTGGAATAAATCAAACACAGAAAGACAAATAGCACACACTCTTTCTTAGATCTGCAATCTAAAACAATTGAACTCATAGAAACAGGACATGTAATGATGGTTTCCTGTCACTGGAGATAAGACTATGAGGAAAATTATTAAATAATACAGAGTCTTGGTTAGATAAGAGGAATGTTTGTTTTTTTGAGATCTGCTGCAGAACATGATTGATATAACTAAGAGACTCATAGTGAATATTACAATGTTGCTTGGAGGATATACCTCAAGTATTCTCATCATAGAAGATATCAAATATTTAAGGTAATGGATGGGTTCATTGGCTCTATTTGGTCATTTCACATTGTATTAAATTCATAACTTCACTTTGTACCTATAAATAAGTACAGCTATAATTTGTTAATATATGTGTAAAAGGAGGTTTGATTAATCAAAACAAACACTGAAAACAGCAAGAAAAAACAAAACTTCCATTAATCTCTCTTTGCAAAGCTCTTATCAATTGATATTCTATTATGTGTATTATGTTTAAAGAGTTTCATTTTTTAAGTATTCTAAATCTGCACTCTCACATTAGTCATCAACTAAATACAGCCTATTTTCTTTGTTTACAATTTATGCTGATTTAAATTTCTCATGTATCATTTTATAGTATTCTCCTAAAGTTATGTGTCACTTATTTTTAAATTTGCCTATGAAACTTTTTGTATTTTGATAGAATCAGAAATGTGTGTGGTTGGTGTGTGTGTCTGTCTCTACATCTGTGTATGTCCTCTATGCCCATGTCTGCATAAGTGTGTGTATGTGCCAGAATGCACAAAAAGGGGTAAGACAAAAAGCACGTGAGACTAGGTTTGGGCAAACTTTTCATTGTAAATTTTTTCTTTCATACTCACTAAACAATAAATGTATTGACTTATTAACATTGCAATTTCTTTCAAGGATAGTTAGGTTCCTCAAACATGGAACAACTTTTGACAAGTGGCCTTGAGATACTTCAAATAAAACTTAATTGATTCTTTGTGAGTTTAAGCTTTTTAATCCTGATCCTTGACTCCATTTCAAAACCTTCTTTTGGCCTCTATCATAATCATCATCATTATTTTGGAGTGGGTAAAGCATATTATCAAAAGAAAAAGAACATTAACTCTGTTTTACTCAAATTTGTAAGATATTTGCATTCAGAATTGTTTTATAGAAGCGTTCTTATAATTCTTCAACATTTTTCTGTTTGTACTATTAGCTGTGAGACATTTGGATCTTTAGAAAATAATATATATGTCTGTCACATATTGACTAACAGTAAAACCTCATCAGCAATGTGAAAAATGATGAAGAACAATTTCTGGCTCCCAAATTTATTCTCCCTTTCAGTAAATGAATACAGCCATCTTTCAGTAATATTCTTCATTTTGAATATCCACCACTAGGAAGGTAATTTGTGAAAAGTAATTTGTCATATTTTGTGATTACCTATTTCTTGGACTCATTTGAATTCCAAAATATAAGGCAAAGACCACTGACTCACCACAATAGATTCCCCCTCTGCTTTTCTGACTTAAGATTTAAGTCAGAAAATCTTCTGATTTAAGATTCATTTTTGAATTCCCTTTGTATTTACACATGATGTGCTTGACAGATATGTTACAAGGATTGTTATACATGCAGTAGTGTGCTTAAAAAAATTACTCACTTTGCTTATGAGCCAGTTTATTGTCCTTTGTGCAAAGTAACAAGCCATTCTGTCATGGATGAAAGATCTTGAGTTGAGTGTTTACAATGCACAATCCCTTCATGGCTGAGAGCTTCTAGTGATTTCAATCTTTCTGTCATCCATACAAATCCCTTATCTACATATAGAGTGATTATAATAGATAAAGATTTATTTTTCAATTATTAGTTGCAATCATTTCCTGTCTAAATATCTCCATTCCATTCCTTCATAATCTTTACCAGTTCTCCCTGCCTTTACCATTTATTCAGCTGCCATCAGAAAAATTGTTACTTGATGAAAAAAAATGAGATTTTGGTATTGACTGTAGATCTCTGCAAGCAATTAATGCCAAATAATATGCAAAATTAAGGGGCATTTTTATGAAAGGATTTTTAATTAAAACTTCGATTTTTAAAAAAATCACTGAAGTTTTTATGATATTGTATATGACAATTCTCAATAGCTAAATATTTGGCAGAATATTTTATTGTGAATTTTACACGTTCATTCTTGGAGTGTTCTTATTATGAATGAATAATCCAGATTCTCCCAGTGGAAAAATCTACTCCCTGGGAGTGAGCTACTTACATCGACATTTTGGAACTACTACAGTTCCATTTAATAAAATGTTAACATAGTAGTTTAACAGCAGGGGAAATTCTGACTCAATGCCTTTCTTAGCCAAAGAAACAGATTGGATAATGAAAAATCCTTATTGTCAACGGGAAACACCCTCCCTGATACATTTGCAATTACAGTGTTCTTCTTAATCCAGCATCTCAGTATGTGTTATCATCCCTGCAATCCACATATTAACCTGCAATAATTGGTTGTTCTTGCTCACATTTTAAGAGCTGAGGAATAATAAAGCAAATTATTTTTCAAGGCCACGTATCACATCTGTAGTAGAGACTGAAATAAAATTTTATCATTGTAGATGATGTGTGATGTGTTTCCTAAGCAACTTCTGTCATTATTCTCAGTTGATTCTCTTAAACACTAAATAATACCTTCTGACAAATCAATGAACACAACTACAAACCTGAACCTAACAGAGGAAAAGCAATAATAATAAATACTTAACAGATTCATGGTTCTTGGTATTTCACAAACTATTTTCACATTCATATCATTTGCTTCTTAGAACAACCTTAGAAGCAGTAAAGTATACATTAGTATCCTCATTAAAGGTTTGAAATATAAAATTCAGAAATGTTTAGTTACCTGTCCAAAGTCATAGAGGTAGGAATTGACAAAACTAGGATTCTAAGGTTTATCCTGTCCCTCTTAAATAATCTTAAGAATAAAGCAGTGTCAAAACATAACATCATTTGTCTCTAGACAGATGTCTAAGCATTCCTGTGAGAACTTAAACATTATTTTTAGATAATTGCATCTTAGTTAAGTACACTTTAGCAGCATCAACAAAAATATGTATAGTAAAAAGCAAAATGTACAGAGAACAGCTTTCAGAATTTGTTGTGTCTGCATTCTCCAATTATTTTTCTCACAATGAAATTTCATATTCGTGATTTAGTTGTCTGAGATTCATATTACAAATCACATGTTAAATGTGAGGAAATAGACTCAAAGAAGCTTAATAACTTACCTAATATTACACTGTTTGTAGCTTGGTAGACTCAGGATTCAAACCACCATATCTGTCCTCTAAGACTTTGATCTTTCCTAAGCTATTTAAACAATCAAGAAAAGGATATTAAAATCTTCAGATAGGTACTATTTGTGCATTTCACATAGAAATATTTTTGGTAAATATGTAGCTAAGTTCTAAATGAGATTGTCAAGTATTCAAAAATTGAAGATAAGAGGTACCAGACATTGAAGTTTATATGGAAGACTTGATAAGCTTGGCATACATTCATACATTTAAGCTACATTTTGGAATAAATGCAGAATGAACATTTTCTGAGGTTCTGCTTAGTGTCAAATACTCTGATGGTCTCAGAGGATGGAGAGAAATTTAAGTCATGGTTCATTCCTTTAAGAAGCTAAGAGTAATTCATTTATTCAAGAAGTATTTATTGAGCATCTAAAAGAAAGATGGGCACACAGAAAAAGATGTAACTAGTGAAATATATCATTCATGTGATAAGAAATGGAATTTACTTTCTGAATGTTTCTAATTGCTCTAGTTTTTAATTTTCAAAATTTTATGTCCACTTAATAATATTTGTAAATAGCATCCCTTTGAAATGCTCCCAAAGAGCAGAATTATTTTCATTCATTAATGGTGCATATTGAATATATGTTGAGAGTTGCCATCTGTTCCAGTTTTATTTAGTGACACAGTGTTGTCAAGACTATTAATTGCAAAGGTCAGAAGGAGTCGAGTATCATTGAACTTCAATGCAGCATCTTGAACCAATTTACACATTGCAGGAGATATAATTCAGTTTTCAATAATATATGTATGTGACAGTTTTAACTTGTCCCAATAATTTCTATGTCTCTGGGCAAGCATAAAATACTCTGTGAAAATATCTACCTTCATCTCCTGAGTTTTAAAAATCGATGAGTCAGTAGCTCAGAGGGAATGAAATTAATCCATAATAAAAAACACAAGACTAAGGAGGATCAGTGAATATTTTCTCAATCCCTTTTTATATAAAATATTTGAACCTTAGATCATTATTTTGTTGGCAGCATTCACAAAATTAGATTAATACCTAACTTTATATGCTTCCAGTAATAATACTCACATTGATGTGATAAGTTCAAGACACAGGAAGTAAAAGTTATGATGTTCTATCTTCCTTTTGACCATTGCTTGTGTCAGTGTGTCAATAAAAGAATGTCTGACTCCTGTTAATCTTCAAATGCTTATAAAGTGACACACTTTATTTACTCTTTTAAAATGCATATTTAGTTACTTTCTTCTGTGAACATCAATATTTTTCTGCTCAGTGGATGAATATTGAATAGGGCAGCTAGCCAGCTCTCAACTGGAGAATTGGGATCTGGCAACCCTCTCCACTTTCTAAACATGCTCAAGCAAGACTCCTTGTTCACTTAGAGCTCACATTCAAAAGCAAACTCAAAATATCTTCAAACAACACAAGACACCCTGTTTTATGTACTTAAAGAAGGTCAGGAGTCTTTCTCATGCCAACAAAAGCATATGATTTAAATTTCAGAACATGATTTAATCTAAAAGTTGCAAAAATATTTTATTTGACTGAAAAGTTAAAGAAGGGAGGGTTGTTGCTGTTTGCATATGTTAATTCAATTTTGTTGTGATATTAACAACCACAAATTGTTTAATTCTCCATAGCCTGTAATATAATTTTTTAAAAAATGTATTAGGCTCTCAAAATTCTGTTTTTGTACTTTTGTGACAAAATGGCTTTTCTATGAACCAAGTCAAGTGTATCTTAAACTTCATAGCAAATAACAGTAGGTGGAAAAAATCTTTATGAACATGCAGAAAACAGCATGTTTAAGCCCTTAATTTTAATACTATAAATTTATTTTGATTTGTCTCTGGATCCCAGCAGGAACCTAAGAGGGAGGTTGCATGCAAGAGAACAAAAATAGCTCATTTAAGTGCATGAGGTTCTGTAGTTGTAAATTCAACTTTCTTCAGTTTCAGTTTAGAGAATTTAAAGGTAAAGCATTAAATTTCTCTATTGTTTTCCATGACATGTTTTCATTTATTCCCTTGTTGGTATTCTTTTTACTCTTGAACATACTGGTATGTAGAAAAGGAAATTTTAAACACTCACAAGTTCTTCTCCAATTCACTTTGTGTGAACTAGGATTATATGTCCACTTCAAAATAGGGGCAGGGTGTTTCTGTTTTGAAGGGATCAGTATGATCATTTCACAGTCTAGTTGCATAGGAAATATTTTTACAACAGCAGAACAATGCTTTATAGGCTGATTTTTAATTTTTTTGTAAATCTTTATTATCATTATTTATATTTATTGGATATCTACATATACACTGTCCTGGGATCCTTTATAATAAAACATACCAAAATGATCTGAATGTAATTTTCTGGGAATTTTTAAGCAGTTGTTTTGACATGATATAGACATGGTCCTAAGTTCTAGAAATTTAAACTTTTTAGATTTTTTTCTTATTTTTCATCTTTTGTTTTTAATTAGTAATTTCCCAGAACATTGGAATATAAAGCGCACAATGCTCATTTTCAAATGTCCCAAATGCATATAAAATGATTTCCTTAACCATGTTAACTCTTTCCCTTTTTTCCCGGGGTACACTAAGTACATCTCCCTTGAAGAAAGCAGTGATGGTGAAGGCAGTTGCTTTTCTAAACAGAACTGAATTTTCCTTGCCAAAACAAGCAAGAATATCTGCATGAGACACAATTACAACTAACACAATCTTTTACCTTTCTCAATGATCTGTTCTCCATCCCACTCTGCCTCATTATTTTAATCTTCTGATTTCCTATATGATGAAAGCAATGATGGTGCTAATATAGCTTCCTGTTTTCCCTAATACCTACCACCATACTTTGTGCAGGAATTTTAAGGTGATGATATTTTAACATTATTAAATAACAAATTCTAAAATCTAGTTTATCTGTTATATTGCCAGTGTGAAAAGTAAAATAATACTAAGGTTTCATACTTGGGGTTGCCATTATGAGGAAATCAAAAGGTGGACGTGGCTCAAAGGAGTTTTGCAAACCATGAGGATATGATTTTTTGATTCTTTTCACAATGAGCCATCTTAAATTCACTTTTCCCACTATTTAATCAATTTAAAAGTTTCTCATCTCATGCCCCTTTTCTTCAGCTTCTAAATTTTGTCAATTCTTAAACTCACATTTTATAGATTTTGTAATTGATTATTTATATTATTCTTCTACACCCTGACAATAAACAAGTCTAATAAGTATTATTGAGATATGTCTGTACCTTAAAATTCAAACAGATACCTTGTCCTAAAACCCTATTCCCTGTGACTTGATTATTATAGCTTACTTTTTAAATTTTAAATTTTTATTTTTTATTTTTGTGGATCTGGGGATTGAACCCAGGGCCTTGAGCATGCTAGGCAAGCACTCAATCACTCAGCTACATCCCCGGTCCTATAGCTTACTTTTCACTGCAGTTTATTTTTGCCTGATTAAGCCTACCCATTAAGTCACAGCTCATCTGATTTTCTTTGTATAATACTCTCATCATGTCATTAATATTCTCAAAAACATAGGGTATTTCCCCATTGACTAATATTATTCTGGATGGATTCAATACCCTCTATAACAGGACTACCCTTAGCTTAGTTGCTTAAGTCAAGTGCCCACTTTCCTATAACATAATTATGCCACTTCAATCAGGCTGTTTTCTACGTTGTGCTATGCATGTTATTCAAATAACCTTCAATGTTCAAGGTCACATTTCTTCCATGAATTCTTCCCTTAATGACACGGCCTAAAGTGAAAAATCTTCTCAACTCTCTTGTAAGATATTCTGTGACTCCTTTGTGTCTCTTTATATTGGCACTTAATTTTTTAGTCATGAAATTTTAAAACTATTTTAAAGGTAACTTTTTTTGAACATATCTTCATAAGCAAATTAAAAGCTCTTTGAGGGCAGGGATCTCTCTTATTTCTTTCATACTCTATAGAGCTGACACATCATTGCATACTTAATAGATCCTCAAAGAATATATATTAACAGATCAGTAATATTTATTGATAAGGAGAGTTAAAAGAATTAAATCTCATTTCTGAAATTTTAAACTACTGCCCAGTAGACCAACCATTCAGGAAAAATGAGAAAAACTTCAGTCTATATCTTCTTCCATCATTAAATAGGAGAAAAAGTGATTCCTTATTCCATTTTTTTAATTGTCTATTTTTATTTTTAAATTTTATTTTTACAGACTGCATTTGATTTATTATACACAAATGTGGTAAAACTTTTCATTTCTATGATTGTACATAATGTAGATTCACACCATTCATGTAATCATATATGTACATAGGGTAATGATGTCTGTCTCATTCCACCATATTTTCTTCTCCCATCCCCTCCACCCCTCATTTCCCTCTACACAATCCAAAGTTTCTCCATTCTTCTCTTATCCCCCATTCCCTCCATTTAAAAAATTTCACCAAAATTGAGCTAATAATTTAGCTCATTTACTAAAGCATACTTTGGTGATTTTTGTAATTCTGAATACTGTGCAGATCAACAGTTATTTGTTTTGCAATATCGTAGTTAATATTTCTATAGAATATAGACCTAATATAGATCAGTTGTGTGGCCTCCACATTAGGAAATGCAGTTTACCATGATATGTAACATACTAACATTTTTCAGTTGTAGTGCTAATCATAGACTCAAAGTATGAGTCGTAACATTCCTCTAACTCAAATGACCTAATGTTTCCTGTCATGTCTGAAATGTATTCAATTTAACACATATTCCTTTAATACTTCATATATACTAGCTACTTAAGTGGATAGTACTTAACTATAGGATGATTTGCAGCTCTCTATGAAGCTGCCCAATCTATCTTTAAATGGAGAGAATCTCCTTGTATTTCACTGAAATTGGTTCTCTTGAATTTCCTTCCTTTATTTCATTTTAGTTATTAACACAACATAACTCTGATCTTTGTTCTGCAGGACAACCCATCAAATATTTAAAATATCTCTCAAGCTATACTGCAGTGATAATTATTTCTGTGACCCCTCCTTAACTCCTTCCACAGTTTTTAAAACAGTTTAATTTTAAGTCCTTACACCATTCTGTTTTAACCTAAATATGTTCCAGTGTTGTTATTATCAAGTTTATCAGATCTATTGACCACATTGTGTATCAAACCCTTTTACTGAAATGAAATTCACAGACAATATAACATATCTATACATTTCAAGAATCATATAATCTTGAAATAAATGTGTGATTAAAGAAAATGATTTTCAGTTTGTAAGGCACAATATATTTGAAGACAAAAAATAATACACTTCTAAAATGTGAAAGTGTTCTATGGGGAACAGAAATCACCTCACAATTCCATAGTAATGCATGTCTCTAGTGGGATTAAAACCATTTAAAATAAATTGTTGACAATATCGAATGCAGTATATGACATATAATCTGAACTTATAGAATTAGCAATTGATTCATATTATATGCTGCACTTTTATTACTAGAACCTAGAGTCAGAGGACCTTTCTTATTTATTCTTTGGCCTTACTGTTAAATGAAAACCTAAAGTTCTTTGGCCTTACTGTTAAATGAAAACCTAAAGTCCTTTAACAGGCATTTCTAAGTGTCATGGGTTTCTAAGCCATGTCACTTGCATTTGCTACTTCACTATTATAAATATGCAAATACAGTGCATATTCCCATTAAGTGCAACTGTGCTTAACTTGGAACATTGCCCCAATTTATTGATATTTTAAAATCCCATTCTGTTCTGTATCATGTTTATGCTGCTTCCCAATTAAATTTCATCTATAAATTTGATAAGAATTCTTTTCATATCCTTATCAAGTAAAAAGAGAGAGAAGCACTTAGCAAACCTTTAGACAAAAAACTGAGAATGTTTGGTTTAGATGAAACACTAAGGCTAATAATAGTTTAAGAATGCTACATTTAAAGTTACAGTTTTAGATCCAAATCAAAATTTTCCTATTTTAATGGATGTGCACACTTGGAAAATTTCCTGCCTCAGATTCTTCGTCAAAAAAGGGGGATGAACATATTGTTTCTATAGAGTTGTTTGAAAGAACTAATGTCAAATAGTATAGGTCTGGTGTTTAGTAAATATTTTGATGTCTCAAGAGCTCAAATCATATATACATTTCTCTGTGTTGTGTCAGCAACCTAACTGTTGTCTTTGTTGAATCAAAAATCAACAAATTGGGAAATCATTTTTTCCTGTTGCATAAATTATTTACTATCATTGAACAAATTATGTCAGAACATCATGGACAAAATTATTTTATTCCCTTAGTTTTTTGGATCAGGAAAATTTAGCATAGCTTATGTTGGTGCCTCTGGTTCAGGGTCCTTCATTAGATTGCAAATAAAGCATCAAACAGACTTAAAGTCAAGAACCACATGATTATTTCAATAGATGCAGAGAAAGCATTTGATAATATACAGCACCCCTTCATGCTCAAAACACTAGAAAAAATAGGGATAGTGGGGACATTCCTTAACATCGTAAAGGCCATTTATGCCAAGCCCACAGCTAACATCATTCTAAATGGAGAAAAATTGAAAGTATTCCCCCTGAGAACTGGAACAAGGCAGGGATGCCCTCTTTCGCCACTACTATTCAACGTTGTTCTTGAAACTCTAGCCAGAGCAATTAGACAGACCAAAGAAATTAGAGGAATACGAATAGGAAAAGAAGAGATCAATCTATCCCTATTTGCTGATGACATGATTCTCTATTTAGAAGATCCTAAGAATTCCACCAGAAAACTTCTGGAACTCATAAATGAATTCAGTAAAGTAGCAGGATATAAAATTAATGCTCATAAATCTAATGCATTTTTATTTGTAAGTGATGCATCCTCTGAGAGAGAAATTAGGAAAACTACCCCATTCACATTAACCTCAAAAAAAATAAAATACTTGGGAATCAATCTAACAAAAGAAGTGAAAGACCTCTACACTGAGAACTACAGAACACTAAAGAAAGAAGTTAAAGAGCATCTGAGAGGATGGAAAGATCTCCCATGTTCTTGGATAGGCAGAATTAATATTGTCAAAATGGCCATACTTCCAAAAATGCTATACAAATTCAATGCAATTCCAATTAAAATCCCAATCACGAACCTCATAGAAATAGAGCAAGCAATCATGAAATTCATTTGGAGGAATAAGAGACCCAGAATTGCTAAAGCAATCCTTAGCAAGAAGAGCGAAGCAGGGGGTTTCACAATACCAGACCTTCAACTACACTACAGAGCAATAGTAACAAAAACAGCATGGTATTGGTACCAAAATAGACAGGTAGATCAATGGTACAGAATAGAGGACACAGAGACAAACCCACATAAATACAGGTATCTCATACTTGACAAAGGAGCCAAAAACATGCAATGGAGAAAAGACAGCCTCTTCAACAAATGGTGCTGGGAAAACTGGAAATCCATATGCAGCAAAATGAAACTAAACCCATATCTCTCACCCTGTACAAAACTCAACTCAAAGTGGATCAAGGACCTAGAAATCAGACCAGAGACTCTGCACCTAATAGAAGAGAAAATACGTCCAAATCTTCATCATGTTGGCCGAGGACCAGATTTCCTTAACATGACTCCCAAAGTGCAAGAAATAAAAGCTGGAATCAATGATTGGGATAGAGTCAAACTAAAAAGCTTCTTCTCAGCAAAGGAAACAATCCGCAATGTGAAGAGAGAGCCTTCTGAGTGAGAGAAAATCTTTGCCACACACACTTCAGATAGAGCACTAATCTCCAGAATCTACCAAGTACTCAAAAATCTTTACACCAAGAACACTAATAACCCAATCAATAAATGGGCCAAGGAAATGAACAGACACTACAGAGGAAGATCTACAAGCAATCAACAGATTCTTGAAAAAAATGTTCAACATCCCTCGTTATAAGAGAAATACAAATTAAAACCACCTCAAGATTTCATCTTACCCTAATTAGAACGTCTTTTATTAAGAACACAGGCAACAACAGGTGTTGGCGAGCATGTGGGGAAAAAGGTACACTCATACATTGCTGGTGGGAGTGCAAGTTGGTGCAGCCACTCTGGAAAGCAGTGTGGAGATTCCTTAGAAAACTTAGAAAGGATCCACCATTTGACCCAGCTATCCCACTCCTTGGCCTATACCCAAAGGACTTGAAATCAGATTACTACAGTGATTCAGCCACATCAATGTTCATAGCTGCTCAATTCACAATAGCTAGATTATGGAATCAACCTAGATGCCCTTCAGTAGATGAATGGATAAAGAAACTGTGGTATATATACACAATGGAATATTACTCAGCCATAAAGAAGAATAAAATTATGGCATTTGTAGGTAAATGGATTATGTTGGAGACTGTTATGCTAAGTGAGATCAGCCAATCCCCAAAATCCAAAGGCCGAATGGTCTCTCTGATAAATGAATGATGATGCATAATGCGGGGGGGAGGGTGGCAAGAATGGAGGAAGGATAGATAGCATAGAGGGAAGGGGGGATGGGGGCGGGGTGGGGGGTAAAAATAATGACAGAATGTGTGACAGATACCATTGCCCTGTGTACATGCATGAACGCACAGATGGTGTGACTCTACTTTGTGTACAACCAGTGAAATAATTGCTGTACTCCATTTGTGTTCAATGAATCAATAAGTAAATAAAAAATAAATAAATAAAATAAAGCATCAACCAGGACTGTGATCTCATCTCCTAGCTCACCTGGAACAAAGGTGAAGGAATTAGCTTTCAATTCACACAGATGGTCATAAGGCAGGGCTCGGGTTCTTGATGTTGGACATCAGTTATTTACAATGAGATTGCAAAATGGAACTCTTCAAAATGGAAGTCACACAGCTGATTTCTCTCAGAGTGAGCCATTCAGAGATCAGAACAAGACAGAAAGCAAGATGGATATCATGGTCTTTCTAAACTACTCACAGAAATGATATCCTATCACCTTTGTAGTATCTTGTGGGCTAAAATAGATTCACTGGAATAGCCCACGAGAAAAGGAGAAGACTTCATAAAGACATGGATCCCAAGAGGCATGGATCCTGGGGGAGCATCACAGGGGCTGTCAGTACACCTTGAAATTAGTGTCAGGGAAAGATAGGAAGACTGGGGATCATCTGAGAGGCTGAGAGCTTCATCCCACCCATCCAGATTTAGATGAGCTCTTCAAATCATTCAATGGTTAGGCACTAGGAGTTGGACATATTGACTTATCTGAGAATGGGTTCTCAAATCAATTTCACTCTCTAGAGACCTCTCTAAATACTGGAAAATAACTGAGAAATAATATTCCAGTGGACACAGTGTGATTCTCCAATCAGAGGACAGAGGTCTAAACTGGAATCTTACCTCCACCACTTTCTAGCTTTTTCACTTTATTAAACCTTGGTGTTTTAATTTGTAAAGTAAAAAGAATGTGCTCTATCATGCCAGTTTGCTAAATATAATAAAGATATATATAATTTTCATTGCAACATAATTTATCAATAAATGAAGGCTATTATCAGATAGATAAAATGCACACATATAATAAATGTACATATGTAAGTATATGTGCATAACGTATGAATATATATCAGGAAATGTACAACTATATAATATTTCCACATGTCTTGACAAACTTTTTGACACATAGATCTGATCCAATTTTTGTGAATGAGTTTGGCCTGCTCTTTTGGTTCTTCCATTTTGTCTCTTTGTCACAAAAGGATGCCAATTCATTGAAGGCTAAGACTTTAAGTCTCATTAATCTTTGTATTTCCTACTATCTAATGCCTTCATAATATATTACAGGCATTTCATGTGTCATTGTTGAGTAATTACAACCATTAATCATTAATTCTTTACATTGCAATATACCTAATTGCCCTAGTACCTTACCCACTTTTCTCCATTTTGCTCACAAGGATATCAGTGAGCAATTCAAATGCATGCTTCATAGTTGATCTTTTTAATTAAAGAACATATTGTAAAGTGGCTGTTTCTTTTTTAAGTTATATTCCAGAGAATAGTATGAAAGGTCTCCCTAAAGCAAACTAAGGTATAGGGCAAAGTCAATATTCAGTGTTTGTCTTCTTTTTTATTTGCAAAATATATTAACCATTTTCTTCCCTTCTATTGTTCTGTTCTTCATGACTTTGTTCTCTAGGTGCCCCTTCCTATCTTTGATCTCAAAAATGTTGATAACAAGCCAATGATGCTTCAATATCTGTACATGTATTCACATATAAAAATTCCTATCTGGAAAGAAGCCTCTAGAATGGCATCTAATGGTGGTATGTTTGGTATCATGGCACTTAAAAGGGGAGAAACTTAAAGAAACACTGAGGTTTTGCTCTGTGTTCCTTACAACTCAATGTTTTTTGCTCTGCTTTACATCAGCCTATGATAATTATAAGTTTAGGCTTTCTAAGTAACTGGTGGTTATTATTTTCCACAGAGTTCACTGATAATCTGTTTTACATAACGTCTGTATATTTTGAATACTTTCTTTGACAAATAACTGAGTTGTCTCTCACAAATAAAACTCTAGAAAATAAAAACTCAGGATCAAGAAAGAGAAAAAGAGAAAAAGTTGATATAGTTATAATGATTTAGTATTATATTTGTCACTGTGCTTCCTGGCAACCAAGTAGAAAAGAGTAAATGATTTTGGCCACAGACTGAACACATACCATGTGCCAGGAATTTTATAGGCACTTTGATATTATATGTGTCTGTACTAAAACCTTAAAGAGATGGTGTTTAACCATCATTTTATAGATGAAGTTAGGGTTTGAAAAAACTATCCTGCCCATTGTCATAAAACTGAACTTATAGACAGAGCTACAACTCAAACCAAGGACTCTCTAACTTCATAGCCTGTAGTCAGATATAGTTTGCATCATCAGAAAAGAGGAAATAGAATAATTCCACTGAGATAAAGGCTTTTAGGCTTAAATTATAAATTAATTAACTGTGTGACATTGTATAAAGAGGACATTGAGCAATATGAATAATGTCCTTCATAACAGATTTACAGTAAATCTGAAAGGATATTCATAGAGCTGTTTGGCTATTTTTAATGACCTCTAATAATGGCTTAAAGGATAACTTAGTGTGTAAGTGAATGAAACTGATTCAGCAAATACTAAGATATGATCCCATATTACAGTGGCCTAAGATGATTCAAGAATAAAACTGAGAGTAGATGAATCAGCATTTGGAATGCAACTATATTTTATTAACAAGGGTTTTGATAGAAGCTAAATTTATTTGTTCATACAGCAAATATTTATGGGATGTTGATATGTCAGGCTCTGTGTGAGGTTTGGGGAATCCATCCAAGTGTATTTTCAAAAATACTTCTACCTTAAAGAAGTTTGCAGTTTAGAATTGCAAGTTGATGTCTGCAACGAAAGTATGCACTTATTGTACAAAAAAATTCTCTTGAATCTATATAGCAGAGTCAAATGATATTATAGTCGTGGTAGTGTTTGAGATTATCATTGAAGGAGGAGTACAAATTTGATATGTAGAAAAGGAGATGGTTGACAATCTAGAGGAAGGTAAGCCTAGATGGATGTATTTCATTAACATTCTCTAATGAGATCTAAAGTAGTGGTATTCTGTTTCTCATTATGGCCAGATCCTTAGGCTGGGGAATTCCAGATCCTTAATGATAGCTATCATTTAGTAAATATTTGCTTATATACAGTTGTAATAGGTAGAAAGTTCATTTATCTGTGACAAAGTGAGGAGGCATAGAAAGGTCAATTAAGTTGTCCAAGGACTCACACTTTTTCACCTTTTTGTTTGGTTTTGTTCTGTTTTTGTTGTTGTTGTTGTTATTTTGTTTTGTTTTTTAGAGCCCATACTGAAAAGGAGAGATGGAATGAATCTGACATCACTTTCCTATGTATATATGAATATACCACAGTGAATTTCAACATCCTGTACATCCACACAAAATTAATTTTAAAAAATTAAAATAATTATGGGTAACTGCCAGAGAGACCAATAGAGGGAAGGGAGCAGAGGGTGGGGAAAGGGAAGAGGTAGGAGAGGGAGTTGGGACTGAATTAGAATAAGATATATTCCATACTTGTATAATTATATCAAAATGGATTCTTATTGTTATGTATAACTTAAAAGGACCAAAAAAGTGAAGTAAAAATTTTAAAAAGCAATAAAAATAAACAGCCCATGCTATTATATACTGTGCTACAATAATGTGACAAAGTTCCATCTTATGAAAGTTGAGAAGTATGACCAGTATTCTTAACCTGATGGAACTTCCTATTTTTTTTTCAGTGAAATAGTATGTTGCAATATCTGCAAATCAAATCAGATATTGCTTAAGAAATGCATTCAGAATAATTGTATTTGGACAAGTGTTTCAATCAAATGTCTAAGTTTTAGCAGAACATGGCATAGGTGTATGAGCCGGAAAATGATCAGACCAATAGTTACTGAGCACTTTCTGTGAAGGTAGAAAAACCATATAAAGTCTGATGCAAAGAAGTAGTTTTCTACTGTCTTTTCCATGATGACTTAGCTATAAAATGTTCCTATGAAAGTAACTGAATGAGATCCAAGATGGTGGACTAGAGGGAGGCTGTGTTCCTTGTCACTCCATAACTCAGGATTCAAATAGAGGAAAATCCATTTCTCCATGAAGCAGTCTTTACTCCTCATTGATCCCCTCCTGTTTACCACATTTGTCTACCTCCATCACCCACAGTCTACCAGGGTAGCGACTACATTTGAGTGCAGATTGCTTACTGACCACTACCTATCATCCGTCACTTGCCTGTTTGCCTACCTCTGGCCTGCCCATCACCTGCCTTTCACCTACCCATCGCCCACCAACTGAGGTTCATCTGCTGATCGTCCACCAGTAGCCTGCAGAGCCTGCATACCATCAGTGGATCGCGAGCTGCCGACTGTTGCCTGGAAGTCCACCTTCACAGTACCTGCAGGTTCGGTTACATGTGGCTGCCACCATTTTGAGAAAAAAAAGCCAGGAGCTGCAGGACCACCAGCCCGACTGACAGCACCCCAACTCCAGGAGCCCCGACTTGACTGACAGCACACCACCTCCAGAGGCCCAGTCTGACTGACTGCACCCCACACAGGCTCGGTGCCCACTCCCTGCACTGCATCTCCCCATTTGCCAACACGTTTGGAAGCCAGTGCAGCCATCTTGGATTATCCGCAAAGGGGAAACTGTCATTAGGTGGGACAAATCCCATCCTGAGATGCCTGCTGGAGACTGGAAGCTCATTGTCAGTTACCTCTCATGCCTAGGCTACTAAAGACTGGGAGGTTTGAATAGTATATGATGGTTATAGTGTAGTTTTTTTTTTCTCCTTTGTGATAGCTTTTAAACTTTTATTTCTTTACATTTCTTGTTCTCTACTTTCCTTTTGTTTTCTGTTTCCTCAAGGGTTTTTTCTCACTTTTCTCATGCTAACAACCAACTTCTTTTGACTACATTTTCACTCTTCCTGTGATCTAGAACTTCTTCATAACTTCTTCAGAACTTCATAGAACTTCTTACATGGTTAACAGTTACGTCCTACACCCCCCATCCCCTTTGTCCTCCATTAGAAACTGTAGCCCTCATTGCAAATATGTTTGTTATACTGTAGATAATAATAGAACTCATCCTCTCTGTTTATTATGACAATATTGTAACAATATTGTAACGAAAAGACTACTGTAACAATAGTCTTCATAGGGGCTATTTGGTTCACAGATGCAAACTGTACTGGGTGTTGCTAATATTGATCCCCCCCCTTAAAGACGAGTTTTCAGAAAACTATAGGGTCACTCTAAGCCTATAGACAGAAGCTATAATACCCTAGATCTGCATTGCTAGAGGGGAAGATACATGAACAACATGAAAAAACAAAGAAGGAAATTATTCCAAACAAACCAAGATTCTACAGTAATAGAATCCAATGACAGCATGGTGGAAGAAATGCCAGAAAAGGAGTTCAGAATATATATGATTAAAATGATCAGAGAAGCAAATGGTGAGTTAAGAGAGCAAATGCAGGCAATGATTGACCATTCCAATAAGCAGCTGAAAGAGCAACTACAGGAAACAAAAGATCACCTCAACGAAGAGATAGAGATTCTGAAAAAGAACCAAACAGAAATCCTTGAAATGAAGGAAACAATAAAACAAATTGAACACTCATTGGAAAGCATCACCAACAGACTAGATCACTTAGAAGACAGAACCTCAGACAACGAAGACAAAATATTGAATCTTGAAAATAAAGTTACCCAAACAGAAGAGATGGTAAGAAATCATGAACAGAAACACCAAGAACTATGGGATATTATGAAAAGACCAAATTATTGAGAATTGAGGATTTTCAAGATTAAGGAAGGCACAGAGATACAAACCAAAGGAATGAACAACCTATTCAATGAAATAATATCAGAAAATTTCCCAAACATGAAGAATGAAATGGAAATTCAATGACAGGAGGCTTACAGAACATCAAATGCACAAAATTACAGCAGATCCACACCAAGATACATTATAATGAAAATGCCTAATATACAAAATAAGGATAGGACTTTAAAGGCTGTGAGTGAAAACAGATTACATATAGGGGGAAACCAATACAGATATCAGCAGATTTCTCAGCCCAGACCCTAAAAGCTAGAAGGGCCTGGAACAAGATATTTCAAGCTCTGAAAGAACATGGCTGCCAACCAAGAATCATATATCCAGCCAAGTTAACCTTCAGATTTGAAGATGAAATAAAATCCTTCCATGACAAACAAAAGTTGAAGGAATTTACACATAGGAAGCCTGCGCTACAGAACATTCTCAGCAAGATAGTCCATGAGGAAGAAATGAACAACAAAAATGTAAGTCATCAAAGGGGGGAACTATCCTAAAAGAAAAGCCAATTAAAGGAGAAACCAAGTCAAGTTAAAAACCAAATCTAAGCCAAAATGACTGAGAATACAAATCATATCTCAATAATAACCCTGAATGTTAACAGCCTAAACTCATCAATCAAAAGACATAGACTGGCAGATTGAAAGACCCAACAATATGCTGCCTCCAAGAGACTCATCTCATAGAAAAGGACATCCACAGACTAAAGGTGAAAGGATGGGAAAAATCCTATCATGCACGCAGCCTTAGTAAAAAAGCAGGGGTTTCTATCTTTATATCAGATAAAGTGGACTTCAAGCCGAAATTAGTCAGAAGGGATAAAGAAGGACATTACATACTGCTTAAGGGAAGCATGAATCAAGAAGACATAACAATCGTAAATATTTATGCCCCAAACAATGGCCCATCCATGTATATCAAACAAATCCTTCTTAATGACAGGAATCAAATAGACCTCAACACAATAATTCTGGGTGACTTTAACACACCACTGTCACCACTGGACAGATCTACCAAACAAAAACTAAACAAAGAAACCATAGAACTCAATAACATAATCAATAACTTAGACTTAACAGACAAATATAGAATATTCCATCCATGAATGAGTGAATGCAGTTTCTTCTCAGCAGCACATGGCTCCTTCTCTAAAATAGACCATATGTTATGCCACAAAGCAGCCCTTAGTAAATGCAAAAGGTAGAGATACTACCTTGTATTCTATCGGATCACAATGGAATGAAATTAGAAATCAATGACAAAAAAAAAAAAACAGAAACTACTCCAACACCTGGAGCCTAAATAATATGCTATTGAATGAAGCATGGATAACAGAAAACATCAGGGAGGAGATAAAAAAATTCTTAGAGGTAAATGAACATTATGATACAATTTATCAAAATCTCTGGGACACTATGAAAGCAGTACTAAGAAGAAAATTCATTGCATTGGGCACATTCAATAAAAGAATACAACATCAACAAATAAATGATATAATATTACATCTCAAAGCCCTAGAAAAAGAAGAACAGAACAACACCAAAAGTAGTAGAAGAGAGGAAATAATTAAAATCACAGCTGAAATCAATGAAATTGAAACAAAAGAAACAATTTAAAAAATTGACAAAAAAAAGTTGGTTCGTTGAAAAAGTAAACAAAAACAAAATAGATAAACCCTTACCCACACTAATAAAGAGGAGAGAGAAAACTCAAATAACTAAAATGATGAAAAAGAAAATATCACAACAGACCCCATTGAAATACAAAACAATTAGAAGCAACTTTGAAAACCTATACTTCAATAAAAAAGAAAATCTTGAAGACATCGACAAATTTCTAGAGACATATGATCCTCCCAACCTGAACCAGGAGGACATACACAATTTAAACAGATCAATTTCAAGCAATGAAATAGAAGAAGCCATCAAAAGCCTACCAACCAAGAAAAGCCTGGGGCTAGATAGATTCTCAGCTGAGATCTACAAGACCTTCAAAGAAGAACTTATACCAATACTCCTGAACATATTTCATGAAATAGAAAAGGAGGGAACCCTTCCAAATTCATTCTATGAAGCTAGTATCACTCTGATACCAAAACCAGACAAAGACACATCTAGAAAAGAAAACTTTAGGCCAATATCCCTGATGAATGTAGATGCTAAAATCCTTAACAAAATTCTGGCAAATTGCTTACAAAAACATATTAAGAAGGTTGTGCACCCCGATCAAGTGGGGTTTATCCCAGGGATGCAAGGTTGTTTCAACATATGGAAATCAATAAATGTAATTCATCACATCAATACAGTTAAGGTTAAGAATCATATGATTATTTCGATAGATGCTGAGAAAGCATTTGACAAAATACAACACCCCTTCATGCTCAAAACACTAGGAAAAAATAGGGATGGTAGGAACATACCTCAACATTGTAAAGGCTATTTATGCTAAGCCCATGGCCAACATCATTCTTAATGGAGAAAAACTGAAAGCATTTCCTTCAACAACTGGAACAAGACAGGGATGCCTACTGTCACCACTTCTATTCAACATTGTGCTGGAAATGCTAGCTAGAGCAATTAGACAGACCACATAAATTAAAAGTATATGAATAGGGAAAGAAGAACTCAAGCTGTCACTATTTGCTGATGACATGATCCTATATTTAGAGGATCCAAAAAACTCCACCAGAAAACTTTTAGACCTAATTAATGAATTCAGCACAATAACAGGATATAAAATAAACACACATAAATCAAATGCATTTATCTACATAAGCGATGAATCATCTGAAAGTGAAATGAAGAAAACAACTCGGTTCACAATAGCCTCAAATAAAATAAAATTCTTGGAAATCAATCTAATAAAAGAGGTGAAAAACCTCTACAATGAAAAGTACAGAACATTAAAGAAAGAAATTGAAGAAGACCTTAGAAGATGGAAAGATCTTCCATGTTCTTGGATAGGCAGAACTAATATAATCAAAATGGCCATACTTCCAAAGATGCTATACAAATTTAACACAATTCCAATAAAAATTCCAATGACATTCTTCATAGAAATAGAAAAAGCAATCATGAAATTCATG
>JAJEJO010004357.1:108334-163471 GCA_020662805.1 Glaucomys volans
TGTTATCTCTCCTTCCTCCATTCTTGCCACCCTTCCACCCCGCATTATGCATCATCATTCACTTACCAGAAAGATCATTTGGCCTTTGGATTTTTGGGATTGGCTAATCTCACTTAGCATAACAGTCTCCAACATCATCCATTTACCTACAAATGCCAAAATTTTATTCTTCTTTATGGCTGAGTGATATTCCATTGTGTATGTATACCACAGTTTCTTTATCCATTCATCTGTTGAAAGGCATCTAGGTTGGTTCCATAATTTAACTATTGTGAATTGAGCAGCTATGAACATTGATGTGGCTGCATCAGAGGAGGAGGGAACCCTTCCCAACTCTTTCTCTGAAGCTAATATCATCCTGATACCAAAACCAGAGAAGGACACATCGAGGAAAGAAAATTTCAGACCAATATCCCTAATGAGCATAGATGCAAAAATTCTTAACAAAATTTTAGCAAATTGCATACAAAAGCATATTAAAAAGATAGTGCACCATCCCTGGGGATGCAAGGCTGGTTCAACATCCGGAAATCAATATATGTAATTCACCACATCAACAAACTTAAAGTCAAGAACCACATGATTGTTTCAGTAGATGCAGAGAAAGCATTTGATAAAATACAGCACCCCTTCATGCTCAAAACGCTAGAAAAAATAGGGATTGTAGGAACGTTCCTTAACATTGTAAAGGCTATTTATGCTAGGCCCACAGCTAACATCAATTTAAATGGAGAAAAATTGAAAGCATTCCCCCTGAGAACTGGAACAAGGCAGGGATGCCCTCTTTCTCCACTTCTATTCAACATCGTCCTTGAAACTCTAGCCAGAGCAATTAGACAGACCAAAGAAATTAGAGGGATATGAATAGGAAATGAAAAGCTCAAACTATTCCTATTTGCTGATGACATGATTCTCTATTTAGAAGACCCTAAAAATTCCACCAGAAAACTTCTGGAACTCATCAGTGAATTCAGTAAAGTAGCAGGATATAAAATTAATGCTCATAAATCGAATGCATTTTTATTTGTAAGTGATGCATCCTCTGAGAGAGAAATTAGGAAGACTATACCATTCACAATAGCCTCAAAAAAAATAAAATACTTGGGAATCAATCTCACAAAATAGGTGAAAGACCTCTAAAAAGTTTTTCTCAGCAAAAGAAACAATAATGTGAAAAGAGAGCCTACAGAGTGGGAAAATAATCTTTTCCACACACATTTCAGACAGAGGACTGATCTCCAAAATTTATAAAGAACTTACAAAACTTTACACCAAAAATGCAAAGAACCCAATCAATAAATGGGCTAAGGAACTGGGAAGACACTTCACAGAAGATAATATACAGGTGATCATCAAATATATGAAAAAGTGCTCATCATCTCTAGTAATTCAAGAAATGCAAATTAAAACCACCCTAAGATTTCATCTAACTCCAATTGGAATGGCTATTATCAGGAATACAAGCAATAATAAGTGTAGGTGTGGATGTGGGGAAAAAGGCACACTTGTACATTGCTGGTGGAGTTGCAAATTGGTGCAGCCACTCTGGAAAGCAGTATGGAGATTCCTCAAAAAATTTGGAATGGAACCACCATTTGACCCAGTTATCCCACTCCTCGGTTTATACCCAAAGTTCTTAAAATCAGATTACTGCAGTGATGCAGCCACATCAATGTTCATCACTGCTCAATTCACAATAGCTAGATTGTGTAACCAACCTAGATGCCCTTCAATTGAAGAATGGATAAAGAAACTGTGGTATATATACAAAATGGAATATTACTCAGCCATAAAGAAGAATAAGACTATGGCATTTGCTGGTAAATGGGTGGAGCTGGAGAACATCATGCTAAATGAAATAAGCCAAGCCCAAAAAACCAAAAGCCAAATGTTTTCTCTGATCAGTGGATGCTGATACATAACCTGGGGGGGTGGTAATGGGAGGGATAGGAAAGAATGGAGGAAATATGGATGATGGAGAGGAAAATGGGATGGGAGGGGGTGGGGGAAGGAAAGATAGTAGACAGAGACAGACAGTATTACCCTATGTATATGTAAGATTATATCAATTGTGTGAATCTGCATTGTGGAAAAAAAGATATATTCCCTGTTGTATAATTAAATCAAAATGGGTTTTACTGTCATGTATAATTAAAAAGAACCAATAAAAAAAAAGAAATTGAGTAGAAATGAAACTCCTTGGTGGTATAGAGACACATGGTTGCCTGGGAGCACAAACAAGTCATCTGAACAGAAAATAAAATGAGTATAAAAAGTCCTAAAATAAAAAAGAGAGAGAGAAAGTAACTGAATGGGTTACCATGCTTCCAGAATTTATGGTGTATTGATCAACTGAGTTTGGAAGACAACTGTAAAAAACAATGGCAATAGGGTAACAATAGTGTTCAATAATTAATTATACATTTCCAAACAACCAGAAAATTGAAAGTCCTCAAAACATAGAAATGATAATATTTAAGGAGATGGAAATGCAAAATGCTCCAATTTGATCATCACATATTGTATATATGTATCAAATTATAAAAATGTACCCCCTAAATAATTACAAATATTATGTCAACTAAAACAAAATTAAAATAGGAAGAAAACAATGACATTAGAGTTTTACATAATAAATGTTGAGCCATTCACATGGACAGTATTCTATTAATGACATGACTCTAGTTCTCAACAGGAAAATCATGCCATCCCCTTATTTATAGAGACTAAACTTTTTAAACAACAACATAGGAAGATTCAATGTATCTAAAAGTGATATCAAAATATTAAGTCAATATAGTAGTTTGAAATAATATCAAATCCTTGCAGTCTCCTCTGATTATTACATGACATTAAAACACCCATTTTAGGTAAGCATTAAATGCTGAATGTCTACTTGCAACTTATACCACCCTATCATAGTTGATGCTTGTCCTTGGAGTTATGATGATAGATGAAAACTGCAAATAATATTATGTCATTTGGGGTTGGATGGTAGACAGAGTTCTGTGCTTCCAAACTAATTATATAATGTTTTCTGGGACTTCAATCACATTAATCAATCTAGAGATTCATAGTAACAGAAAATTAACCTTTTGGAAAATACAGTGGTTTATATTTTTAGTAGATCAGAGAGAATCATGACAGAAGCAACTGAAGGGTAAACTATTGGACAAATTGTAAAATGTCAGGTAACAAAAGGTATTCCTTCGAACCTTTGTTAAATTAAGAAGTGGTTTGTCAAATAGTGTGAGGAGTTTGAATGGACAAGTTAAATAAAGATCCAGGGTCCCTCAAATTTCATTCAGCTATTATTCAGCACTGCTCTGACAAACTAGACACTGGAGATACAGTAGTGAGGACAATGAATACCACCTCTGTGTTTTTTCACACCTTTGGTGGATAAAGCTATTAAACAAAGAGTTACAGAAATAACCATGAAATTCCAATGTGATAAAAGCCATGAAGCAACTTCACAATGATCTTTATGAATAATAGGGGAAGAGAGGTCTGACCTGATCTGGGGAGTCAAAGACAATTTCCCCAACAAAGTAACACTTTACTTGAAATCTGAAGGATAAGTTAAATTTCAGTTTGACATTCTGAGTTAAAAGTTCAGATATCTGTGGGGGGTAAAACTTGGGAAAGACCCACAGGCAGAAAGCATTCCAGGCAGAAAGAACAGTAAGCAAGAAAGATCTGAGGCATGAAGTTATTTACGCAACATTGCTGAGGAAATTCAAATGGACTAGTATGGCCTGAGCAGAAAAAAAGAGAAGGTAGAAATGTGGCAGGAGAACATAGGTCATACCATGCTGGGCCTTGTAGGCTTGTGTTAATGGTTTTGATCTTTATCATAAGACAATAGGCAAATACTGGTTTGTTTAAATAGGTGCAGTGACATGAGCAGATTTGTATTTGGAAACCATTGCTGTGGCTGCAGTGTGGAGAATTGAGTGCAAGAGGGCAAGACTGGTTGTAGGAAAATCACTTAGCAGGCAACTGTAGTGTTTCAGTCAAGACCAAACAGTGGTTTGGGAAAACCCCGTGGCAGTGGAGAAATTGAAAATGAAATGGATGTAAGAAATGACAGAAGATAGAGCACTGGAACTGAAGACAAGGGAGAGATGTGTGTGAAAGATCATTGTTCAGAAACTAGTTTACACAATTGAATGGATGGGGAACCTACTGATTAAGATAGGAAATAATAAAAGTTCAGGTACACTAGAGTTGAAATCAAGATCTTGAGGTTACATGCCAAATTTGAATTTCTATTTTGATATCTACTGTATCAAGTAGGAAGTTGGACACAAAGGTTTGGAATGGAAATATAAAATTAGGACTCATTGTCAACATATTGTACATTTGGAGTTAGGGGTTAACAGGTATCAAAGATAAGAAAAATAATAATTGGGTATCTATACCCAGTTAAAACATTGCTAGCATCGAATAGAATGGCTTCTCAATCCATTTTGTAGGCATAATCTCATTCAGGACTTCTTTATATACTCACGTGTGTCACAGCATGACTCTTATCCCTTTTCCAGTTACTTCTATCCAATTTAACCATTTTAAATAAATAGGTGAGAAATGCCCTAAATTGAAGAAAAGATCAATTCTTTGTTCAGAATACATGTTTAAATCTACAGCTATTAGCAGTACAAATCCAGTTCTGTCTGCTTCTTAGAATGAGTCCTTCCACAAACTGAGGATCTACTAGAAGACTGCAAAATTATTTTGGTACATTCCTACCAAATTATTATTCACCCATAGATTGGCAAAAGAATACAGTTTTATATGATTGGACTAGTAGCCAACCATAAATATCAATTATCTCTGTGTGTGCAAGTTTGTAGCAATGGTGAATATGTGCTTTGCACAACAGTGTACACTCAAAAACCACCAACTGAATGGCTACTGCATTGCCTTTATAAAGTTAAATAAAGGAAAGAAGGGAATGCAGTTAGGGTTTAAGAGAAATGAATTAGGTGCTTATAATCTGCCAGGTGCTGTTCCAGTGATGTATATACATTCTTCCATCTTATGTAATCATTAAAATGACCATATGGCATGAATGCTACTATTATTCCCATTTTATAAATAAGGGAATAAAGGCAAGATGAATATAATAATTAGCCCTATTCCAAAGCCATCAAGCTGTAGAACCACAACCCAAATCATGTTATCAAACTCTAGAGCATGCTCTCTTTAACCACTACATTGCAGTGCCTCCCATCAAATGTAAACAGCAGTGAATCTATCCTCTCATAAAACAAAGCCCACCCAAGTTAGGCTCTGACACATTTCTTTCTCTTAGGAAGATAGAGAGGGGTGGGGCAAACGTAAGGTCATTGAGTCAAAGTTGCCTCCTTCCCTGTAATTCAGTTTCTAGTAAGTATGATAATGTGAGAAATCTTTTTCTTACCCCATTCAACAGCATATGCCTTTGGAATTGTCTTCATAGGAGGAAGCATAGTGTGCTGAGTCATCTCTACCAGTTTCTGCATCATGAGACTTGGAAGAAGTCTCCGATCGGACTACAAAACAGATTCACAGCAGCTTATCTTAGGAGACCTGACAAGGTCACAGCTTGAAATGGTACAACTGTATTATAATTAGAGATTAAGTGAAAATTTATTCAATTTAATCATTCAAGAATAGTTTGCCTTGTGTCTGTTATAAATAACAGGGTATCATTACCATATATTAATGTAAAACAAGCTTTATTAACTGTGTTTCATTTTTTAGTGTCTTATATTTATATTTGGTGATAAAGATAATACAAGGGCTATACATACAAATGTAGAAAAGACATAAAAAGCATCTTTAAGTACCTAATGGAAACCCTGACTTTCAGTAGGCTCTGTGGGGCCTGGGGATGTAGCTCAGTGGTAGAGTACTTTTCTAGCATGTGCATGCAAGTCCCTGGGTTCCATCCCCGCACCACCACAAAAAGAAGAATATGCAAATACTTGAAATTTTCATCTACTGCTTCAACATTAAGTGCTTACGACTCTACATATTAGCAGTACATTGTATTAAAAATGGAAGCAATCAGATAAAAATACAAATTCAAAATTGAAAGTTGATATTCACATCTGTGCATCTCTGAGCATCACTTATTTTTGTTCTGGGTTCTGGGGAGGAAAATTGAGGGGGTGGGCACAGGGATAACAGCTAGATTAGAGAGATGAGACAGACCTATGGACTTTGTAGTTGGAGTATGTGCACTTGAAGTTACTTAGCAAAAGGGTGAGAGCTAGGGACAGGGGAGAAGAGCAGCAACAAAATAGCTTTCATAATCACCTCTTGTTGAGAAAAGTTAATTGACTCCACAGCCCAACCCCCATGCCCCTCACAAGCATCCACTGCTTTGCAACACATTTTTCTTTTGAGGGAGGATTAGGCTTATGTAGATTTGGTGTCAGTCCACAGCCTCCCAGTGCTATGTATCACTGGGTAACTCTGGTTTGCCCTGGTTTGGTCCTGCCTACAGAATGAATTTACTGAACCTGCAGAAGAGATAGACCATCTGACTCCTGAAACTGCGAATCCCATGCTCCGAATATCTTTGCCCTCACCATTGTGCCCATGTTGTTTCTCTGGAAGTTCTCTGTCACCATCTGTGACTGTGGACACCTGTGCATATCTCAGGGAACTGCTCCGGTGCCCCACAGAGCCTTCCACAGAAGACACAGCTTTCCTTGAACTCCTGGGACTGACTACTAGGCTGAACTTGTCCTGCCTGGAGAAGGAGGGAGGTATGTTTCTCTGGAACCTCTTCCCCTCCCTTCCTCCAGCTCAGCTCTGAGGTTCCAAAGAGGGCAGCACCATAGAGGAATATCTTTCTCTTTACCCCGCCCACATTCCTGTCCACAGATCCATTCGCCATCTTCATTGCAATCTTCTAGGTTCCTGAGGATGCTTCAGTCCAAAGGTTTCCCTACCCTACCTTCGATGGAAGTGGGGTCTACATTGGAAGACACCCCTCAAGGATTCAGATGCAGGAGCTAAGGGACCTTGATTTGAGAAGAAAGAAAAAAAATATTTGGCTGAAATTGTTTAAGACACCACTAGCAGACGTGCTGAGGAAGGAGGAATAGCAGAAAGGAACTAGTAGGAAAGGGATGTCCCTGCTACTTTCAAACACTCCCGTTCTCTACCAAGTTCAACGTGCAATCTTATCCAAGGGTTTCCCAAGATTACATCAAGGGCACATTTGTTTCTTCCCACAGATCAGGCTTAAGGATTGTAGTCCAGCGCTTGACTTTAGGCTTCAGATTTATTCAAGTAGGGATTTTAAGGCTAGTTGGCTGCTATTATCAGGATAGTAAAACTCCTGGTGTTGGAGTCTGGCGTCCTGGAGGGTGGCCTCTAAGAATCTTCCCGCCTACGCTGCTCCATTCCCTCTTCCTCCTCCGCCCCCTCCCAACCCCCACCCCGTTGGGCGAGCACTACCCCGCACCCCACGCCCTCCCGCCCCTCCCACTGCCTCCGCCTCTCAGGCTCAGGCCCCCAGCGTAGTCCTCGCCCACGCTGACTTCGCTGCCACCTCCCAGACGACCGTACTTCCCGCCCTCGCCTAGATCCGCGCCACCCTCGCAGCCGCTGTCCTCCCGCGCAACGCTCCCTCCCGCCGCACATTCCTTGCTGGGCTTCTGGCTGTCGCCTTCTTTGCCGCCAACCCACCCTAGTCTAGGGAGGCTCAGCGCCTGGCGGTCGCCCCAGCCTCTAGGCACTTGAGACCCTGCGCTCCGGGCTTACGCGGAGACTCCGCCATCCCCGCCGCCGCGGCCGCCGCCGCCAACACGGGTGCCACACGCCGCCGTTTTCGCCGCGCCGCCGCCTCAATCGCTGCTGTCCGCTCGCCGGCCACCATGGCCCCACAGCAAACAGGTAGCAGGAAGAGGAAAGCGTCCGCGCTCGAGGCTGGCGCGGGGAGCTCGTCGTCCCAGGGCTTAATGTCGGCGGGGCACGGAGAGGGGCCGCTGCTGCCCAAGAAGCAGAAGCGGCCGGCTACACTTCGATCTCTGGTGCACTACCTAAAGGGCCGCACGGTGGGCGCGTGGGGTCGCGCCTGGCTCCCGGGCTTCGAGGGCAAGCTACGCGGCTACGCGGTGCAGAGGCTGCCGGAGCTGCTGACTGAGCGCTTGCTGGCCCTGGGCACCCTCAACAAGGTTTTTGCTTCGCAGTGGCTGAATGCCACGCAGGTGGTGTGTGGCACCAAGTGTAACACGCTCTTTGTGGTGGACGTGCAGTCGGGCCAGATCAATCGAATCCCCCTAATGCGGGATCGAATGCCGGCCCTGGCCCGTGATCAGCCGACCTGCGGTATTCATGCCATTGAACTAAATCCCTCCAAGACGCTTCTGGCCACCGGGGGCGAAAATCCCAACAGCCTGGCCGTGTACCAGCTGCCCACCTTGGACCCTGTTTGCCTGGGTGACCGCCATGGGCACAGGGACTGGATCTTCGCCATCGCCTGGATGAGTGACACCGTGGCCGTGAGTGGCTCCCGTGATGGCACCATGGCATTGTGGCGTGTGGACCCTGACATGTTTATTGGCAGCATTCCCTGGCACAACGATGCAGCACTTCCCTTGTACACCCACATCCGTCCAAAGGACATAGAGTCCATCCCCAGGGCCAGCAGCAACCCCAGTAACCGCAAGGTGCGGGCCCTGGCCTTCAGTGGCAAGAACCAGGAGCTGGGAGCAGTGTCCCTAGATGGCTACTTCCACCTGTGGAAAGCGCGGAGCACACTATCCAGGCTGCTGTCCATCAGACTGCCGTACTGCCGAGAGAACGTGTGCCTGACCTACTGCGATGAATTGTCCCTGTATGCGGTGGGCTCCCAGTCTCATGTATCCTTCTTGGATCCCCGCCACCGCCAGCAGAACATCCGGCCATTGTGCTCCAGAGAGGGCGGCACAGGTGTGCGCTCCTTGAGCTTCTACCAGCACATAGTCACTGTGGGCACAGGCCATGGCTCCCTGCTCTTCTACGACATCCGTGCCCAGAAGTTCCTGGAAGAAAGGTCCTCTGCCAGCCCAGACTCCTTTCTGGGACCCACAGGAAGGAAGCTCAAGCTCACCTGTGGCAGAGGTTGGCTGAACCACGATGAACTCTGGGTGAATTACTTTGGTGGTGTGGAGGAGTTCCCCAATGCACTCTACACTCACTGCTACAACTGGCCTGAGATGAAGCTTTTTGTGGCTGGGGGACCTCTCCCTTCGGGCCTCCATGGGCACTATGCAGGCCTCTGGAGTTAAGAAAGGTCAACTTGTCCTCAAAATGGGCATATGCAAATTCGAGCTCTGTTTAACTTTCTTTGTGTTTGTCCTTGTAACTCTGCCCTTTGTCTTCCAGGTAGAGCTGACTCAACTACTTGTGCTTTGTGCATTAGGTAGAGAGAAAGAGAGAGCACAAAATTGGTGGTTTTGGCAATCAAAATGTGGCTTGAAGACTTCGCACTACATTTTTTGCTTTCTTATACAAAGAATTGTAGACTAAACTTCAATTGTGTTCTCTCTTTGAGTGATTCACATATTTTTTCTTTAGGCTAATGTAATCATTGTTCTCACTACCATTTGGCACTTTAGTGTTACCAATATTTTAATAATATATTCAGACCTTTACACATTTCAAATGTATAGTGTTTGGGGAAAATATGTGCTAAAAATGTGTTTTGGGGGCTGGCCTGAGGAGCTACAAATTATAGACTTACTCCAATTGGAAGATACGGTTCAAGTTCTAGATTGCCCTCATTGTGAGCTTATTTCATTGGAATGTTGTTAAAACTCAGTATTTGTTGATTTTATTTCATTGATGCATACAAATTTTTTAAGAATATATTATCTTAGTTAAGGAATGTTACAATACTATTTGGTATTAATAAAAAATTTTGAGTACTTTCAGTAAAAGTTGAGCATCACAACCCCAGGCCCTCAGACTTCATTGAATCTGCTGTGTTTCTGCTTACTTTCCTGTGTAGTATTTATGCTATGGTTTTTCAGAGCTACTCAGAACTGGCTTATATGGCAGGACAATCAAATATTTCAGAAGGTAAACCCTTCTGTACTATTCAGGTAACACCGTCCAGATAGCCATTTACAGTGAAAGACCAGCAGATGTGCACAGAGTAGGTGTTTACATTTTTGTGTTAAATACATGGATACTTCTTTTATCTGCATCAATTATGAGTATGTGATGTATTGCAGTAAAAATCAAATAAAATGTGTTCAGCATCTTAGTAATAAGTGTGAGGCTTAAGTTTTTGAATGGTTAAATATGCTTTATTCTTTTAATTGTCCTACTAGGAATGTATTTATCAGAGTTATAATTTTCCAGGAGAAAAGCTGAAGCTTAAACATCAGCTAAGCATACATTATTTTGTACAATTGGTTTTGAAAAGGAAAAGTGTTTATAAGTTAAAAGATTAAATAACATCTTGAATACCTTCCTTAAATACACATGGTATAATTTAGGATGCCTTGGTGCACTTTTATTCATTTACAGTATTGTACATGTATTTTTAAATACTTACATAAAGTGTATATTTATGTTTTACTTCCAATGTAAGCAGGAGGCAAAGATGTGTGCCATTTTAAGAATGCAGCTATTTCTCATGTTTTGAACTACATTTATCAAGATTTACCTTTTGGTTTTTATTTGTGTTTTATTTTAGACCAATTTAAAATAGTTAGTATATATAGGCACATGACCAAAAAATCATAATATATAAAAGGTGCAAAATAAAAAGCAAGTCTCACAACTCAGGATCCCTAGCCTTTTGCCATAAGTCACTACCAGTATTTTCTGTGTGTGACTATTTAGACAAAGTCTATATATAAGTGTGTTTGTATGTAATTTGCATACAAATTGTAACATGAACAGTACTTAGCTATGCCTTTTTAATCACAAACTTTTAGAGATTTCTTCTTCCATGGATGTACCTAATGATATTTTTTATTGTATGGTATTCTGCTATATGGTTGGAATATATCCACTGTACCTTTGATTAGCAATGTTATTGGTGTTTTTTGTTGCTATATTTGTCAGTTATTACTTTAAAATACATCTTTGTGCACATGTATAAGTCTATCTATGTAGTGTATAAATTTCTAGAAATGGAATTACTAGGTCAAGGAGTTAAGTTCATCTTACTAGCCATTACCAAATCACACTCCAAAAATTTCCTACCAATTTATGCTCACATAAATAATGTATGCAGGCCTTGCTGACCACAACCTTGCCAATGGTATGTCATCAAATTCTGTGTTGTTTGCCAATCAGATATATATCTGATTCGGATCCTTTCTTTCTAAACCACTGTGGCTAGATCATTAGATTTGTGTTCTTAATAAAACGTAGGTTCTGAAACAAATATTAAGAAAATAAGGATGTGAGGCAGGTATTAAAATATTTTAGGATTGAAGGAAGAGAGCAATTAGAGTTTAGGCTTAAGTATCTGGAGATGGAGCACATAAGACTACTTTGTATCGGATATTTACCTGGACCTTGTAAGGATGTCTGGCCTATTGCACTGTGGTTTCAGTCACATGAAATACATCAGATGTCATTGAAGAAAATCTGAGAAAAATGATGAAAGTCTTAACTAGATTATTGGAAGTAAGTGTGCAGAGGAGGAAACTTAATAGAAAAATGGGGGAAATAAAATAAATATTATTTGTTATATCATATGAAGGACAAAGAAGAAGAAAGCATTTAGATGAAATCTCAGTCTCAAATATAAATAGTGACAACCAATAAATATAGAAAAATTAGGCATATAAAACACTGGTGGAAAGTGATCAATCTGGGACATGCTGAATTTAAGCTGCCTCTGTGACATTAGGAGAATACACTCAGTGAAGAATTTGCTGTATATCCAGGAATGTGATTTCTCACTACTAAGAAGGTAAGTGTTATGAAATGCTTGGAAACTATTAGGGTAAAGGAGAGCAGCTAGGAAAGATAATAAAAAGCAATAGGGACAGAAAGGCAGAGGAAGAAAATACAAGAGGTTTGTTTTACCCAAATGCTAACATCTTACCATCCCTGGGCCACAAAATAATTCTTCAATCATAAACATAATTATTTTCATTTTCTTCCATAAAATCTCCTTAAATATTATGAACACTTGAGACTGCTCAAATTGGGGTACTAATTACACTTTCTCATTGCTCAACTGTTCTTATTTTCTTGGAGAAATAAGGAGTCAGACCTAGGTCAAAAAGAACTTCAGGGGTGGTTTGTCCTGGACTGCGTATCCTAGTAGTATGAGATGTTTTCTGTACTACCAACACTCTGCTACCACCAGGATCCTTTGAAGCCACACCAAAGCCCTGGAAGTTTCAGAGAAGTGGAGCATCACCTCATCACCAGCTGCCACTAGCCTATGTTTGATTCCTCACCTCAATGCCACTTACACAGGTCTCTGAAAATTTTCCCAGGTTGCCCAAGAAAAAAGGAGGTATTAAGGAGAGGATACTCCTTTCCTCCGCATTATAATTTTTAAAAAATGAAAATACAAAGAATTAGAAATGAGAAAAATTAGTAATCACAGGCAGATTTATTTATTAGGCTGTTTAATGTAAAATCTGAATGGAAAAAAATTAGAAAATAGAATTTCCCATGAAGAAATAAACTGGATTGTATAGGGTACCAGAGGTTTGCTAGTGCTAATGTATAAAATAAATCAGGGTAAAACAGAACAGGGGACAGAAATTCAAGTGGAAATGCCATTTTAAATAAACTGGTTAGTGAAAGTTAAGTAGATAAGTTGACATTTGAGTTTATATCTAAAAGAAGTGATGGAATGGGCCACACAGCTATACCAGAGAAGAGGTTCCTGGCAAAGGTAACAACCAAGTGCAGAATGTGAGTTGAGACCATGCATGGCCTGCTAGAAGAGCAGAAAAGAGAACCCTACAAAATGTTGAATATTATTATGATTCTTAAATATGTCTTTTCAGCCAAAAATATTACATACAGAAACATATTAAAAAAACATGCAGGCTTGATTGTCTCAGAAGTACATTGTTTCACATTTTCAAGGCATATTTAATTTTGAACTGCTTTATAGCATACAGCAGAAAATGTTTACTCTTTTCTTAAGAAAACCTGCATAATATTATCAAACCTGGCTAAAATTACACAAACTGAAAAGAGATCAATTTTTATATAGATAAGTAAATGCAACTTGCCCTTTAAAAAAACTGAATTTAGCCAGGCACAGTGGCGCACACCTGTAATTCCAGCAGCCAAGGAGATTGAGGCAGAAGGATCAAGCATCAAAGCCAGCCTCAGCAACTTGGTGGAGGCTCTAAACAACTCAGTGAGACTTAAGAGCTGGGGATGTGGCTCAGTGGTTAAGTGCCCCTGGATTCAAGATTTAATCCTCATTACCAAAAAAAAAAGAACCCACACACCATGGAATTTGATCAGTGCATTAAAAGGAACCTATACCATGGAAATGTTAAAGTTAGTTAACTTTAATATAAGTTAAGAATATAAGAAGAATTCACTCTTGAGAAATCTTTCATTAAAATGTATCATATTAACAAGCCATATGAGAAGACTCACATACTCATATCAAATTTCAAAAAAAAATGACTTAAATCACACTACAATAATGTTAACATTTTAAATAATCTGTGAGGAAATAGAAATTATGAATTACAAGAGTACGTGTACATATGTGCAATTGTGTGTGGGGGGGTACATGTATGCATTTCAAATCTCCACCAGAATCCTCAGTATCAGAGAAATTCCTTTGAAAATAAGGAATAAAACAAGGATTTTCCAAATCACCCAGCACTTAACATTGTTATAACAATTCTAGATATAGCAATTAATAAATACAGCAAAATATTAGATCTAAGGAAAAGAGAGTTATATTTTAAAATGATATGACTATAAAAACATTAAAAATTCCACAACTGAAATAATTATTAGGAACAACTAAATAGTGAGGTGTTCCATTTTCAAATTAACATATTAAGTATTGACATTTTTATTTTAATTTCTTTACTCATTCCACATATATTTACTGAATATGTGTCATATGTCAGGTCCTGTTCTGGGCACCAAAGGTAGTACAGTGATAAAACAAGCAAGCCCTGCCCTCAACAAACTTACATTCTTATTTGCAGAATAGAGACAATAAACAGGAAACCAGTAAATGTATAAGGTACCAGAGGTTTGCTAGTGCTAATGTATAAAATAAATCAGGGTAAAACAGAACAGGGGACAGAAATTCAAGTGGAAATGCCATTTTAAATAAACTGGTTAGTGAAAGTTAAGTAGATAAGTTGACATTTGAGTTTATATCTAAAAGAAGTGACAGAATGGGCCACACAGCTATGCCAGAGAAGAGGTTCCTGGCAAAGGTAACAATCAAGTGCAGAACTTGAGATGAGACCATGCATGGCCTGCTAGAAGAGCAGAAAAGAGAAGAGTGTGGTTGGAGCAAAGTGAATAAAAAAAGGAATAATATCAGAGAGGTACTAGAGAGACACAGCATGTAGACATCTGTAGGCCAGTATAAGAACCTTGAACTTTAATTTAAATGAGTTGAAAATCCATTGAGAGTTTTGGCTATATGAAAAACTAATCAGCCTAAAAATTCAGTAGATCATCTGGCTCAAAATGACAATTACTGCTTTCTTAGGATTTTTCTGGAAGTGACAGTAAAGTATTTTTAAATAAAATAACTCCATATTAATGCTATAAATAAAAAAGTGCTATTATCATATCAGAAATGTTGAAAGTGTTCTGAAAAAACAGAAAACAGTGTCTCTGACAAATAAAGCTGAGAAACACTACCAGAACCTAAGCTGAACTGCATGAGTGCTACTTTTAGACTGAAGCCAGTGTTCACAAAGAATGTTCCTCAAGGTCTTCAGGCTATGCTTTGGCATGCATTGGAAGCAGAAGGGGTTTTTGAATAGCAAGCACTATTGGAGGACTGCCCATGAATGGGCTTTGCTAGTTGGACCCTTCCCCAAACAATGGAATACTATGCTGTTGTTAAAATACTGGAACTAGTTCTTTGTGTAACTTGTATGGAAAAGTGTCCTTGATATTATTTTTAGGTAAAATTAGTAAACTGCAAACAACATTCATATTACAATTTCATTTTTCTTCGAAAAGCTGAGGAAGAGGAAAGGAAAAACCATACAGTATATAAAAGAATATATACAAAAGTGTTAACAGTGCATTTCTCCAAGGGATTGTATAATAATGGATTTTCCTAGTATTTTATATTTTTTATGTAATGTTTGAACAGTTTATAATAACAGAAATGAACAGCCTTTAACAGAAGTGGAAAATTCAATAAAGTCACTTTTTTTGGTACTGGGGATTGAACTAGGGGGTGCTTAACCACTGGGCCACATCACCAGCCCTTTTTATATGTTATTAGAGACAGGGTCCTGCTAAGTTGCTTAGGGCCTTGCTAAGTTGCTGAGGCTGGCTTTGAACTGGTGATCTTCCTGCCTCGGCCTCCATAGCCCTTGGGATTACAGGCGTGAGCTACCACACCCAACTGAAGTCACATTTTTAAAGGCATAGTTAGAACAGAGGAGAAGAAGAAGAAGGAAGGGTGGTTTATGGTGTTGAATGTAGCACAAATTGAAATAGGTAAAGATAAGAAAAATCCATTTGAATGCAATATGGAAATTCATGGAGACCTTTTGACCAAACAACTGCAATAGTGGTATGCTGCATTTCTCTTTAAGAGAGGATACATAATTCATTGTTTTTCAAAATTGATCATGGAACTCTATTTGCCATGAATATCTGATAGGACTTTGATTTTCTTTTTCTTCTCAACTCCTCAAAGAAATCAATTTTGGACAAATAGTAAGAGTTACATAAGCACTGCTTAAAGAGTCTTCAAAATAGTGACATAAATGTCACTGTCTTAGATGTAGAGAAAAGAGGACATGATCCCATACCTACCAGTTTTAAGAATCTGTGTTTTTCTTTCCTGATGTCTAGCCAGTTTCTTAAAATTCATTTTTCCCACAAACTTTCTGCTTATTATGTTACAATAATTTTATCTTCAGTCTTCACACAACTATGTCCATTAATCTTGCCTAGTCATACATTCCCAACTATAAAACTAAAGGTCAGAGGGGATTTTCGCTGTGAGATAAACCAACATATACTTTCAGTCATTGCTATAATACTTCAATTCATTCCCATATCTGAGGTCTTAGACTAATAATGACAGTCCTACCCTGTACTAATCAAACCTTTAACAAAAATTGGGACTCTAAGCTTTATTACACATAGGGGACAAAAAAATACTCACTTAGAATTCCATGAAGGTGTATTAGTTCTGTCGCCACAGGGATGGAAAAAGCATACTCTAAAAATTCATCAATTCTTAAAATTAAAAATATTAGTTTAATTGTCGGTACAAATTCTGAAAGGTAATCACTTCCCCCACCTGATTTCCCACAAGCACTGTGTAACACACAGTACATACATAGAGACTGGTATCTTGAGCACTGTTTTTTGTTGATTCTTTTCAGTTACATATAACATTAGAATACATTTTAATATAATCACAATAGCATGGAAAATCATTTGTTGTATTTCCATTCCCAACAGTTCCTCCCTCCCCCTGCTCTCCTTTCTCTATTGATCTCTCTGCAATTTATTTATACTTTTTAAAAAAAAGTCATGTGAAAACACTCGATGTTGGGATCCACTGTGATATATTCATGTACGTACACAGGAAAGTTTGATCAGAATCATTTCACTGCTCGTCCCTTTTCCCATTCTCCCCAACCCCCGCAATCCCCTTCCTCTACTCCTCTGATCTTTCCTCTATTTTGATAGAATTCCCTCTCCCTTTCTCTCTCTCTCTCTCTCTCTCTCTCTCTCTTTCTTTCTTTTTTCTTTCTTTCTCCCTCTGCTCTCATTTTGGATTGGCTTCTGCATATAAGAGAACACATTCGACCTTTGACTTTCAGGGACTGGCTTATTTCACTTAGCATTAAAATATTGAGCACTGTTAGTACATGGAAGTTTATCTGCCACATATACCTCACTTGTGTTAAACATAGGACTACTATAGGGCCACTTTATTTTTTTATTTTTTAACATAAAATGTAAACTTTATTGATAATAAAATGCAAAATGTAAAATGCCACATATCACCTACCAAAAAGACAAAGGTTTTATGATTATCTCCTCAGGGTGGGAGTAGAATTTTTAATGTGCATTTTTTTAACCCACATACCCTTGGAATATTTGACCCAATACTCTTTTAATAAAGAGTATCAATTATACTCTTTTTTTCTGTTTGTTTGTTTGTTTGCATTTTATTTTAGGCTATTGTATTGGCAACAATAATTGCACAATGATCTCAGTCAAGTTACTCAACTTTTCTGAGCATCTTAAAAGAATTATTTTAATTTAGACACTTTCACTCACAAAGGGTTAAAAGCAATACATGATTTGTCAATTAAATAGCACAAATACTTAATATTGAGAATATAAAGCTAAGCAGAGATATGATACTGAATATTTTTTAATTAACCAGGCCTAGTTGTGCATGCCTGTAATTCTAGAGCCTGGGGAGGCTGAGGTAGGAGGATCACCAGTTTGAGGACAGCCTCAGCAATTTGGCAAGTCACTCAGCCACTTAAATGTGACCTGTCTCAGAACAAAAACTTTAAAAAAGGACTGGGGATGTAGCTCAGTGGTAGAGTGCCCCTGGGTTAAATCCCCCGTACCACAAAAATAATTGCTCATTTGTCTCTTTTACTGGGTTTTATTAAGTAATTAATTATAATATTGATGCATTCAATAATAGTTGGTTGATATAGTTGATTCAATTCATTGAGAAAAGACTATTTAAATCAGGGATTTAGACTAATATGGACAAAATCACCAATTGAATAACAATAATAGTCTCCCTTGCCTAACCAATCTAGGAGTTTTGACTTTGGCAATGTGAAAAATATTATTTTCTGGAAAAGTGCAGATAAAAGGCTGAGATAATTGATGAAAGAATTCACATTTTAAAAGGCATCTTCTGGGCTGGAGTTGTGGCTCAGTGGTAGAGTACTTGCCTAGCATATGTGAGGCACTGGGTTTGATTCTCAGCAGCGCATATAAATATATAAATAAAGGTTCATCAACAACTAAAAGCAAAAATTAATAAAAAGGCATCTTCCATATGCAAAAGAGCAGGGACATCCTAATAGGATCGGATCAGGATCCTTGTGCTGAGAAAGAACATTGAATAGACACATATATTGAACCTTCGTAGCCTCAATAGAATAATACTTATATCACATCAATATTCATAAGTAGTAGCCAGTATTTCATCTTCACCTGCTAAGGTATTTTATTATTATTCCTTTTTATGGGTGTCTCCATCTTTGTGAGAGTGTTCTTATATATAAATACAGGCACTCAGACAAAGATAAACTATTATCAATGCAAGGAGCGTAAGGTAATATTAAAATCTTGAATCTTCTTTATTTTACTTTATAACTCTCTATGGGTGACTCACCCAGTTTCAAAATGAAAAACACAAGTCAAATTAATGGCACAACACTGCAGTCACCAACAGTATCTGTTATTGTTGTTGTATTTTTTCCATTTTTTCTGGGGTAAGTATTGAGTAATGAATGAAAACTTCTCACTACCATTCTTTCAGATTATTTAAACATTTTTTAAAAAACCTCGAAACTTCAAATGTGTGTAACAAACAAACCTTCATTGTACCTAAATATTTTGAATACTCTTCAGATAAAAGCAATTAGTCTGACATAAATGTCAACAATCAGGGTACAAGATATGCACTATGCATTATATTGTGCTTATGGGAAATCAGATGGGGGAACTGACTGATTTTCAGAGTTTATACTGCCAATTAAACTTCTTGTAAGGTCACTTCCTATACAGAAAAAGGAAATGATAAATCAAGCTGAAAATTTCTTCACCTATTATTGTTACTTTTTGCCTTAGAATACATGGCCTAGAGCAGGATTAATGAATGATAAAATTGCATAGTTTTATAAAAACTACTAAATATGATATAGTCTAACACTAAGTTTTAAGGATGAAGATATATATACATATACATATATATACATATATATATTTTTTTTTTAATTGAGTACTGGGGATTGAACTCAGGGGCACTTGGCCACTGAGTCACATCCCCAACCCTATTTTATATTTTATTTAGAGACAGAGTGCAACTTGCCTAAAGTACAGAGTTACTAAGATGTAGAGCTGTATTGAGAGTTGGTTTATCCATACATTTATCTTCATCTATAATATATAGAATGATTTGTATTAATTATCCATACTTTAATAATGTACTTAAATGATATGTTGAATTTCTTTATCAATTTACTATTTTCTCATGCAACCTTATATATTTGAGACATACTCATGATAATACATATGTGCATGTGTTCAGTTCACTTTAATCACTAGATCATCAATTAAATGAACATCTACACAATATATGTACATGCTATGATTTAACATGTGCCCTCCAAAATTCAGGTGTTGCCAATGTGGTGGTATTAAGAGCTAGGGCCTAAAGAAGTGATTAGGCCATTAGGGTTCCTCTCTCATGAACAGGATTAAAGCTTTTATAAAGCATTCTGTTCACTAGCCTTTTGATTTTCCACAGTGAAAACACACATTATTCCTCCCCTCTCAGAAGATACACCAACAAGGCACCATCATGGAAGCAGAAAAACAGCCCTCACCAGACAGCCAAAGTTGCTGTAAGCTTGCTCTTAAACATCCTAGCCCCTAGACTGTGAGAAAATAAATTTCTGTTCTTCATAAACTATTGAGTGTGTAGTATTTTTGTTCTATCAGCACAAATAGACTAAGACAGTATTCTATCAATGGACAATTAAGTTCTTACCAAATTGTCATATTACAAATAATTTTGCAATACATGCCTATAAAATACATGCCTGATATGCATGGGATAACTACTCTAGACCTTAAAATGTAGAAATTGGCTTACTTTTTCATAGACTGTGTGCATTTTCAATTTGTTCCATTTTGTCAAAAATAAATTGAAATCTTACTGTCATACGAGAATCCTGATGAGTCCTCAGATCCCTGCATTCTGAGACATAAACCTTCTCTCAGCAATACAAACAGTATAGGTGATACTGTTAAGGCATTTTGCAGATACAATTAAAACTCAAAATCAGTTGATTTTAAAATAGAAATATCTGCACTAGGCCTGAGCTAATCTGTGAGCTCTTAAAAAGCATTGATTCTGCAGGGCTGTGATCCCAGTGACTCAGGAGGCTGAGGGAGAGGATCACATGTTCCAGGCTAGCCTCAGCATCTTAGGGAGATCAAAAAGGGCGGGGGATGAGGATGTAGATCAGTGGAAAAGCACCCCTGAGTCAATTAAAAAAAAAGAAACAAAATAAAATAAAATAAAAACAAAACACTGATTCCTTACTGAAGATAAACAAAATCTAAAGTGTGAGAAGTATATTTTGTAGCAAGGGATTGAACCCAGGGGTGCTTAGCTGCTGAGACACAACCCCAAACCTAATACTTTTTAAAATAGTTTTTAGTTGTAGATGGATACAGTAAATTTATTTATTTTTTATGTGGTGCTGAGGATATAACCCAGAGCCTCACATGTGTGAGGCAAGCACTCTACCATTGAGCTACAGTTCCAGTCCACCCCAACACTTTTTAAAATTATTTTTGATTTTGAGACAGGGTCTCACCAAATTGTGTACAGCCTCACTCACTTGCTGACTTTGAACTTGTGATCCTTCTGATCATGCTGCCTCAGCCTCCTAAGCTACTGGGTTTACAGTCATGTGCCACCATGCCTGGCATGTCAGAGGAATTTTGACACAAGAGAGAGCTTCTGTTGATGACTTTGAAGATGGAGGGTTGACATGACTATGACCTGAGAGTCTTCTCTAGGCACTGATAATGATACCCCCAGCCAACAACTAGCATTAAAATAGGAACATCAATTTTACAAACACAAGTAAGTGATTTCTTCCAACAATATGAACAAGCTTGGAAGCAGATTCTTCCCCAGAGTCTCCAAACGATAACATAGAAGACCAAGATCTTGATTTCATCCTCTGATCTCAGGCTCAGACCTAATCTGTGCCTGGACTTCAATTCTGCAGAAATTTTAGGTAATAAATGGATATTGTTTTTCATTCTCACAAGCAGTATATAAAGTTTCGTTTTGCTTTGTATCTTCACCAGCACTGGATATTGTTCCATATTTTATTTTTTGATTTTGATAGATAAGGTATGTTATTACTTTTTTAATTTGCATTTTCTTTTTTACTAACAACCAGATAATTTTATAGATGATAAAAGTGAAACCAAAAATATCAATGGATTTATTCATGCATCTCATTAAGAAGCAGAACTAGGATTCAAAGTTTGAGTTAATTACATGAACTATGTCACTTACCTGAATAACCCACCATTTATCTCATAAGCGTTCAACAACTTAATAGGGAATACGTGTCTTACATCTACATCAGTTTTCATCACTGCTCTGTAAATGTATTCTGCAGCTGAAGAAATCTGAGGAAAAAAACAAAGTTGAGATAAGGAAATAGGTTAATTATGTATTTTATTGTTTTCCTATTAAATGTCTTTTTGACTATAACTTTACTACTAGAGCTGCCATCCTCAAAACAGGCATGCATTAATTACTTAATCCATTTCTGTTAACAATTAAACAACAGAAAGTTAGAACCTAAAATAATTAAGATGCAGTGTGAATTCTATACTATATCTACAGTGACTACATATGTAATTGCTACTCAAGTTTCCTTCTATGCTTTGTAAATACATAATAGAAGAATGTCTACCTTGGAACAATGATAGGAAGAATTTTCTAGATTGTAAATTCACTTGCTGAACTAAAAGTCACAGGTGTCCTTTACTATTTCTTTTTATATATCTTTTCACTTGTAGGAGAACACATAAATTTTATTTATTTATATGTGATGCTGAGGATTGAACCCAGTGCCTCACATGTGCTAGGTCAGCTCTACAGTTGAACCACAACCCCAGCCCCATACTACTTGTTTAATATGATCATTCCAATAGCATTGCTACATTATAAAGTAAATAAAGTCTCAAATCAGTAATCTAAGGTTTTATCTCAAGTATCAAGAAAAGGGGAGAAAAAAATAAAACCAAACAAGGCAAAAGGAGAAATAATAAACAGCAAAAATCAATGTCATTGAAAAGAGGAAAATAAATAAAATCAATAAATATAAACCTTAGTTTTTTAGAAAGAATCAATAAAATTGACAAATCGCTTGCAAGACTGACAAAGAGCAAAAATATAAACCATCAATATCAGGAATGAAACAGAAGATTCCAATATAGTCTTTGAAAACATCAAAACATAATAAAGAAAAACAGTGAATATATATGCATGCATACTTTCACCAAATTAGGTGAAAAGGACTCATTCCTTGAAAAATAACTGGAAATTAATATGAAATATATTATTAATAGGCCTATAGTTATTAAGTTTAATCCTTATCATTTTTTATTACAACTTTATCATTATGCATAGTATTTGTTTCATTCTGCCAAACGCATATGTGCATGGAATTCAATTTAAGTTCATGACCCCCTCCTTTTCCTGTCACTTTTCCCTCCTGTCCTCCCTCCCCTTTCCCATTATCTTTTTACTACTCTCCTTCCTTTTGCTTCTCTATTTATTTGTATTTGATTGGTTGGTTTATTCTCTCTATGCATTAAGGTGAAGTTTCCTGTGGTATACTTATACCATCATATTAACAATCTAAATATGTGGTATATTTATTCCATCATATTAACAAACTAAAAAATAACTTAAGCATATTAATTAATGCAGAAAAAAACATTTGATACACTTTAATCCTCACTCATAACAAATACTTGCAGAAAAATGATAATGGAGGGAAACTTCTTCAATTTCATTAATAATATCTTTTTAAAAGCCTATCTCTACTTCTCTAACATTACACTTATGGTTGGGAAACTGATTGCATTTGTCCAAAGGTCATGAATGATTCAAGATTGTCCAGTCTCACAACTTTCATTTAACACAGCAATGAAAGTCCTATATATATTACAGTGAGGCAATAAATGAAAAGAAATGAGATAAATAATAAAAGAAGAAATAAAATTATCCTTATTTAGAGGATAATCTCAGAGAAATCTGTAGAAGAAATTACCAATAGGATACAACAGGATTATGAAGTAATGGAAAAATCAATTTTATTTCTGTGTGATAGCAACAAACATGCAGATGACAAAATGAAAAATACAATATTATTTAAAATGTCTAAGAAGTGAAAGACCTAGGAGTAAATGTAAGAAAGTAAGTACATACTTTGTATAGGGGCAAATTATACAATGGCAATGAAAGAAATCAAACCACTTAGTAAATGGAGAAACATAGTATGTTAGACTGTTTTGTTGCTATGAAAAAATACCACAGACTATATATATTCATTATCCAATTGTCTTTGATTCCCCCTCCCTTCTTACACTGCTAAGTAATCAGCATGTTACTTTCTTTTAAGATTAATGTTTTTAGCTTCAGAAATGAGTGAGAACATATGTTATTTGTTTTCTATGCCTGGCTTATTTTACTTTATATGATGTACTATAATGATATCCATATTACAGCAAATGATAGGACTTAATTATTCTTATAGTTGAATAATATCTGATTGTGTACATATACCATATTTTCTTCATCCACTTATACATTAATGATTATTTCAATTGGTTCATATCACTGACGTTTTGAACAAACATAAGAGTACAGGTACCTCTTTGATAAACTTTCATTCCCTTTGTATACATACCCAGATGTGAGCTAGTTTGACATCATGGTAGTTTCTTTCTTTCTTTTTTTGTTAAGAAACTATATTATTCCCTGTAAGAGTTCTACCAATTTGCAGTGAAACCAACAGTGTATAAGGTTTGATTTTTCTCCGCATGTATATATTTGTCAAATTAGATGAAAAGGACTCATTCCTTGAAAAACAACTGGAAATTAATATGAAATATATTATTAATAGGCCTATAGTTATTAACTTTAATTGACATTTCAATATGGTGTGGTGCAACCCGATCCTGGGATGGGGGGAATAAAAGTGTGCTGGGCTATTTTCTCCAGGGCTGTGCATTACCTTCCCAATCTTGACTCAGGGTCTTTGTGGGCCAGTCTTCTCCAGAAGCAATAATTCCAGGTATTCAATGTGGATTTACTTATCCATTTCCCACTGTGCAAAGTTCCTCATAGTTCGGGGTTGATCTTAACTGAGATATGGAATGGCAAATTCTACACATTTAGTTCCATGTATTTCTATGTTCCATTACTTCTCTGTAATATCTCTACAGCCCTCTGAGGCTCTGTCCCAAAGACTCCAGTGAACTAGTAGTAGTTGTGTTTTTTTAGTTTATTTGTTTGTTGTTGTTTTGGTATTGTTTTGTGGAAGGAAGTATTGTCAAGCATTTCTAGTTAGCCATCTTACTTACATCTCTCCTCAGTCCCTTTTATAGTTTCACTTGACTAGGTCTATCAACTCATGGTAACCTCCTTTTTGACTGACTCAAAATTCAACAGATTAGTAGCATAATAACAGGGAGTGTTATGCTATGATATTCACAGTCCATGACTACGCTCAAGGGAAAAGGATTATACAAAGGCATATATACCAGATAGTGAAAAACTTTAGGTCTAAGATTATTGCCTGCCACAATGATATGAAGAATATAAATGAGTTAAATGCTCAGAACTACATGGCAGAGTGTATCAAACACTGCATAGGGCAGAAATGGTAAAGCAGTGGGCTCACCTGACTCCCTTGCCTGTGACAAAACTCTTCTACTAATGGCTCCAAGCACTTTCTCCCTGAACTGAAATACAGTTAGCCATCTGTTTGTAAGACAACAAATTTAAAATACTTTCACAGGCTTATCCAAGGGGAATTAGGGAAGTCATCCCAAAAGACTTGACACTGTTCCTCTAAGAATTAATAAGAAATATTTATGTGAAAAAAAACCCAGAAAGACAGTTCAGACAGGAAGAACTATATGTATAAAAGAATAATAGTATAGCAATACCTGGGGGTTTTAGACAAGAGTAAATAGTCTTATGTTTCCTGAGGGTGAGGTACAAGTAGAATAGATAGAGTGGGAAGTATAGCCTGGGGCAAAACTATAAAAAATTTATAAATTGTGCTAGTGATTCTATCCTATGTATAGTCTGACCATATAATATATTATCTAAACTGGAACACATTTGAGAGGGAAAGGTGAAACTATTAATGATAATGACAGGACTAGAGGTATAAACTGAAATTGCCCCAAGCAAACCTTACTTTTAGGCAACCAAGGAAGGTTTTAATCCAAAGAGTGACCTTGAACTGAATAGAAGGTGAGTAGAAAATCAAAGGGCCATTTTCATCCAAATGCAGTTTCCCTTTGACTGGTCATGCTGATAATTGGACCAATTTGTTAGATGGCCTTTGATTTTGTTGAAGGTTTTCTCTAAACTTTGGCAATCACATGAGAGTTGTACCAGCTATTTCAGATTATTGCTGAATTAATTCTGAATGATGTGAAAAGGCATACCTATTACTCTCACAACATTTAGGGCATCATGAGCCTTAAATATTTCAATAGAAAATTCAAGGGCAGAATGACCATAAAGTTTTGAACATGTGTTTGAAATTTTTAAGAAAAGAATAGAGGTCATGTTTTTTAATTGATACAGTAAATATTGATTAAAAACAAAACCACCTCAGTTCTTTTAGGTTGCTACTTTCTCTGTCTTTTTGTGAAAACCTAAGTTGGATAAATAGCTCAACATATGAAAATATACCAGAAAGAATGTGGTTTCTCTGAATAAATATGATTTAATGAACTGAACTTGGTCGTGATGATAAAACTTTAGATTCAGTCATAAAATAGACACATGATTCCAAACTACTTCAAGGGTTTTGATTTGGATGACAAATGAAAGTTTACTCTTTTCCATTTTCATCATCTGAAATGTTATTATGTGGTTAAATATGATTTAAATTTAACATGTAAATTTGGTAGAAAACATTTCATAATGCAAACCAATAACAAAGGAACAAATTGTAGCTTGTTTTCCCTATGGTTTGGTATATTAGTTTATTAAAGTATTTTCACTACATAAATCATTCTCAGAAGTAAATAGAAACAATAGAAACAAATAGAAATTCATTTCTTTATACCTAATGGGTTTTCATTTAATTTTTAATGGAATGGAAAAGATACTTGTTATAGTTTTGATCTGGAATATTCCCAAGAGACTCATGTGTTGAAAACTTGGACCTCAGTTGGTGGCACTATTGGGATGTGGTTGAAACTTGAGTTGGGGCCTAGTTGAGGAATTATATCATTGGGGGTATGCCCTTGAAAACTCTGTCATATCACTGACCTCTTCTCCCTCTCTCTCCCCTCTCTGTCTCTTTCTCTGTATCTCTCTCCCTACCGAACCCATCTCTCTCTCCTCTCTGCTTCTCAGTCATGAGGTGAGCAGCTTCACTTTACCATCTTCCCTTGAACATGAGGTTCAAACTAATCTCAGGCCCAAAGTGAAGGGGTCAAGCAAGCAGCTATGGAATGAAGCTTCTGAAACCATGAGCAAAAGCAATCTTTGCTCTTTTAAGTTATGTCATATATTTTGTATTAGTGATGGAAAGATGACTAACATAGACAATTGTTACAAAGAAGGGTATCTTTTTTGTGCCTTTAAATTACTGTGTGGTTCAGAAGTCTTTGGAATTGATTTGTAGGAGGAATTTTAAAATGTTTGGAGAAGCAAATTAGAGAAAGTTTAGAATGCTGTAAGTGAAGCTCAATGGGTGATTCTGCTGGGAGTTCGGAAGACCAGAATACTGATAAGGATGCAGACAGTAAAGGCTGTGCTCATGAGATTTCAGATGGAAATGAGGACATTATTGGGAATTGGATTAGAGGACATACATGTCACATTTAGGCAAAGAATCTGTAATACATTTTATTCTTGCACTGACCCTTTGCAAGAGGCTGAGTTTAAAGGTGAGAGATAATTAATCCGGTGGAGGAAATTTCAAGGCAGCACATCATTCAGGCCATGGTATGAGTATTGCTGGCTACTTTTAGTTAGATTTACAGTAAGAAATATGAGCAAAAAGCAGAACATAATGATTTGGAAAATTTTTAGTTTGGTCTGAAAAGAAGTACACATAAAGTTGAGGTCAAAGAGTGTGTGGTTGCCGAAAAGAAAAGTTCGACAGAAAAGAAGTTGAGTACTTTGCCCCAGAAAAATAGAAAAAAAATTCCTGGGGGAATTTCAAAAGTCAGCAATATCCCACCCCTCAGAGGCTCAAAGGAATAAAAGTGTAAACTCCTTTGAAAGAATTTGCTGAAACTATGGCTTATTGGCAGCCCAGCTATTGCTCCTACTGGTGGTAGGTCTTAGTGTAATCCAAGTGATATTTGTTTTGGAGGTATGCAGAATGCAAGAGTTGTGGAGTCATGAAGGTTTCCATTAAGATTTCAAATGAATTCCTGGGAGGTAAGACAGTAAGTGGCAGGGTCAGAGTCTCTACAGGCAGCCCCTGAGAGGTTAAGGTGTGAAAATATTAGAGTGAAACCTAAGCTGCAATGAGACCCCAGGAAGTAAGAGATGCTAGGAATGTGGAACATCTACCATGCACAAGCAGTAGGCAGAAGCAGAGCCAGCTAAAGAGAGTGGCCATGTAGGCTGCAGTTAACCAGGCCATAGAGACATACCTACTCAAGCACTTTGAAGATCACATCATGTCACCACATGCCCAGCATGCTGGACGTAGCTATAGTATTTAATGTTTACACTGCTGGTTTTGGTCATGCTTTGTTCAAATCCTTCCTTGGTATTCTCCTATTCCTCCCTTTTGTAGTGGGAAGGTTCACATTGCACCATTGTATGTTTGAAGTATGCAACTTTGGGTTTTTTAAAAAGTTATTTTTATGTGGACTCGCAACTAAAAGTTTGCTTTGAGTCTCAGAGGAGACACTGGACATGAACTTTCAAGCAATGCTGGAACTGTTTCGACTATGGGACACTTGGAGATGGATTGATATGTTTTGCATTATGTGATGTGCATGAGTCTTTTGCAGCCATGTGTGGAATTTTGGATCTCGGATGTCCCCCAAAGTCTAATGTGTTGAATGCTTGATCCCCAGCTGATGGTGCTATTGGGAGGTGGTGCATAATTAAGATGTTGGGTGTAGGGCCTATTTGAAGGAAGATGTCCTTGGGGGCATGCCCTTGATGTTTACATCTGGTCCCTGTCTCCCTCCTTTCTCCTCCTTTTCCTCTTCCTCCTCCTCCTCCTCCTCCTCCTCCTCCTCCTCCTCCTCCTCCTCCTTCTCCTCCTCTTCCTCCTCCTCCTCCTCCTCCTCCTCCTTCTCCTCCTCCTCCTCCTCCTCCTTTTACTCTCTCTTTCACCTTGAGGTGAGCAGCTTTATTCCACAGTGTGCTCTCTGCCATTATGCTTCACCTTGCCTCCAGCCCAAAGTGATTGTATCAAGTGACCAAGGATTGAAACCTCGGAGACAAAATAAATCTTTCCTCCTTTTCAGTTACTTATCTCAGGTTTTTTAAAACAGTTATAGTAAACTAATATATTACAACATCAGTGGCAACAATAAAAAGCTGCACTATTTAGCTTCGCAAAAGATACGTTAAGAATATCACTTTGTGTAGAGGGAAATGAGGGGTGGGGAGGGGGCGGGAGAAGGAAAGATGGTGGAATGAGACAAATGTCATTATGCTGTGTACATGCATGATAGCACAAATGGTGTAACTCTACTTTGTGTATAACTAGAGAAATGAAAAGTTGTACCCCATTTGTGAATCAAAAGAATAAAAAATAAATAAAGCTATAGGATACATCTCTCATGAAAAAAAGATGTGGGACACCCGTGGGATCCTATGAACACTCACAATCTTGGTTTTCCAGAGAGATTAAAACAATTGAAGAATTGAGATATTGACTCCAAAATAGATGAAAGTTATCAAATTTCATGAAAATACGCTCAATGTGATTTAAATCACACACACACACACACACACACACACGCACACACACACACACACATAGAATTTGGGAACCCTGGCACCAACTGATCAAGGAAAAAGAACCAGTTATTTGTTCTCACTCTTACTCCTGATTTATTTTGTAGTGTCAATTCTATCTCTAGATGATGGTGTTTAATTAATTGTGGATAAACTATTTTGGAGCACTGACATTAAACAGAAAAGGTATGACTCCTACTTGAATTCACCATTGTATCAATTTTATGTTCAGTTGTAATTTTTTTCCCTTTCTTAACCAAAGATCAAGGTTTTTAAAATTGATCATTCACAGACTTAGAACTACCTACTTATTTTTACCATTTGTCTCAAGGTGAAAAAAAGGTAAATTCATGTAATAGAGGTATAAAAGTAAACACGTGGGTGAGAGTCTCTTGACACATTTTGAAAAATTTGTATTTTTTCCAGATAACTTAAAATAATTCTTAAACTTGTATTTTAGACATGTAGTCATTTTACATAAGATTGATTCAAGTAAATGAGCAGAGTTGGAAAAAAAAGAATATTACTTTACAATCATAATGGATTTGTGAAAGAGGTGGGATGGAAGAGAAGTATAAAAATACTATTAAAATCTCAAAAACAAAATGATGAACATGTAACAATATATAATATCACAGTGCAGTGTTCTACATTGCACCATTAAATACAGGATTTTGGAGATTTGGAAGTCAATTTGTTTTTCGAGGAAGATGTTGTCAATATGTCTTCACATTTTCTACGGGATTTTCTCGTTATTTAAAAACTGTTCTTTTGAATCATGATAATTGTCAATTTGTACTTGATATGTTCATGGATGCTTCACAAAATACCCTAGTTACATATTATAAATTGAAATAAGAAATAGAGTAGACAAATTCTATATAAGTGCACACTTTTTGGATTAACGAACACTTTGTCCACACGTGTTGTCTCTAATGTATTCTTCATATTTATAATTAATTCATTCATTTATACATTCATCATTTATATAAGAACTCTTATAAGCAAGAATATAGGAAAGATACTGTGATGAACACCAAAGTATGTGTCTTAGTGTTAAGATTTACTTGTGCAAATGTAAAACACAGTTTGGGGGCTGGTAAAGAAAAGTACATGTAAAAGGGGAGGATTTAGGAAAGCTGTCATAAAAAACACTGATATTAAAGTAGACCATACAGCTAATGTGTATAAGAATTGAACAAGAGGAGTTAACAGAAAAAATAATGTGAAAAAAGAAAGTCTGAACATTATAGGAAATAACAGAAGATATCAAGGTAATAAATAGGACAACAAATATTCACTTGTTGTTGAAAATTTGGAAATCACTTTGGTTACCTTTAGGTAAATAACAGAAGAAAAGTGGGAAAATGTCAGCTTTGGCCAAATTTGTGCAGAAATTTAAAAGGTAAAATTGGATACTTATAAATTTCAGAGTATCATCTAAAGAATTTTTATTGTTATTTTTTATATAAATTGCATATTAAATCCAATTTACTGAGTCATGATTATATATAAAATGGATTCATTTTAAAGTATGATTTGCAGAGTTTTGACAAATGTATACAACCATGAAATCACTGATATAATCAAGACAAAAAACATTCTCTTCACTTTAAATGTCTCTTTGTGCCTTGGTGCACTTGAATTTAGAAAACTTCTTAAAGGTGCAAAATTTCTCCCATACATATGTAACCTATAATAAGTTTCTGTCCCTATAGATTATTTTAACTATGCTAAAAATTAACATTAATTGAATAACACGATATATACTCTTTCCTGACTGGTCTCATTCACTCAACCTAATATTTGGAGACTAAAGAGTAATGCAAATCAGTGGGCAATCCCTTTGAATTATTTATATAGTATTTCATTGTATATATACATCACATTGTATATATGCATTGTATATATATACATTGTGTATTTCAATCAGCTGTTGAGGGGCATTTGAATTCTTTCCAAATATTGAATACTATGAATAAAACCTCTGCAGATATTTGTGTTAAGTCATCTTAACATATATGTCATCATATATGTCAACATCAACATATATGTCATGAACATATATTTTATGTTTTGGATAAATTACTAGGAGTGGAATTGCTGGATTCTATAAGAAATTTATGTTTAATTCTTAAGTAACTGAGGAGCTAATTTCCAGAATGTGAGTACCATATTAGATTCTGACAAACAATATATGGTAATTCTAGTAGCTCCACATTCTCACCAGTCCTTGTTTGGTCAGTCTTATTAATATTAGCTATTCCAATTAGTGTGAAGTATTATTTATTAGGGTTTACATCTTTTTATCTCACCTGTTACCAATAATGTTCAACATCTTTTGTGTGCTAATTAGCCATTTATATGTATTCATTTGTGAGAAGATATTCAAATTCTTGCTTTACTTTTTTGGGGGGATATTTTTGTTTGTTTTTGGTACTGAGGATTGAACCCAGGGGTACTATATCACTGAGCTATATGCCCAGTACTTTATTTTTTATTTTAAGACAGGATCTCCCTAAGTTGCTTAGGGCCTTGCTAATTTGCTGAGGCTGGCTTTGAAATTGTGATCCTCTTGCCTGAGTATCCCAGGCTGCTGGGATTACAGGCTTGCACCACTGCACGCAGCAAATTTTTAACATTTTTATTGTGCTATTTTTCTTTTTCATTAGTTTCCAAGAGTTCATTACATGATTTACATGGAAGTCCTTGGTTCATTCTACAAATATTCTACCAGTCTGTTTCATCTTTTTATTTTATAAATAGTATCTTTAAAAGAGCAGAATAATTTAAAATGTTAATTAAATTTTTTAATGTTTTTAATTTTAAATTTTGTTCAATTTATCAATTTTTAAGTTTTTTCTACCTTTTCTATACAAGAAATCTTGTGCTACACTAATCTTATCCTATACAAGAAATCTTTACTACTTCAAAAATTTAGGGAAATATTATAATATTTGATGACAGAATAATAGGAAAATATTGTGACAATTTTGATAAAATATTTTTCCAGTAAATGTTATAGTTTTATCTTTTATGTTGGGAATTTTGGCAAATTTTGTATTAAATTTTGTCTACAATATACGTTTATATTTTTCCATTAGGAAATGCGGTTATCTTAACACCATTTGTTGAAAAAAATATATATTTTAATTGCTGGGGCAACAAATTCCAAAAACATAGCAGCTTCAAACAACAAAAATTAATATTTTATCATTCTATATTTTAGAAATATGACATGTATCTCACTGTGCTAAAGTCAAGGAACTCTCAGGACTTCATTGCTTTCTAGAAGCTCTATGGGAGCATTTATTTCCTTGCTTGTTCAGATTATTGGCAGAACATAGCTTCCTGTGATTGGAGGACAGAGGTCCTCCTTTCCTGGCTGACTGAGCAGAGGCAACTCACAGCTTGAGGCCCTCCTTTCTTCATCTTCAGTGACAGCAAATGTTGGACAAATACTACTTACACTTTTATTGTTTCCCGCCCCTTTTTCTGTGAAATCTACCTAACTAACTCTTGCTTTCTTCCACTTTTAGGAATCCAGTTGTTTACTGGGCTCGTGTCAATGAAACAGGGGATGATCTGCCTATTTAGTGTCTATAACCTTAATGATATCTGCAAATTCCCTTACAAGGAAACATTGTATACACAGGTGTAACATCAAAGAGGGAATAGCACGGAGGCCAAAATTCTGCCTACGACACTTCCTTTACAAATTGTCTTGACATTTTTAAGGAAAACTAATTATCCAAATATGCATGGTTCTTTTTCTGGGCTCTACTGTGCCGCATTATTTATATGTCTAAACTTATGCTAATACAACATTGTTTCATGTCAGATTTAAAGTAATTTTTGATATTCAGTGGCTCAATCCTCCAAGATTTTGCCCTTTTCCACAATCATTTGGCATATTCAAAGTCATTTGCATTTCCATTTGCATTTAAGAATCGTCACAGCCATAAATTAATTGTGTGCATAAATTAGAAGATAATTAGAAACATAATTTCATTGTCTTCCAAATCATTAATGTGATATACTTCTCTCCTTAGGTCTTCCTTAATTTTTCTCAACTTATAAAAATTTATGTAAATACATGTACAGGTTTTGCCTATATATTCTCAAATTTTTTCAAGTATTACATGGTATTGTATATTACAGCAAATGATATTTTTAAAATTGAATTTTCCAGTTAATTCTTCTTTGCATCAATGTGCAATTGATTTCTGTATATTAAAGTTTTTGAGATCATCTCTAAATTCCTCTTACTCTTATGCAGATTCTTATAATATTGTACATGTATGATGCTATGGTTTGACTGTTTGTCCCCTCTAAAACTCATGTTCAATTGTAACTGCCATTATGCAGGTATTGAAAGATAGGACCTTTAAGAGGGGTTTAGATCATGAAGGCTTTGACCTCATTAATAAACTAATGCTGTTTTTACAAGAGTGTTTTGCAGGTTCACCCCCTTTCACTCTATTTCTATCCATGTCTCTGTGTGTCTTTCTCCTCCTGAGTCTCCCTCTTCTTTCTTCTTTTTCTTTATATCTCTCTTGGACATTTTTTCATGGGATCATGCATCAAGAAGGCCTTCACCAAATTCTGGTACTTCACTCTTAGAATTCCCAGTCTCCAGAAATGTGAGAAATAAATTCATATTTATTATAAATAATCCAGTCAAGGGTATTCTGTTACAACAGCACAAAATGGACTAAAACACATGACCATGTTGTTATCAAATAAAGATAATTTTATATCATCATTTCCAATCTGCATGCTTTTCATTTGTTTTTCTAGCCTAACTTCACTCAGAAGAAGTGAAAGCTGGCACTATATTTTAAATTTTTTTTAATAATAAATTTATTTTAACTGGTATGCAAAAGAAGCATAAATTTATACATATATAATGTGATACCCTGTGATATTTCAATATAGGTATACTGTGTAATACTTAAATTAGGTTTAACATAGCTGGCATTTTCACAAGTTTTCATTTTTCAGGGAAAAAATCAGTACGTCTCTGTTAAATACAATAGTAACTGTAGGAATGTTGTAGATGTCATTGCTTTAACTCAGGGATTTTCTTACTATTCCTAGCCTTGGTAGAGATTTTGTGATGAATGGGTGTTAAGTTTTGTCAAATATATTTTCTGCACTTATTGAAATGATCATGTGACATTTTTCTTCTTTCTGTTACTGTGGTGAATTACACTGATTATTAAAAGTTAAACTAGGTTTGCATTCTTAGTATTTACTCTAAATGAACATTATTATTATTTCTATTCAATAATATATTTGATTTACTAGTATGTTGTGATGGATTTTCATGTACATATTCATGAGAAATATTTTCTATATTTTTTTCTCTAATGTGTTTCCCCTTTTTTTGTAATGTTTTATCTTTCTAAAACATTGGTAAGGGTAATTCTGGCTTTATAAAGACTGCTGAAATGTGTTTCTTCCTCTTCCATTTCAGAGAGTGTACATGATTGATATCATCCTTTAATGTTTGATGGAAGTCTCACCATTGAAACCATCTGGGCCTAGAGGTTTCTTTCTAAGAATGCATTTCCTTATAAATTCCATTTCTGAAATGGATATAAAATGTTCTGGATTTTCAATGTTTTTTATAACAGTTTTTATATTTTGTGATTCTCAAGGAATTTATTTATTTCTTCTAAGTTTTCAAAAGTACTGGCACCAATGCTATATTTATACATTATATTCCCATATTTTTAAAAAATATATTTTATTTGTAGATGGACACAATATCTTTATTTATCTTTATGTGGTGCTGAGGATTGAACCCAGTGCCTCACATGTGCTAGGCAAGCACTCTACTTCTGAGCTACAAACCCAGTTCCCCATATCCTTTTAATCTTTAGTGAATATTTCTTTTCCATTTCTGATATTATGAATTTGTGCAGGGCGTTTATCTTCTTGATCCATTTAGCTACAGATTTACCAATTTATCCTTGGATTTTTCTGTGACAATCAACTTGTGGTCTCTTGTGTTGTTTTTTCATTTTCTATTTCTGGGATCTCTTCACTTACCCTTATATTTTAACTTCTATTAGGCTCTATTTTATACACTAATATGGTGGCATCTTAAATCATTTATTTTGTTTTATTTTATTTTATTTTATTTTATTTTATTTTATTTTATTTTATTTTTTGCAGTGAAAATGTAAAATCTTTATCAAAACTAGGAAAATAAACCAAATAGTGACCAGTCTTATGAAAGAACCAACCATTTTTTTTTTTCTGTGTGTGTGTGTGCGTGTGTGTGTGTGTGTGTGTAGTTGTTAAAGAAAGATTCAAAAAGTAAACAATTTGGGTCATTGTTTAAAATTTGATGGGAAGTACCCATATCTCATCTGAGTAATCACTGAAAACATTTTCTTAATGTAGCTGTCAAGAACTGGGGGCGTGGAAGTTTGTGTACAACCAGTGTCTCCCTGTATTTCTTGTATTATATTTTACAGACCTCATTTGATTCATTGTACACATATGGGGTACAGATTTACATTTCTATGGTTGTACATGATGTACATTCATATCATTATTATTAATCATACATGTACATAGGGTAATGATGCCTGTCTCATACCTTCATCCCCTCCCCCTCTCATTTCCCTCTACATAATATGAAGTTCCTCCATTCTTCTCTCACTTGCACCCACCTCCACCAGATTTTACATCATCAGCCACTTATCAGGGAAAACATTCGGCCTTTGCTTTTTTGGGATTGGCTTATTTCACTTAGCATGACAATTTCCAATTTCATCCATTTGTCTGCAAATGCCATAATATTATTCTTCTTTATTGCTGAGTAGTATTCCATTGTATATATATGCCACAGCTTCTTTATCCATTCATCTGCTGAAGGGCATCTAGATTGGTTTCAGTCTACCTATTGTGAATTAAGCTGCTATACAAATAAGAAAAGAAGAATTCAAGCTGTCACTCTTTGCTGAAGACATGATCGTATATTTAGACGACCCAAAAAACTCCACTAGAAAACTTCTAGAATTCATAAATGAATTCAGCAAAGTGGATATAAAATCAATATGCATAAATCTAATGCATTTCTTTTCATAAGTGATAAATCCTCTGAAAGAGAATTAGGAAAACCACTCCTTTCATAATAACCTCAAAAAAAGTAAAATACTTGGGAATCAGTCTAACAAAAGAGGCAAAATACCTCTACAAAGAAAACTACAGAACACTAAAGAAAGAAATTAAAGAAAACCTTAGGAGATGGAAAGATCTCCTATGTTCTTGGATAGGCAGAACTAATATAATCAAAATGGCCATTCTATCAAAGGCAGATTCAGATTCAATGCAATTCCAAATAAAATTCCAATGACATTCCTCATAGCAATAAAGAAGGCAATCATGAACTTCATCTGGAAGAATAAGAGACCTCAAATAGCCAAAACAATCCTGAGCAGAAAGAGTGAAGCAAGAGGTATCACAATACCAGACATTAAACTCTACTACAGAGCAATAGTAACAAAAACAGCATGTTACTGGCACCAAAATAGACAGGCAGACCAATGGTACAGAATAGAAGACACAGAGACAAACCCACAAAAATACAGTTACCTCATACTAGACAAAGGAGCTAAAACCATACAATGGAGAATAGCCTTTTCAATAAATGGTGCTGGGAAAACTGGAAATCCATATGTAATAAAATGAAATTAATCCTGTATCTCTCACCCTGCACAAAACTCAACTCAAAATGGATCAAGGACTTAGGAATTAGACCACAGACCCTGCACCAGATAGAAGACAAAGTAGACCTGAATCTTCATCACGTTGGCTTAGAATCAGACTTCCTTAACAAGACTTCCAAAGCACAAGAAATCAAAGCAAGAACCAATAAATGGGATGGACTCAAACTAAAAAGCTTTTTCTCAGCAAAGGATACAATCAATAATGTGAAAAGAGAGCCTACAGAGTGGGAAAAAATCTTCACACACACTTCAGATAGAGCACTAATCTCCAAAATTTATAAAGAACTTACAAAACTTTACACCGAAAATACAAAGAACCCAATCAATAAATGGGCCAAGGATCTGGACAGACATTTTAGAGAAGATGATGAACAGACAATCAACAAATATATGAAAAAGTGTTCAACATCTCTAGTAGTTAGAGAAATGCAAATTAAAACAACTCTAATATTTCATCTTACTCTTATTAGAATGGCTATTACCAAGAACACAAACAATAATAGGTGTTGGCGAGGATGTGGGGAAAAAGGCACACTTTTACACTGATGGTGTAGTTGCAATTTGGTTCAGCCACTCTGAAAAGCTGTATGGAGAGTTCTCAGAAAACTTGGAATGGACTCACCTTTTTACCCAGTTATCCCATTCCTTAGTTTGTACCCAAAGGATTTAAAATCATTGATTTTAGAACTTTCATTTTTATCCTTTTGAATATTTAACTCTAAAAATTTATATTAAAGATATATTAGTTGAATGCCACCTATTTGATTATCTTTTTTCAATTTCATTTCAAAATATATACTGATTTCTCCTGTGATTCTTTTTTGCAACAAAGTGCTGTTTAATTGCCAAATATTTGGCATTCATCAAATATCTTTTAGCTATTTGTTTTTATCTTAATTTCATCCAGGTTTCCTGAAAATACACAGCATGGCTTCCATTTTTTTTAACTTCATTGAGACTTGTGTGGCCATGTCTCAAATGTTCAGGTATAGTGGAAAAGAATATGAATTCTTTTATTCCTAGATGAAGAGTTCTACAAAGATAAATTACATCAAAATTTTATAATAAATATTTTGGAAGTCCCTGTGTCCTTCTTGATATTTAATCTTTCTATTACATACTAAGAAGTATTAGATAATACATTTTATCTGCACTCTTTACTTAATAGCAATTTCACATTATTTAATTTTAGTGTTTGTTTTGAGATTGTAATATACATTTTAACTTATCACATTCTAACTTCAAATAACATAATATTTGATATATAATTTAAGAAGCTTAGGGCTTTAGTATATTTTATTTCCTCATCATTTGTGTTATTAGCATATAATAGTTTACATTTCACTTCTGTATATTTCATAAGCCCTACAACACAGTGCTATTATTTTTCTTTAAAAAATTAAGTATGAATTTTAATTAATAAAATTGAAAAAACCTTATTTCTGCCCACATATTTAATATTCCCTTCACTCTTTACTTCTCCATTTAGATTCAAATTTTTATTGGTTATGTTTTTCTTCATTGTGCATGAGTTCATTAAACAGTACTTACAGTGTAGAGTTGCTGGCAATGAATGTTCCCTACTTTTGTCTGTAAAGTATTTTTCTCTTATTTTTGAGGGAATTTTTCTGTATATAAAAATCTATGTTGTTGGTTTATTCTTTCAAAGGATTAGATATTGCTTCATTGTCTTCTGGCTTGCATTACTTCTAACAAGAAGTGTGCATTCAATCTTGCTTTTGTTTTGCTCTTATCGTGTGTCTTTTTTTCCTGGTGCTGTTAAGATTTTCTCTGTATCAAAGATTGCAGTAATTTGATACTTATGTGCCTTGGTGTTTTATTTAAGAGTTTTGTTTTTGGGTTTGTTGCACTTCTTGGGTATGCAGTTTTACTGTTTTTATCAAATTTGGAAACAATGGTCAAGGATATTTTGCAAATACTTTTTTCTTTCCATCCTCTTTTTTTCCTGGGATCCTGTTTTTGTATGTGATACACAGCTTTATAATTGTCCTACAAGTCTCTGCTGTTTTATTTGTGAATTTTAGAGAAATTTTCCTCTGTTTCTTTTTTTATAATTTCCATGGTTAACACTGATAATTTCTCAATTGTTTAATTTCCTGTTAGAGTTATACAGTAAAATGTTTCAGATTTGTATTTCTAGCTCTAGATATTTTATTTGTTCTTTTTTTCATTTATTTCTACATTATATTCATTCTTAAAGTCTTAAACATATATAATAGCTTTTAATATCCAATCCATGTTATTTAAAAAATCTCAATGTATAATATTGATTATTAGATATTCTGTTGAAAAACTTATTTTTCTCCTGAAGTTTTTTGTCTAGAATTTTTTATTGTATGCTGAAATTTATACAATTGTTCTGCTCAATTTGGGAATTTTGTTGTCACTCTTAGAGGAATGACAAAGATTGTTTTCCAGGTAGATAGGTTAGTTACAAATCAAATTTATCTTTTTGTGGCTTGTTTTTTAAAGCTTTGTTAGGGTGGTATTTCCACAAGTTTTAAAGTTAGTACGATTTCAGCCTTATTACAAAGGTGTGACCTTTCTGGTATCTCTATCTCATGCCCTGGCTATAAAAGGAAACACTTCAATCTGACAGGTGGGAGTTAAAATGATTCCCAGCCCTATATGCATTCTAGGAATTGTTAAGTTTGCCACTCACTCGTGGTTCTTTGCCCATCCTTATGTGTGTCACAGTATTATTAAGCAACAGACTCAGGGAAGTTTAGGTTGCTTTCTGGAGATTTTTCTCCACTTAACTTTACATTATTTCTCAACCTCTTTCAACACTAATTTTTCCATGATCAAAAAGACAAAAATGCTATCTGCTTAGGATCCTCCCCTTTTACTGAATCCAGGAACACTTACGATGCACCACTTATTATCCTCCCAGTGTTCACTGCTGCTCTCCTTTTCTCCTGTCTCCCTAGCCAAACTGAATAGAGAAAAGGCCAAGCTTGGGAGACCTGGTATGGTGCTGAAGGGAATATAGCCTCATAGTCACATGTGTAGCCTGCTGTCTATTGACCTATGATAAAGTCATTTTGTTTCCCAGGTCTACAGAGATGTAACTGGAATATTTAATGTGTACACTTTGATAATTTTTTATATGCATAAACTCACGAAACTATCAACTCAATCAATATTATGAACGATCAAATAACACTAAAATCATTTTGCCCCTTGCAACATTTTCATGTCTTTTTTCTCCGGTCCAACACCATAGGAAACCCTGATCTGTTTTCTCTTTCTATAGTTTGCATTTTCTACAATTTTAAATGAATGGAAACTTACCAAACAAATTCTCTTTTGCTTGATTGTTTTTACTCAGACTATTCATTTAAAATTTTTTTTTCTGCATTCATACACGAATCACTAATTGTATTCTTACTAGCATTCTGTTGTCTGGATGCACCAGTTTGTCTACACATTCTCATATTAGTGTGCACTTTCAGGTGTTTCCAGTTTTTGTGTGCTGCTTATTGAATCATGAACACTCTCATGCAAGTCTGTGTGGACACATTTTCAGTTCCCTTGGATATATACTTAGTAGTAGAATAGTTACATTCACTAGTAGACTTATTATGAACTTTTCGAGGAACTATGAAACATTTTCCAGAGTAGGTGTATGTTCCAATCAGCAAAGTCTAAGTGTCCAATTTGCTTCACATACCTAACCATAATTTGTTAAGCACTAAGTACACTCAGTGTCTTTAACTTTATAAATTCTGACTGGGTTGTAATGGTATCTCAACCTCATTTGAAGTTTACTAATGATTAGTTATGCTAAATATCTTTCCATGTACTTATTGACCACCTGTATATAAGATTTGGTGATATGTCTGTACAAATTTGTAGTGTGTTTTCATGTTTGCTTTCATACTATTGCATTTCAGAATTTTCTCTAATAATTTACATGCAACTTCTCTATCAGATACGAAATTTATGAAGATTTTCTCCCAGACTGTGACCCATATGCTCATTTTCTTAACATTATATATTAAGGAGCAAAATTTTTAATTCACATAAAGCTGGATATGTTGAAATTTATCTTTTATGTATTATGCTTTTAATGACATATGTTTGTGTTTCTTTGATGTTTTTAACCAGGAAGTTTACAGTTTTCAGCAAATTTGGATATTTTTCATTCAGAAATTATTGAAAATTCTTTTCTATTCCTCCTCATTTCTCATTTCATGACTCCAATAATACTTATACTAGACTACTTAAAGTTTTCCTCAATCTCCCTGGTGCTATTTTAATTATTTACATTCTTCCCTCTGTTTCATTTTGGATGTTTTCTATTCTACAAGTTTACTAATTTCTTTTAACCACAGTGTCTGGTCCTTTGGAATAATGCTCCTGGCATCTTCAGGTAGTTTTTTGCACATGTATACACTAATCAATACTTGGCTCAGGACTCAAGCGAAATCCTCTGTAGATCTTCAGAGCACTATCTTAATGCAGTTATCTTCTCTCCAGTTCTTGTCTATGAACTCTAGTTTTCAGATATTTTTGGACCCATCACTCATCTCAAGTCACAGAGATTATCAGATTTCATCTGGCCTCTCCCTCCTGCAATGCAAGATGAAAATGTTCTCCAGGATGCAAACTGGGGGCAATAATAAGGATCAGTTTATTTATTTTACACATCTCAGAGATCACAGCCTGTATTGCTTAAAGTCCAATGCCTAAAAATGTTTCAAATATAATTTTTCCATCATTACAGTTCATTCAGGTGGGAAGATAAATTTGTTACCTATTCATTTTTCTTGCTGTATAAATTCACATCCTATGAATTTTATGTTTCAGTATTTTTAAAAATCTATTTTATATATATTGTCCAGGTTTCTAATCATTAACTAAGACAAGAAATCATGGCTCAAAGTGGAAATTCCCATCAATGACTTTGAATGTGGTGGTAATATGGGTTATATTTTCAGAGAAGTAATAATTGAACATAAAGAATGTAGGAGTTTGAAGAAAATAAACAAAATATGGAAATCAAAGTAAGTAAAATATGATAATAGAGAATTAATTCAGCTTTGGTTTAGTTGGTTAAGTATAACTTGTGGTATCAATGGACCATCTAGAAAATATCCATGAGGAAATTGGAAATATGGATAAGATTTAGGGGAAAGTTCAGAACTACAGTACTAAGGAAGAAAGAGAAAAGGAAGATAACTGTTGGAAAATAACTTTGAAATTTTTTCCATATTTGCTGTTATGGCACTTGGTATAATGCTGTGCATGTTTTAAGTGATCAGTAGAGGGATTCTGATCAAGGAAATGACAAATAACAGAGATTAATTTAGTATAAAGAGAAAAAGTCAAAGAATGGGTTGTCTGTGAGGTAGGTGTTTCTTTGATGCTTAATTCTTGATAACAATGCCCTGCAAGTTTCATTTATGAGTAGTTTTGAAAAGACCTATATTATTTTAAAAATTAATGGAAATATGAGGAAGCAAGAGTGGTACTTTTCTAGTGATCCCTATTTTCTATATGTCACCTACAAAATATATGATATGGTATACACTTTTCTGTGCAGTCATTAACTGGCTCTTATTGCTTATCAGATCAAGCTGCCTCATTATCGCATTCCCCTTCAAGTTTATAAATGGAATTCTTAAAATATTTGTAGTATGAAATGTAATTGGCACTGCCTTGTGTGCTTTTATCTCCCAAGTTTTTTCATCATTGAATTCATCCATGACTTCCGAAGAGTTGTTTCCAACAAAGCATCAGTTTCCAAATAAAAATGTTGCTTTACTACTCTTCTGGCTACCTAAACTACACTACTCCTGTCTTGCTACCAAAATATAAGCCAATTTTTAAATGCATAAAGCTGTTAAATAAAATAATAACATACATTTTAATCTGATTTTTAAGGAAAATGTGAATTATATTTCTATGCTACCGATATAATTATTTATTTTATCATATTTTATTTAACATAGCATCATAATTCATTCATCTGATTTTAAACATAAGCCTCATTAGAAGTCATTTATATATATGTAAATATATATGTGTGTGTGTGTATATATATAATATATATTTTTTTTTTTTAAAAGGTAACTGTGGTTCTGTGGTTTGATAACATGAGTAAATCTCCAAATGAAATATTCAAAAATGTTACAACCCTCAAATCAAATTTTAATATTTACTCAAATTCACCTGAGTATAGATTGGGCAAATATATCAAACAGAGAAAGGTAATACTAAGAATATTGTCCATTTGCTTCTATAATTTTTATTTATTTCTGATAAAAATGAATCATTCAAAAGCTTTGAGTTTCATTAAATTATTTTGTATTTGTATTTTGATCAATATATTTTGTATTAGGAAACACTAATAGATGAAATTTTAAGCAGAGTAAAACTTCAGATATAATTTTATGAAAATGAAGAGTAGCTGATTTACTTGTCCTCAGCCTTGTGTGAAATTCTCATACTCAGTGAAGCAATATTCATTTTTATTTTGAAACTATTTAACCATGTAATTTCCTTTTTCAAAACCTACAGTTTCTGACCACTATTTTTTAAAAAAATTTCTTATAGATTTCTATGGCCTCAACTAGCTCTCACTTTCTCCATTTAATTATGCCACAATTCACCAACTTTATTTTTAGATATTCTCCATCATGCCTTGCTCTCCAGTGAAGAAATATTTTACATCCCTAATGCAACATTCTTGCATCACTATTTCTGTCTCCACAGGTTAACCCTTAATTGTTCAGTGACCACCCTTCTTGGTCATATTGATATTTGATTTTTTCCATAATCTTACTTTAAAAACACTATATTATAGGGATTCTCCCATAGTTAGCACAAATCATTTGAAAAATCATATGTATATATCATATATATGACTTTACATAATCAACACTTATTTATAAATTCATATATTGTAAGGAAAACAAATTAATTCCTCAAACATTTTTATAGTATCAAGTATAGAATTAACTTATATTTAAGATGATTATTGAACAATTATTATTGGTGCAATAATTTACTTTAATCATGAGATTTCCTATGATAAAAACAGGTATAATAAAAATACTTATAAGTACAACTATTCTGGATACTTATGGAATATATATAATTTGATGTGATTGGCATCCAAGAAAACTCAAGCCAAAAGCAATGCAACTAAATTATTTTTATTAACTGTGTTCCTCTTACTCCAACTGCACAGTCAGGTTTTTTGACACATATTTTTATGAGTCTAAGCTGATATCAAAACTTCTTTTTTAAGCAGAAAAAAGAATTGTGCTGGGGTTAGATCACTAATACCTTCTATGGCTACAACAATTTGATTAATATCAAAATTCTATTAAGAAACAACATGTAGCTGAACATGATAGCACACACCTTTTATCCCAGGTAGTTGAGAGACTGAGGCAGGAGGGTCAGCCTGGACAAATTAGCAAGATCCTGTTTCAAACTGAATTTTTAAAAAGGGCAAGGATACAGCTCAGTGATAGAATATTTGTGTTGCATATGTGAGGACCTGGGTTCAATTACTAGTACCACAAATAAATAAATGTTTGTTATTCACAGTTTACTGAGTATTTTGTTATACATTATTGGACAAAGGCAAAAATTTCTTTAAAGTTAGCTTTTTTGAGATTCAGAGATACTTAAAGATTTACAGAAAAATAGAATAAAGGAATGATGCTATACCATAACTTTCTACAATGCTTTTATCAGAGTCCCAGATAATGATGATGATGATGATGATGATGATGATAATAATAATAATAATAATAATAATATTGATGTTAATACAAAATCTTCAATCATTGGAAAACTAAATCTATCTAGTCTGGGTATGTGGTAGAAAATGGACTGGTGGAAATATTTTCTATTTATCACATTAAATAATTTTATCAAAATTGTGGCTCTAAAGAAACATATAGACAAAAGGGTATTTAAAAATTGCATTCTACATAGGGAAAGATGTTATGTTTTAATTTGAATTTTTCTGCAATTGTTTATGCCTGGGTCATTGAGTTGATATACTCTTTCATTCCATTGACATGTATGAAGCACAGTCTAGAAACTTAAGTGTAATATTGATATTGCTGTTTACCGGTGACGAGTTCTGCTTCCTCAGGTATTGAAGTATAACACCAGAAAGCACACCAAGGCAAGCATTTTAAGCAGATTTTATTTAAAATAGTAATACAAACTTCTCTGGAGAGGGAGAAGGGGGCCATGGCTGATGTTCTAGAATACCCCAAGAAGTGAGCACACCTTACATCTTCTATAGGTTAGGGTCTTCTTTGTTCAGCTCTTTCCTCAGACCCTTATCTATGTCTCCTTCCTGCCTCTGGGACTAGGTCCAGTGATGCAGCAAAATCGTGAGATGCTGAGATGCAAATGGCAGGGGGAAGGGCCACCTGGAGATTCAGGTGGGGGCTCAGGGGGCATTAATTAGCAACTCCCTGCCAGCAGGTTTTGGGAGGGGCAGTTAAGCAGGTAACCTTGGTGAACAAAAGGGCTCTGGAGACACTGACATTCCAATCTCCCAGGGGCATCTCCAACTACCCAGACTCTGACGGCCTCCATTCCTCAATTTGACCAGATTCCCTATTTCTACACTAACTGCCTGTCCCCAATTCTGTCTTCAATATGCTGTAACACACCAAGTCATACAGCATGGTCTCAGGAATATCACTATTTAATAGGAGAAATTAACTATGGATTGATATACCTTATATTTGGGACACAAATGGCAAATATCCAATTCAATATAATTTTCTTCAATAAGTCTAATCCTTATCCAAATCTCCTTAGATTCTCTACCAAGCAAATCAATTCGAATCCAATGGAATAAGAAAATTTACCAGAATAGTCAATATGGATCTTCTGAAGTTTGTCTGTATGTGTCCTCCAGTGGGAAAGGGTGTGATGTATTTTAAGATTGGCAACTCCAATCCTAATGATAAACTGAACTATATCATTTCATAACTATTTCTCAACTTTACTCCAGAGTTGTGAAATAAATCCCTTCCTGTAGTGAAAACAAAAATGTCTTTAGTATCTCATTACGACCAGATTTTACCCTGGTTGCTTTGTCTTTCAAACTTAGAATTCTAAGGCACATTAATCCAACTGGGGCATCACCTTGAGAAATTATTATGTTGCAGAGAGAGCACTGGCCCTGGAGTCATAGTCTGGGCTTCATTCCTGGATCCAATGTTTATTAAAGATTTTTTAACCTTTGATAATTTATCTAACATTTCTGAGCTAATATTTCATATCTAACATGTTTCCAAATCTCAAACGATATAATGGCTTTCACTGCTTTACAACTGTAACCTAAAGACCGAATGTGAAAATTAAACTAGACAACAGTAAGGATTCAGTAACTGAAAGTTTGTAACATTTTCATGGATCATTGTATGATATTACTATTGCTACTGATGAAGAAACTCTTGCTTCTGATCAACAGCTGCCATAATCTCATTGCATTTGGAGATTTTCTCTCCTACATGTGTGCTACATATGCTATCACCTGTTAGCTGCACAATCTAGCAGTTGTCTATATTATCTCATTTTCTCTGTCTTCCTAAAATTGGACCTGCATTCCTAGGGATTTAGTAAGAGATCATTTTTCTCATGTTTTACCATCCACATTGATTCCAGTAGGCAGGCATATTCAGATAGTCTAGACTTCATCAACTCTACAGAAACATAGAAATGAATAAGTGTCTTAAGGAAGGAACAGGAAAAGTGATATAGGAGCTGAGAAAGTAAGCACTTTCAATAAACCGCTAATTGCTAAGAAGCTTGCAACCTCATAAATTATTGACATATTATTCATATACTACCTTACTTATGAGAGGATATGTTTTCACCAAAATGTGTGAAGAGATAATTAACAGTTAGAGTGCTTTTGTTAATAATTTTAGCTGAAAAATGTACTGAGCCAGTTAAAGACAATTAATATTGTTGATGGGAGTGTAAAATGGTTATACAATCACTTTAAAAAGTTATTTGACTTTCCAACAAACTTAAGATAGGTCCAGTCTATTTCACAGCAATTATAGGCTGAAACTCGGTTCCAGCTCCCTTTAGCTATAGTTACACCTTAGTTACAGAGACCCAGAGGGAGACTCACCCATCTATGCATCCAAGACAGGCTTGCTGGACTTTGTCCCACAGCAGGTACTGAAAGGACCCTAATTTGGCTCCAGTGCTCATCTGTTACAGTCTAATCACGCCCACAAAAAGATATGCTGGGTGACATGCTCTTTTGAGACACCACGACAGGCTTGCTGGCCTTCTTCTCATAGCAGAGTCTGAAGATACCCTGACACAGCTCCACAACTCTTGGCTGCATCAGAGAGTTATCCTGCCCCTGCAATAAGTGCTAAGAGACTCACCTGTCTGTGTAAACTTTAGAGGCTTGCCAACCTCCATTCCACAGCAAATTCTAAAAGGACCCCCTGAAGTTTATCTCCAACCCCTATAGAGTACAGCCTAGGAACAATTTTGACAGCACTGGAGATGCTGACAGATGTATTTATAAGTGACAACTGGACAGTAATTCTGCCCTCCATCCCACAGAAGATTCTAAAAATGCCCTGCCTGGGCTTCAGCCCTCTCTTCCATAGCTCCAAGAGTTACCTGACCTATGCAGGGAACTCCTGAGATGCACTCAGATTTCCTGTCCTCTGTTGCAGAGCAGTTCCAGAAAAAAACATGAATCTTAACTGCAGTCTGAGAGTATGCCTTCACATTCAGGAACCCCCAGGAGACATCTAATTTTGACTATGGAAATCACTCTTAAAGATCTTTATATTGTCTATAGACCTGAAACAACTATTATTCTTAGTTCCACCCCATCTCAGTCACAAACTGAATAAGATAGGCCAGCCCATGCACCTATACATTGATCCAACCAGAGCCTTCCCAGAGAACTGGAGGAAGCCATTGTGTGTTTCCACCTGCTAATAGGGATACTTTCGGTCTACTATGAAGCAGTGCTTATTCCAAACCCAGCCACTCAGACCAGGGTTCTTGAGATAGGAGAGTATACCCAGGGAACAGACAGAACCACACATATTAAAGCCCTAGGAATAGACCCATCAAACATGATTTCCACAGTGCACCCAACATAAGCCATGTAAACTGGATCTAACTATGTTCAACTGTAAATCCAGAGGTAATCACATCAGTCTAAATAGCTAAAATGAAAAGAAAAATACTTAAACTTGATGAGACCAGTTAAAGACTGAAATCTTCTCTTTTCTAAGGCATATTTAGAAATGCAAAACTAATCAGACAAACATGACACCATCAAAAGAAACTAAAAGCTCTAATAACCAACCCCAAAGAAATGGAGATATATGAATTGCCCAAAAAGGAAGCCAAAATAATCTACTTAAAGGATCCGAATGAGATACAACAATATACAAAAGATAACTAAATTAAATGAGAAAACAATGCATAAACAAAATGGAAAGTTTACTAAAGAAACAGAAACTGTAAGAAAAAAACTGATCAAAAAATCCTGGAGTTGAATAACACAATGGCAGAATTGAAAAATTCAACACATACTTTCAACAGCAGACTTGATCATGCAGAAAAAGTCATTAATGCACTAGACAACAGATCTTTTAAAATTAGTGAGTTTGAAGAATAAAACCCATTAGATATAAAAACATATGAATTATGGGATACCCAAAGGCAAGGGAATAAACAAAAGGCAGAAAGCTAATAAAATATGCACTGTCTAAAACCTTCCCAAATTTTAGCAAAAGAAGAAATACGAATGGCCGCCAAATATATGAAAAATATTCATTGTCATTAACCACCAGAGAAATGCAAATAAAATTATAAGTTACCATTTTATCCCAATTAGACTATTTATAATAATAATTTAAAAAACAAATGCTGGTGAAGATGTGGAGACAAAACAACTATTATACACTAATATAGGCATTTTAGAAAACTCATGGAAGTTCCTCACAAAACTAAAAACAGATCTATAATATGATCCAGGAAATTTTATATCAAAGAAATGAAATCAGCAAACCAAAGAGACACCTTTCCATGTTTATTATGGCACTAATCACAACAGCTAAGTTATAGAATCAACCTATGTGTCCATTGACAGATGAATAGAACGATAATCTGTCACTGCAGCAAAATTGATAGAACTGGAGGACATGCTAAATTAAATAAGTCAAAGAAGAAAGACAAATAGCCCTTGTTCTCTTATATGTGGAAGGTAAAAACTAACCTGAAAGTAAAATCGTGATTTCTAGAAATTGGGTAGGGGCGATGGGGAGGGTGAAAAAAAGGTGGTTATATTTGATCATTGGACACTGTACATATGTAAGAAAATCCTTTAGTATGTATAAACAATATATGTTAAAAAATAGATAGTAGATAAACATTTTCTATACCATGGCAGAAATGGAGTCAAAGAGATTCAAGAAGCTGAAAGGGCCCCAAACAAGATCAATTAAAATAAATGCACAAAAATGCACATAATAATAACTACAAGACACACTATAGTCAACCTGTCAAAAGTCAAAGGTAATGGAAGAATCTTGAAATCAGCAAGACAAAAGAAACTTAACATACAAGCAGGATCTTCCATGAAGTTATCAGTGGATTTCTCAAGAGAAATCTTGTACACCACTATAGAGTGGGATGACATATTAAATATACTAGAGAAAAAATTCCCCATCTGGGCACAGTGGTGCTTTCCTATAATCCAAGCTACTCCTGTCTGAGGCAGGAGGATTAAAAGTTGAAGACCAGTTTCATCAACTTAATAAGACTCTGTGTTACAATAAACAATAAAAAGAGCCCATCATTTAGTTCAGTGGTTAACCCTTCTGGGTTCAATCCCCAGTACTAGAAAGAAAGAAAGGAAAAGAAAATGCCAAACAAGAATATCATACAAGGCAAAGCTGTTCTTCATAAATGAAGAAGAGATAGACTTTCCAAGATAAAAATAACTAAAGGAGATCACCACAGGACTGGCCTTAATTAGAAATTTTAAAGTGATCTCTTCAAGTTGAAACAAAAAGAAAATTAAGTAAATGCTTCCAAAAACTCGTAATGGAGGAAACACTTCCAAATTCATTTTATGAGGTCAGGATTACCTTGATACAGACAATGACACTATAAGGAAAAAAATTTACCGTCCTCACTAAACAAAGATGCAAAAAGTCCTGAAAAAAATACTAGAAAACTGAAATCCACAGTACATTGAAAGAATCTTTCACCACGATCAAGTTGTATGTACTCCTGGGATACAAGACTGGTTCAACACACACAAATATATAAATGTGGTATACCATAACAAAAGAATGACATCACCAAGAGGAATGGTGGGAAAATAAAGAAATAAATAAATGACAAAATTATATGATCATCTCAATACATGCAGAAAAGCTTTTGACAAAATTCAATATCATTTCATGATAAAAATTCAATTAGGCAAAGAAAGCAAATAACTCAATATAGGGCATATATGAAAATCCTACTGTTAACATTGTACTTCATGGTAAAAGTTGAAAGATTTTCTTCTAAAATCAGATCAGACAAGGATGCGTACCCTCATCATGCATATTCAGCATTTCATTGAAAATTTTAGCCAGAGTAGTTAAGAAAACAAATAAATAAAAGTCATCCAAATAAGGAATGTTTTTGTCTCTGGTTACTGATGACATGCTCTTATGTATAGGAGACCCTATATGCCCCCAAAAATCAAATTCTCATTTAGAACTGATGAACATATTCAGTAAAATAGTAGGGTGCCAATCAACACACAAAAATCAGCAGAATTTTTTTACACAATGAACTATCTGAAAAATAAATTAAAAAATCAGTCCCATTAACAATAAAGAATAAAATACTTAGCAGTAAATTTAATTTATTCAAGAAATGGTACTGGGAAAACTCAGTATCAGTAAGCAAAAGAATTGCCTCACACTATATATAAAAATTATCTCAGAATGGATTAAATGTTTAAAGATTTAAACATAAGACCTGAAACTGTAAAACTACTAGAAGAAAATATAGGAGAAATGTTACAATGTTCTGGGCAAAGACTTTTTTGGATCTGACCTCAAAAGCACAGGCAACAAAAGCAAAAATAAACTAATTACATTGATTTAAACTAAAAACCTGATGCAGAACAAAGGAAACAAAGTGAAGAGATAATCCATTATTTGGAGGAAGTATTCATAAACTACATCTGACAAGGAATATCCAATATTCATAAGTAACAACTCAATAGCAAGAAAGTAAATAGTCAAATAAGAAGACATACCAGTCGCAAACATATACGAAAAAATGCTCATCATCCTGATAATCAGGGAAATGAAAATTAATATGCATACACCCATGGAAACATCACCACAATCAAGGTAATAAATACACCTATCAACTCCAAAAAAAAATAATGAGATGCCATCTCTCACCTGTTAGAATCATTATTATCAAAAAGAAACAATATAACAAATTTTGATGAGAGTGTGAAGAAAAGGAAATCCTTGCATGTTATTGGTGGGAAAGTAGATTAACACTGACATTATAGAATACAGTTTGGAGGTTTGTCAGAAAACTAAAAATAAAATTATCACACAATACAGTAAACCAAAATAATAGAAATCAGACAGGGACATCTGCACTCCCAAGTTCACTGCAATTTTTATTCACAATATCCAAGAAACAGAAGCAAGCTATTTATCAATAATCAGATGAATAGGTAAAGAAAATAATGTATGGAAAATTATAGAGTCCTCAAAAGGGGAAACCTGTCATTTCTGAAAACATAGATTATCATGGAAGATATTATGCTAAGTAGAACAAGTTAGACACAGAAATAAAATACTGCACGATCTCACTTGTATATAGAATATGAAAGACTAGAATCTGTGGAAGTACAAAAAAGAATGATCCTTAGCAAAGACTGGGGGAAGAGGATATTTTGGAAATGGGGAGATGTTTATCAAAGGGTGCAAACTTTCAGTTACACTGTAGGAATAAACTAGTGATTCATTGTACAGAAAGGTAAATATATAATAATGGGTTGCATATTTCAAAATTCCTAAAAGGATATATTTTAAATGTTTTCACTACTTCAAAAATGGTAAGACTATGAGGTAATGGACTTGTTTACTATTCTAATTTAATCAATCCTCATGGCAAATACTTATCAAAATATCAGTTGTATTACAAAGTATGTAAAATTATTATTTGGCAAGTAAAAATAAAATAATTAAAATGATAGCAAATCAACCAGAGCTAAAACAATACAAATATTTGTCGATATATAAACAAATAGTGATATATTCAGAATATAGAAATCTACCCATCAATACAAAATACAAACTCGACATATTCAATATCATGCATAAATCTAAAAATTGGCATGGTGAATAACAACATAAAGAAGCTGCCCACAAAAAACTATGAGTCCAACTATATGACATTCTATAGCAAGCAAAAAAGTGTTGCATTAGATATCAAAATAATGTTTAACTTTGGAAGAGTATTGAATGGCCAAAGTATTTACTGAAAAATGACATCTCTGAGAGTAATGAAAATGTAATACTGCTGTAGATACTGGTTACAAGAGCATATACATAAGTGGAATATCTTCACAGGATGTGCATTTTGCTACATATAAATTACACTTCAATAGAAAGTGCAAAAATACAAAACAACAAAGAGACGGAAGTCCAGTAAAAATGACTTCTACAACCTGTAAGCAATGTTTACCTATTGGGGGGAAACATATAAGTGTTTACAGAAATAATATATCATCCTACTTTCCTACAATATATGCTGGTATGGACTTTTAAATTATTATCTTTCATTTTTTAAATATATGAAAGTCAAGCTATGTTACTTTTGGCATAGGATTCCTGATACCTCAGAAGTAATGCTTACAACTGTTTTTAAAATAAAATTATCATTGGCCTGGCAGACTGCAAAATGTTCATCCAAGAATATTTCAATAGAAGGATCTTGGATGGATAGTTTGGTTTAATAATTAATCTTTTAAAATATTGAAGCATATAGCCTCATGTGATACTGTTTTGTGGATGCACGTTATATATTTGTTTTCAAATTTAATTTACAGGTATTTGTATCCTGAAGCTATTGCTGTGTTCCAATATTTAAAAAAACTATTAAATGCCATAGTACTGAAAAAGTGATAATCTCTGACTTATTTTAAGGAAAGTATCTCTCTTGTCTGCTCCATTCATTATCAAATAATTTTCTAAGCTTTATGAAGCATCTCTTAAAATTGGGGTGAAAAATATCCAAATATACAAGTGTAGAGGGAGGTAAAACATTAAACAAACTATACAGAACTACTTACTATACATTAAAATTCTCCTCCACAAGTATGTTTTGTGCAAATGAAATTAAGCTGATTGATTTAAATAACACTTAAATGTCAAAATGATAGCCATTAACAATTGTATGGTACTCTCCAATTTACAGAGCGTTTTTGATAGTTGATGTTTAGACAGAATCTTTTAATGAAATGTTCCATTTGTAGAGTATTCCCATACACCTCAGTCTCATAACATCATATGAACTATTATGGATATGGAAATCAGGACTTAATTCTGACTGTATAAATATTCCTTTAATTTTGGCTTTATGAAAAGTGAGTACTTCACCCTAAGTAGATTGTCCAGATAGCTAAAGCTTGCCATTTAATGTACCAACACCTTTAAGCATAAGGAATGTAAGAGGAATCATAAAATCTATATAGCATTTTACCACCTTTATACAAGTCACATTTGACATGTGTTTTGGTTACGAAGTAATACATGACCACTTTAAAATATTGAGAAAATATAAAGTGTATGAAGAAAAAAATAACAATCTATAGTCTTATAATTTAAAGATAATCACTATTAATATTTCAGTTGGGCTTGGTGGTCCATGCCTTTAATCCCAGCAGTTTGGGAAGCTGATGCAGGAGGACTGCAAGTTTGAAGCCAGCATTTGCAACTTAGCCAGGGCCTAGGAAATATAGTGAGACCCTGTCTCAAAGTAAAATATAAAAGGGGATAAGGATGTTGCCCTGTGGTTAAGTGCCCCAGGGACCAATCCCTGGTACCAAAAAACAAACAAACAAAACAACAGAAAAACGGAAATTAAGCATGATTTTTGATTTTAGCCCCTTTAAAAGGAAACATATATATCTGTGTACAGATATGGTTACATATTAATCTTATGCCTTATATACTATATATCTTGCTTTTAAAACAATATATTATTATATTTTCATAGTTCTTGTTGTCTAAACTCTGTAAAAACAAGAACTTGTAATTGCAATATCTATATATCTATCTTTTATCCATCTTTCTATCGCTTTTAAGCCAATTGTTAAATAATTCTAATATAATTTAAATAAATGATAAATTTCACAATTATATTAATATTAAAATTACACTTAAATTATAAATAAAATTTCAATCTATTCTCATAAAACTACATACAATATTACATAATTTAAAAGTGAAAACTGAGTAACCATTCAGTGAATAATCTGTTATATAGGTGTATATACTCTTTTATATAATAACTAAGCAATTCTTTATACTTGCCTAAATCATATACTGTTTCCTGAGTGTCTGTGAAATATTAAAAATAGACACTGTCTAGAAGATTTTTTTTTAAAGTTAGCCAAAAAATCTCTTATCTTTTTTAACTATACATTATTTTACTTTAATTTTATTTTTACAGACCCTATGTACATGTGTGATTACAGAAATGATATGAATCCACATCGTGCACAACCATAGAAATGAAACAATGTACTCCATTTGTGTAAAATTAATCAAAATGTAATCTTTAAAAGTAAAAAAATAATTAGAAGATCCTTAATAGGTTTAAATTTGCTTGAGAATCTAAGAAATAGAACATTAAAAAGGGGTGACATCTGTGTTTCCTACTGAGTGATAGGTACAAAGATAATTACTCGTATATATTTTACATGATACCTTCTTTTTTTAATGTTGGTTCATTGTACACAAATGGAGTACAACTATCATTTTTCTGCTTGTACACAAAGTAGAATCATACAATTTACATATTCATACATATATATAGGGTAATGATGTTGATCTCATTATCTTTCCTTCTCTGCCCCATTCCCACCCATTATTTTCCTCCATACAACCCATCCTTCCTCCTTTCTTCCCTTACCTCTCCCCA
>JAJEJO010004357.1:163571-225216 GCA_020662805.1 Glaucomys volans
CACGGTTTCTTTATCCATTCATCTACTGAAGGGCATCTAGGTTGGTTCCACAATCTTGCTATAGTGAATTCGGCTGCTATAAACATTGATGTGGCTGCATCACTGTACTGATTTTAAGTCCTTTGGGTATAGAAGCCAAGAGTGGGATAGCTGGATCAAATGGTGTTTCCATTCTGCTTTTCTAAGGAATCTCCATACTGCTATTCAGAGTGGCTGCACCAATTTGCAACCCCACCAGCAATGTATGAGTGTACTTTTTTCCCCACATCCTCGCCAACACCTATTGTTGCATGTATTCTTGATAATAGACATTCTAATTGGGGTGAGATGATATCTTAGGGTAGTTTTGATTTGCATTTCCCTTATTACTAGAGATATTGAACATTTCTTCATATATCTGTTGATTGCTTATAGATCTTCTTCTGTGAAGTGTCTGTTCATTTCCTTAGCCCATTTATTGATTGGGTTATTTGTATTCTTGGGGTAAAGTTTGTTGAATTCTGTATAAATTGTGGAGGTTTGTGCTCTATCACTAAGTGTGTGTGGCAAGGATTTTCTCCCACTCTGTAGGTTCTCTCTTCACATTGTTGATTGTTTCCTTTGTTGAGAAAAAGCTTTTAAGTTTGAGTCTATCCCAATTATTGATTCCTACTTTTATTTCTTGTGCTTTGGGAGTCATGTTAAGGAATACCTAAGCTGATATGGTGCAGATTTGGACCTATTTTTTCTTCTGTTTAGGTGCAGGGTCTCTGGTCTAATTCCTAGGTCCTTGATCCATTTTGAGTTGAGTTTTGTGCAGGGTGAGAGATATGGGTTTAGTTTCATTTTGCTGCATATGGATTTCCAGTTTTCCCAGCACCATTTGTTGAAGAGGCTGTCTTTTCTCCATTGCATGTTTTTGCCTCCTTTGTCAAGTATGAGATACCTGCACTTGTTTGGGTTTGTCTCTGTGTCCTCTTTTCTGTACCATTGGTCTACCTGTTTATTTTGGTGCCTCTACCATGCTGCTTTTGTCACTATTGCTCTGTAGTATAGTTGAAGGTCTGGTATTGTGATACCACCTGCTTCGCTCTTCTTGCTAAGAAATGCTTTAGCTATTCTGGGTCTCTTATTCCTCCAAATGAATTTCATGATTGCTTGCTCTATTTCTATGAGGTCCATCATTAGGATTTTAACTGGAATTGCATTGAATTTGTATAGCACTTTTGGTAGTATGGCCATTTTGACAATATTAATTCTGCCTATCCAAGAACATGGGAGATCTTTCTATCTTCTAATGTTTTCTTTAATTTCTTTCTTTAGTGTTCTGTAGTTCTCCTTGTAGAGGTCTTTCACTTCTTTTCTTAAATTGACTCCAAGGTATTTTTTTTTTGAGGCTATTGTGAATGGGGTAGTTTTCCTAATTTTTCTTTCAGAGGATTCATCACTTATGAATAAAAATGCATTAGATTTATGAATGTTGATTTTATATCCTGCTACATTACTGAATTCATTCATGAGTTCCAGAAGTTTTCTGGTGGAATTTGTTGGCTCCTCTAAATAGAGAATCATGTCATCAGCAAATAGGGATAGTTTGAGTTCTTCTTTTCCTATTTGAATCCCTTTAATTTCTTTGGTCTGTCTAATTGCTCTGGCTAGAATATCAAGGATGATGTTGAGTAGACGTGGTGAAAGAGGGCATCCCTGCCTTGTTCCAGTTTTCAGGGGGAATGCTTTCAGTTTTTCTCCATTTAGAATGATGTTGGCCATGAGCTTAGCATAGATAGCCTTTATAATGTTGAGAAATGTTCCTATTATCTTTATTTTTTCTGGTGTTTTGAGCATGAAGTGGTGCTGTATTTTATCAAATGCTTTTTCTGCATCTGTTGAAATAGTCATGTGGTTCTTAACTTCAAGCCTGTTGATTTGGTGAATTACATTTATAGATTTCTGGATGTTGAACCAAACTTGCATCCCTGGGATGAAACACACCTGATCATATGGACTATCTTTTTAATATGCTTTTGTATGCCATTTGCAAAAGATTTTTTAAAGGAATTTTGCATCTATGTTCATTAGGGATATTGGTCTGAAATTTTTTTCTTGAGGAGTTTTGGAATGAGTTCCTCTTTGAAGGTCTTGTAGAATTCAGCTGAGAATCCAAATGGCCCTGGACTTTTCTTGGTAGGTAGACTCGATGATTTCTTCTATTTGAAATAGAATAGAAATTCTATCTGAAATTGTTCTATGTAAATTGTATATGTCCTCCAGATTCAGTTTGGGTGGATCATGTCTCTAGAAAACTGTCAATGTCTTTGAGATTTTCTATTTTGTTGGAGTATAGATTGTCAAAATAGTTTCTAATTATGTTTTGTATTTCAGTAGTGTTCATCGTGAGAGTTCCTTTTTCATCTCAAATTTTAGTAATTTGAGTTTTATCTCTTCTTCTCTTTGTTAATGTGGCTAAGTGTTTATCTATTTTATTTTTTCAAAGGACCAAGTTTTTGTTTTGTCAATTTTTTGAATAGTTTCTTTTGTTTCAATTTCATTGATTTCTGCTCTGATTTTAATTATTTCCTGTCTTCTACTACTTTTGGTGTTAATCTGTTCCTCTTTTTCTAGGGCTTTGAGCTGTAATGTGAGATCATTTATTTGTTGACATTTCATTCTTTTGTTGATGTGCTCCATGCAATGAATTTTCTCTTAGTACTGCTTTCAAAGTATCCCAGAGATTTTGATATGTTGTATTGCTGTTCTCGTTGACCTCTATGAATTTTATTTCCCCCCTGATGTCTTCTGTTATCCATGCATCATTCAATAGTGTATTATTTAATCTCCAAGTGTTGGAGTAGTTTCTGTTATTTATTTTATTATTGATGTCTAATTTCATTCCATTATGGTCTGATAGAATACAAGGTAGTATCTTTATCTTTTTGTATTTGCTAAGAGTAGCTTTGTGGCATAACATATGGTCTATTTTAGAGAAGGATCCATAAGCTGCTGAGAAAAAAGTGTATTCGCTTATTGATGGATGGAATATTCTATATATGTCTGTTAAGTCTAATTTAGCAATTGTGTTGTTGAGTTCTATGGTTTCTTTGCTCAATTTTTGTTTAGAGGATCTGTCCAGTAGTGAGAGAGGTGTATTAAAGTCACCTAGTATTATTGTATTTTGCTCTATTTTGGTTCCTGAAATTGAGAAGGATTTGTTTAACCTACATGGATGTGCTATTGTTGGGGCATAAATACTTACGATCATTATGTTTTACTGATTTATGCTTCCCTTAAGCAGTATGAAATTACCTTCTTTATCCCTTCTGACTAACTTTGGCTTGAAGTCTGCTTTATCTGAAATGAGAATGGAAAACCCCACTTTTTTACTGAGTCTGTGTGCGTGGTATGTTTTTTCCTATCCTTTCACCTTTAGTCTGTGGATATACTTTTCTCTGAGATGAGTCTCTTTAAGGCAGCATATTGTTGGGTATTTCTTTTTAATGCAATCTTCTAGTCTATTTCTTTTGATTGATGAGTTTAGGCCATTAACATTCAGGGTTATTATTGAGATATGACTTGTATTCCTGGTCACTTTGGCTTTTTTTTTTTTTTTTTGGCTTTTAACTTGACTTAGTTTCTCCTTTAGTTTGCTACTCCTTTAGGGTAATTCCTCCCTTTGCTGACTTACATTGTTGTTTTTCATTTCTTCCTCTTGGAATATTTTGTTGAGAATGTTCTGTAGTGCAGGTTTTCTATTTGTGAATTATTTTAGCTTTTGTTTATCGTGGAAGGATTTTATTTCATCATCAAATCTGAAGGTAAGTTTTGCTGGGTGTAAGATTCTTGGTTGGCATCCATTTTCTTTCAGATCTTGAAATATGTTGTTCCAGGCCCTTCTTTTAGGGTCTGGGCTCAGAAATCTGTTATCCATATTTGTTTCCCGCTGTATGTAATCTGATGCTTTTCTCTTGCAGCCTTTAAAATTCTATCTCTATTTTTTTTTTATTTACTTATTGATTCATTGAACACAAATGGAGTACAGCTATTGTTTCACTGGTTGTACACAAAGTAGAGTCACACCATCTGTGCGTTCATGCATGTACACAGGGCAATGGTATCTGTCTATCTCTATTTTGTATGTTAGGTATTTTCATTATTATGTGCCTTGGTGTGAATCTGTTGTAATTTTGTACATTTGGTATTCTGTAAGTCTCTTGAATTTGATTTTCCATCTCATTCATCAGATGTGGGAAATTTTCTGATATTATTTCATTGAACAGATCATTCATTCCTTTGGTTTGTATCTCTGTGCCTTCCTCAATCCCAAAAATTCTTAAATTTGGTCTTTTCATGATGTCCCGTAATTCTTGGAGGTTCCATTTATGATTCCTTACCATCTTCTCTGTTTGGCTGACTTGGTTTTCAAGATTAAATATTTTGTCTTCATTGTCTGAGGTTCTGTCTTCCAAGTGATCTAGCCTGTTGCTTATGCTTTCTATTGAGTTTTTAATTTGGTTTATTGTTTTCTTCATTTCAAGGATTTCTGTTTGTTTTTTTTTTTTCAGAATATCTCTTTATTGAAATGATTTTTTGCCTCCTGCAATTGCTCTTTTAGCTGTTTGTTGGTGCGATCATTCATTGCCTGCATTTGCTCTCTTGTCACATTGTTTGCTGCTAGGATCATTTTAATTATGTAGATTCTGAACTCCCTTTCTGACATTCCTTCTACCATGTTGCCATTGGGTTCTATTGATATAGCACCTAGGTTTGTTTGGGACTCTTTCTTCCCTTGTTTTCTCATGTTGCTAGTGTATCTTCCCCTCTAGCAGTGAGAATCAGAGGTATTACAGTTTCCCTTTAAAGACTTATAGTGTCCCTGCAGATTTCCTATACCTCACCTTGACGAGACTAATATTAGCAGCACACCATATAAACAATATACATCCTTAACCCATATAGACCCTATTTAGATATTAACTGTGTTGTCATAATATACAGAGATGAGTTCAAATTATTATTTACAGCAAAACCAATAGGTTTGCAATAAGGACCAAAATTTCAAATGGTGGAAAAAGAGGATGAGGAGGGGTATAGAAAATATTGTTAATGAGATAGGAAGTGAGTCTATAGGGGTAATATATTGTAGGAATAGTGAAAGCAGAATTAAAAGAAATAGGTTGTTAGCATGAGAAAAGAGAGAAAGTGTCTCCAAGGAAACAGATATATAAGAGTACGATAGAGTGATAAGAATATTAATAAAAGAAAAAAGTGGAAATATAGTAGGTATAATATGAATAATCATAATATTATTATTATTTTTAAAAGTTCTGCAATAAAATTGTACTGCAGTGTTCAAATCTCCTAGTTTTCAGTAGTCTGATGCCTGAGAGGTGCTTGAAAATGTGGAGTCCCAAGAAGGGTTCCGTCCCACTGCCTCCAGGTCAGGAATAATCAATGCTTGTGGGCAAAGGCCACCTGGTGTTGATAGATGGTCATTCACAACGTGGGTGCAGCCCTGGGCACTAGACTAGGGACGGGGCATAGACCTGTGCTTGGTACTGGATATAGTGGGCCTGATGGCTCAGCAAGCCTGTGTTTATAGCTGGGGCTGTGCACGGCAGGCCTGTGTAGATGAATCCTTCTTGACACTGAGAAATATCATCTTGACAGATGACAAATATAAATCCTTATGGTTTTATTTATAAAATTACCATATATGCTTACATTGGCTCTGTGTATGAAAAGAGACAGATTGGATAAAAAATAGTCAGGTGTGATAGCTCAAAGAAGTGCTCAGAGAATATTGTTAAACAAATAGAGGTTAACTGGAAATCAATTGGCCCCATACACTAGGGACAATTATTAAGAAAACTCTAATGTAAATTTTCCTTCCACTAAATGCCAATTTTTTCTTCTGTGAAATTTGAACATAGTAATTTTAAAAGTTCAATGAAGACAGGAGTCATGAGCATTTTTCCACTCTTTTATTCTTAGCTCCAGGTTACTAAACCTGACCTTTAGTAGGTACTCAGCAAATACATTTAATTGAATGAAAAAATACAGATTGTTATAAACCATGCACTCTGAGGAAATGAAATATTATCTATATATAATAGCCTCGTATACACATATACACAACTATGTCTTTATAGATACATAAAAATTAAAGTACAAATTTTAATCAATACTCAGTCTATGTTCAAAGGCATCTCATTTTGATACCTGCAAATAAGGAATTTAATACTTCCAAGTGATTCTGGAGTATACTTTATAGTTTTCGACTCATGTACCATTATGGAAATATGTTCAATCCTCTTAGTGCAACAGATCTTAGTTAAGAAATTTTCAGAAAGCAATTATAATTTAGCTGGTTGTTGACAGTGTTTAAATTCTTCAGGATAGAGCAAAACATAGATTTTATGTAAGGAAGTACGGAACAGGGTCAAATAAATACAGATATCTTCACAGGTAGGCTAGGCCTGTCTAAAATACACTCTTTAAACTTTTATCATTTTGTTCTATTGCCAGAATTCAAAAACTTTTTTTTTCCATTTTTCTTGGAATCATTTGTAATGAAGTATCTTTGAGGGTTCTAGCTATGTAGATGAGCCCTATGGCAGTGAGAAATATTTGGTGGCTGGTCATTTTAAATTAAGTACTATTTGTCTGAGCCTATACATCACACCAAATGGTTTCTATGCTAAAATAAAGAAAATTTTTAAAATTTAAAATAGTGTTGTATTATGTTCATGTATAGTTATATAAATAATAAGCCGATATATAGGCATTAGACATATGTATTCATTTTACTTATACCAGAGGGTTTCTTATGTAATTTATTAAAGTATATTATTTTTTCACTTATGATATTATAAAAATACCACAATCACCATTCTATACATCTGGAAAGTGGTTCCCAGCTGCAAGATAAAGGCAAAATTTTATACATGTTTTTCACCTTGGTAGGTTTTGTGGCAATAGATAATTTATTCATTTTTAATATTTTTATTCAGCAAATGTTATACAACAGGATGACAATTTATTCACTACAGTTTTGTTGTTACTTTTCATGATATTTAAATAATAAATATTTTTAAATCAATTAATATTTCAAAATAATTTTCTGACATATTTTCTCATTTTAAAATGTGTCTCTGTTTTGATTTCAAGATTTATGGTAACTTTGATATAGCTGTCAATGATCTCTCACTCAATTTAATTGTTCTTCCCAACCAGTGATCAGAATTGAAGACCTGTAAATTTTAATTTCAGCTAGAGATGCCACTGTTCACAAATAAGACTTGCATTGATATATAGAAGTTTTGAGTTGCTGGTGGGATATCATTGATTTTTTTTTTTGCCTAACCTTCATTGAAATGACAGAAGTCAGTACAAAAAGTAAATGGAAGCTTAGTTTTACCATAGGGAGTCCTTTCCCTAGGGTCCAAGCTGCTGTCCAGGAGTCAGTCACTTCAGTATGGGCAGTAACACTTTTAACTCTGAGCATCCCTTAATCAACTAAGAAGAATCTAAATCACTTTTAGTGTATTTGAAATTACCATAATGTAGTGGGAAACATTTTTCAGATGAATAAACTGAAACTCAGAATGAAACAGTGCCCACAATCCAAGAACTACTGAGAGAGAGCTGAGATTCCTACTGAAAAGCTATGATTCTTTATCCACTGTGATATCACACAATAATGTTAATGCTGTATTTTAGAAGGCTTAAAAAGGCCTCTAAACAAAGACACTTTTCAAAAGTTTTCTTATGTTTACTCAGAAAAGTCATTGAATATAAATGAATATTTGCTTCCTATTCACTCAGTGTTCCTTAGAAAAAATCCTGACCATCTCATTCTACAGTGAACAACCTCTCACTGCTATTTTGGGAAAATACTTACTGCATTGAATAGTTGGAATGCTTCACATTACCAGTTTTCCTTGCTTCAGCTCTAGCTAGATTTAAAATGTCAGGTTGAGTCATTTTTTACATTCTAGAAGAATGTGAGACAGTAGGGAATAGTTGGAGATACCAGACACATACAATGTGGCATCCAGACCAGGGGGAGTGATAGGTCAGTGCCTGGCAGATGGCATAATGAGTTGGAGAGGGTACTGGCAGATGGAGTTGATGATTTGGGCAAAGCAAAAGAGCTTTTGGCTAACACAAAGCATGAGGAAGGCAGTGAAGGAGCCTGCTTTTTTCTGACAATGATGCCAACTTGGATTTAGCTGATGATGTGGTGAGGACGAGGTATATGGAAGAGAATAAAGAGATATTCTTTTCTCAGAATATATGGAAAAGGCAGCTAATGAAAGTGTGATATTTTGGGGCATTTAAGTTTATTTGTGTGGGGAGGTATATGTTTAATGTGCTCACCAATGTTTTATATCATTAAAGTAAAATATGAATTTGTATGCTGATTATTACAAGGTTAAATGTCAAACCTTACTACTACAAGCATATATTTTGTAATAGGAAAACAAGATATTCATACCACTTAAACATTTTCGTGTTTTCTCCAAATTAAATATTTGCTCACAGACTACTTGAAAAGAATCACTTATTTATCAAAGTAGCTTTTGTGTGAATGATGTTCTGTCAGTCTAAAAGAATGGTGAAACTGCTAAACAATTAAATGATGAAACACTGAGGTATTCTCCCTAGTAGCAATGATGAATTTCCATCAATACTTATATTTTTATTAGAAATTATGAACTTTTATTTTCCTAGGTTTTTGAAGCTTGATTGACCAAAATTATATATATTCAAGATGTACAATGTGATGATTTGATACATAAGCATTGTGAAATAATTGCCACAAATTAATTAGCACAATCAAAGTAACACATCTATCACTATGTTAGCTGTCATTAGGTGTGGAGGTGGGGTGGTGAGGACCCTTACAACCTATTCCTTTGCAAATTTCAAGTAAATTATACAGTATTATTACACAGTATTATCAAGTAAATTATGCAGTATTATCAACTATAATTAAAAATTTTATTAACTATAATTGAAAAGTTATATCCATTAACCTGATTTACCCCACTCAACAACCATCTTTTTGTAGTGTGCTACTAAGAGTTTGCCATTGCTTTTAGATTGCCCATATAAGGGAGCTTATATATTATTTGTCTTTCTGGGTAAGACCTATTTCATTTAGGACAATAACCTGTATGTGGATTTCTATCTATTATGACTGAATAGTATTCCATATTATATAAGTACAAGATTTTCTTTTTGTATTCATTCATCAATAGACATTTCCTTTATCTATTTGTAATACATGTTACATTGAATAACTGATGTAAAATTTCTGGTTTAAAGTATATCTGAGCTGGGTGCAATGGTGCACGCCTGTAATCCCAGCACTTGGGAGGCTGAGGCAGGAGGATCGCGAGTTCAAAGCCAGCCTCAGCAACTTAGTGAGGCCCTAAGCAACTCAGTGAGACCCTTTCTCTAAATAAAATACAAAATAGAGCTGGGGATGTGGCTCAGTGGTGGCATGCCCCTGGGTTCTATTCCTAGTACCAAAATATATATATATATATATGCATATATATATGCATATATATATATATATGTGTGTATATATATATATGCTTTATCCCCTGATTTTATCCCCTGATAAAATCTCTCCAAACTTCCAATAAAAATCTTATGATGAGCAAATCATAAAAAAATCTTGCTTATTTTTAAGTCAATTATCTCATGTATGTTGTTATAGTAGCACAAAAACTGACGATTTCAATAGCATTTTTTCTACACTCTGATCCATAATATACAATAAAATTTATACTTTCCAGCCCCCAGCTATAGCAATTTATTTGTAAACTGCACATCTTTCCAAGGTAAAATAAATTATTTCCAGTTCCTTGGTTTCTCTCAGTGAATATGGAAAGATGGATAGCAGTAGTAATATGCCTATTGCCTCATAAAGTAGCACATTTACATTAAATATGTTTGCCCATCTTCTAATGAATATAGATTCTAAGATTCTGAGGCATAAGCTAGTGTGTGGAATTCATTAACCTCAATCCATCCCACAGTTATCTTACTTTCATGTGGTAAATTTTTGCTGGTTTTCTAATCTGTCTCCATATTGGCCTGTGTTTTTCATGGATATTTGTTCTTATATTCTTTCCTACTTTTTGTATGTTTTTTTTTTTCTTGTGAAGCTGAAAACTTTTCAAATCTTTCTGCTAGAAGAAAACTAGCATTATAAATTTGGGTAAGCAGTCAGGATTACTCATGCTATGGTCTGAATGTTGTGCTACCTTAAATTTTCCTACACTCAATAAATTAGTCTAACACCTTAAAACTCAGTCTTCCACAAAGTCTTAGGGCATGAATGGAATGCTGTCAAAACCTTTGCCACAATGTAAAAAGAGCGTCCTTTATTCCATTATGCAATAGAATCTCTATTTCCATCTAAGACCTTATAAGAATAACTTCTACTTTGTGCATTTTTATCAGCATTCTGGTTTTCTGGTTCTTTATCAAAATCATGCAGTAAGTCCCACTATACAGTTCTAGACTGTGTTCATCACTTTTTCATACTTATCAAAACTCCTGAAAAGTAATTCCAATCCTCCTCCATATCATTTCAGGTATAGTTACAGCAGTAATTACACTTGTCAGTGCCAATTTCCTGTTTTAGTCAGTTTTTCATTATTGTAACAGAATTACTAAGATAATCAACTTTAAATAATAAAGGATTATTTTGGCTCTCAGTTTTGGAGATCTAAGTACCTGGTCAGTTGATCCATTGATTTTGGGCTTGTGGTGCGACAGCACATCATGGTGAGAGCACATTGCAAAGAAAGCTTATGCCTCATGCCAAGAAATGGGAAGAGAAAAGGAAAGGAAGGGGTTATGGTCCTAATATATCCTACAAGGGCATGTCTCTCATGAACTTTTTTCCTCCCACTAGAGACTCCACCTCTTAAAATAGATCATAGGCTAGGGAAAGAAACGTTTAATATATAGGGTTATAGGGGATATCTAAGATCCAGATTATAGTTCATGGCAACTTAAAACTGAAAACATGATTAAAGTATGTAGATATTTACTATTCTCAAATTTTGGACCAAAAAAATATTCAACCATTTTTTTGAGTTGGCAGAAGCTCACACCAAGAGAAAAGAGTTCACTGATTCCATTGCCACAAGCTTTGCAGAGAGCTTGCCTCATTATCAAATGAGTGAAAAGGAAAAAAACCACAATTGATCACCTAAAATTCAAGAAAAGAGAGTGTTACTACAAATTAGTTCCTGAAAGATACAAAATAAAATATGGTTGTCTCTTTGAAATTCTACATATAGTAGGAAAAAACATACCTTTGAGATACAAGAACCCAAAGTATTATGGATAACAGAATGAGATGTACAGGCAACAAAAATAGAGAAGAAAGATAAATGATCAATATAAGAAAGTTTCTTTGTAACTAAAATGTTGTAAGTAATAAGGAAATGAAAACATACATTGGAGTTATTAAAAGAAAGAAATATGCTACCTAATATAGAAGAAGTAATGCATACCAAAATGTTAGGAAGTTTTATTGGAGTCCAGAAAAAGGGATGAGAATAAACAAGAAAATGAGGGTTGTGGAGGAAATAAAATGGAGATCCAATTTTTAATAGTTGACGTACCTAAGTAATAAGTGAACCAGAAGTTATAAAAAAAAACGAAGAAGAAAACAACTTTCCAGTGGTGAATGAAGATGTATAATGAAAGGGCTTTCTAAATTCTAGGCAAAGATAATAAAAATAAACCCATGTTTAAATTTATCATTTTTAAATTCTTGCATTATTGAGATAAATTATAAAATCCTGCAGGCATCTAAGACAAAGGGATAATAATAAAGATAATCTAGAAAAAACAGACTGGCTCCATATTCATCTATAACATATTAGCCTTGGCAGTAACATCTAAAGAGCTCTGGTGGGAAAAGGATTTGACAGGTCTTTTATATTCAGCCATGATGACTTCTGTTTGTAAAGACAATAGAAGTAAATCTTCAGATATAGAAAGGTTCAGAAAATATATAGTCCATTTAGACTGTTTGAATAAGTAACTTTAGGGCTTATTTCAACAAACTGAGGAATAATTTTAAAGTCAAGAGTGTGAAAGCTATGTTACTATAAATTAAACATAATTTTTTTACTAAGTTTGGATATCACATTAAGGAATCATGGTAAGATTATGTAATTTCAGGTAGATTCTAGAGTGTAGAAGTGAAGCTTAAATTTGTAGCACTGCTCTTAGATGATATTCTTTCATTTCCCCTCCTTTTTCAGTACCAGGAAATGTGATTTCATGCCATATCTTTTATCTCACAGTTCAGATGGAATCTCTTGTCATGTTTAATGACAACTTACAACAATATTGGTGATGTCCTATTCCAGCACTTGTTAGCAATAGATAAACAATTTACATAATCACTGTGTCAGAATTTTGTGCCAAGAGAATTACTGAATAATGTTTCTCCTCCACAAAATCATATCTGCTCAAATGAACTAGTTCATGATAAGTAAACCTGAGCAATAATTTACTGTATCTTTAAAACTCATAGATTGTTTTGATTAATTGCTGCTGTGAATTGGTGTTTTTTGATGTATCACATCTAGACTTAGGTGTGACATTGATATTGCATAGAATAATTACTGGAATGATTGGGGTGATTTGATAATTTTGAAATGGATCTTATACAAAAATTATTTCCTCATTTGTACTGGATTGTGAAATCTTATCAGCAAAAAGAAAATAAAAGCAGTATGCATTCAGAATATTCCACCTTAACTCCAACCAACACTGATTGCATTAAAGTCAGTATTGTTGTTACAGATACAAAATGGAATTTATTCATTCATTTAACAAATATTCACTAAACAATTTTTATGTAAAAGGAACTTTAAAGGGATCTTGGTACACAGCTGTGATAACCTTGTCTGGGGAGCACCCTTTTTCCACTTCTACTTTCTTATTAAACCTGTTTTTCAAAACACAATGCAATATTCACATTTTCATTTTCTCCTACTCTTAACCAACTTGTGAACTTATGCTTCTTCATACTCATGCCATGGCACAAAGTCAATCACTGCAACTCCATTTTTATCATTATCCTCAATTCACTGATCCTTTTTATTTCCTACAATAATCCCTGATTTGTATAACAGTCCATATCATATATGGTGAGAGACAGTTATCATTAAGAAAATACTGACAAGTCAAGTATTTGTTTTACAAATCAATACAAACAAAACAATGCTATGTGTGCTTCAGAAATGGGAATTGACCTTGTCAATGTTATGAGGAAAGAAAACAAGCACAAAATGTGGGAAGGAAAAAGAGTTTACCTTTCTTTCAACTGAAATTTTTTGATCTTGATATTTTGGAGTTAGGTCCTGGCTAGTTGTCTGGATCCAACATAACTAATTGTAGCAAAATACTTGAGTTAAGGTAAACTTTAAAGAAAAGGGACTTATTTAGTTCACAGTTCTGAAGGTTCAAGAACATGGTACCAGCATAGACTTTTGATGAGGGCCTCATGGTGACAGCATCATGTGGTGGAGTGCTTGCAAAAATGAAGCAAGAGACCAGAGGCCAGGCTCATTCTTTTATAACCTCCCATTCTAGGTGGGAGGGCAATTTGATTCCTGGAAAATTTAACCCCTCCTAGTCCAGAATTCATACCTTTACAAGGGCTATTATGATCCAATTGCCTCCCAGAAGGCCCTATCTCTTCCAGGTCCCATCGCCTATCAATAATATTTTTTAAGGAATTAAGCTTCGATGTGAATTTTCCTGGGAAACCTAGATGTCCTTCAATAGATGAATGGATAAAGAAACTGTGGTATATATATACACAATGGAATATTACTCAGCCATAAAGAAGAATAAAATTATGGCATTTGTAGGTAAATGGATGATGTTGGAGACTATCATGTTAAGTGAGATTAGTCAGTCCCAAAAATACAAAGGCCTAATGATCTCTCTGATAAGTGAATGATGATGCATAATGTGGGGTGGAAGGGAGGCAAGAATGGAGGAAGGCTAGATAACATAGAGGGAAGGGAGGGATGGGGTCGGGGTGAGGGGTAATAATAATAGCAGAATGAGGCAGACATCATTGCCCTGTGTACACGTATGAATGCACAGATGGTGTGACTCTTCTTTGTGTACAACCAGAGAAACAAAAGCTGTACTCCATTTGTGTACAATGGATCAAAAAAAAATATAGAAATAACTTAAACTTAATTCCATGGTTGCATATGTATCTTTTGGATTGAAAAATCTAAAAATTATCTTGAAAGGAATATTTCCTTGTCTACATTATTCTTGCAAACATTACACAGGAATTTTACATATAAGTTTACTCATAGTTACCAAGTATATGTGAAAGCTACTTGGTTTCTACCATTGTAGAGTGATAAATATGTGTGTATGTGTGTATCTTGGCCAATAAATATAAACTTAAGGGTGATGAATTTAGATCTCACATTACTTCCAGGAAAAATAGCCTCCTTTCCAGAGTGTCATGTATTCTGTACCATGGATTCAGTGAGATTGAAAGAAAGGGACATATGGATTATATTTTGATGTGGAGGTAATGAGTGCCTATGTATAAACATCAGAAAGTTGAAAGTAAAAGAACTGATTTGAGCAAAAGGTGTATTGAAAATTTGGATTGTTCTACTAATTATTTTTCTCTTTCCTATCTTCCTTTATTCAAAATTTTGTTTTAAGTTCCCATTATATTTAGATTGGTTCTGTTCTTTAGAAAGTTTATGTGCAGAGTAGAATTCCATAATGAACAAGATCATGGACTCTATATCCTCAATAAGTCTTTCTTTTGCTATATGGCATTGTTCTTCAGGTTTTCAGTTTCCTCATTTGTAAAATAAAGTAAAATATTATGATATTTAAAAATTGTGACTTTGGAAATAGTATTTCACTCAGTGTTAAGAATGTTAAACTAACACATGTAGAAACTTTAGAATGATGATTATCATAGAGGAAGTGTTCAAAAATGTTAGATGTTATAATCTTGGTAGACTTTTTCAGTGAAAAGCTATCATTTTTCTTTTACTTTTTTGCTTTTGCACTAGAATGATCAAGTTATAGTATATAGATTTTATAGAGAGGCAAATTTTTTCTTCTGTTAGAACTCCTTAGTCATGCTAAAATTGTCTTCAAATATTGCTTATCTGATATCAATATGATTTTCATCCCTCATATCAGTATGATCTTCAGTTCTCTAAGAAAACATGTTTTAAAATGTTTTTATTCTTGGAGGTTGTATAAGTCCCCTGCCCCATGTTCATAAATTTTATCAGAGGAAGTTTTACAAGTAACTTCTTTCAGACATCCTTTTCATACTTGGTATACTCTTTAAACCTGGAGAAACACATATTTCCTAAGGTCAGAATATTTTCTTAGATTTCTTTGAATATTTCTTATTCTTTTTTCTTTTCCTTCTTTCTCTGAATGAATCAAGAAGGACCTAATAAATTCCACAATTTTCTAAAAATATCTCTTCCAAATCAGTATTCCATGTTCAGTGTTTTCCTGATGTTTTTTTCTTCTCCCCCTCCTCTTCCTCCTCCTCCTTCTCCCTCTCCCCCTCCTCCTCCTCTTCCTCTTCCTCCTTCTTTCTTCTTCTTATTTCTCAATATCCCTGGAAAATCACTGTACTTTACCTGCCAAGTAGTATTTTAGCCTTCCACAAATTCACATTCTATTCAGACTATAATGTTATTTTTGTTCTGATAATTACCAATTTATAATCCAATAGTTTTCTCATACCCATTACTCCATTCTCATAGCAGCTTTTTCAAAGATCTGTTTTCTGTTTTCACATTTTATGGGTGTAAATTTACATATATGTGTGAGTTCCTGTGTATGTTTACACATAAATACTATGCATATACATAAGATATACTATATATCATATATACCCACATATATATATAATGTCATAACATATTAATACATGTGAATTCTCCTTTGCAACTTTGTTTCCATCAAAATAAATTTTTCAATTAATTCATATCATGTTTTTGATTCAGTGTGCTGCCATTAAGAAATGGAAGATATAAATGTGAAGATACTTTTTTTCTGCTTTTCACATATTGGCTCTTTGAGCTCTTTGTTAATAGCTTCAGACATTTAATAATGCATTCTAGAGCAATATTGTATTGGTGGGACTTATAACAATGTTTTGTCCAAGGAATTGTTAAACCAAAAACTGTATCTCTACATGGGAAAATATCCTCTGAATATTTAATGACAGAATTAGTTATAACAGATAAAATAAGAATGCAGGTAAAGATCCAAGTGGATGAGTAAATATTCTACCAATTACCAACACATATGTTTAAAATAACTAACATTAAGAGCAGTTCTTAGTTTGATAATCAATGTCTGTATCTGCTAATGTCTATCATTTTTAAGAACTTCATTACATGAAATTGTATGTCTTTATTGAATATACTAGAATATATCACTAAGGTGCTATTGAACTTCATTTTCAGAGAAATTGTTAAAATGAACAATGGATATTAATGTTGATGATTCTTATGCCACTATTATTGTTAAATATTATTTTAATAAAATAATCCTTGGCTATTACTTATTATTAAAATTTTTAAAGAAAAATTTAAAATTTTCATTGGTGTGTTATAATGATACATAACAGTGATATTCATTGTGATATATTTATACATAAACATTATATACTTTGGTCAATTTCATTCCCTTACTCCCTGCTTTTCTTCTCCTCCTCCTTTCCTTTAACCCTCTTCCTGTCCTCTTCTTATACCAATATCCCCATTCCTATATATTCTGATTCAATTACAGAAGTAATTTTGAAAGTCTTTACTTTGGACTTAAAAAGAAACCATATATATTTTCTTGAGTTCTTTTCTAGTCTATACATTCTTTGAAAATAGGAAGTATGTTTAATTTTTGTACCAATCAATATCAAATTTCTTAACATATCAGTGTTCAAAAATGCTTTTAAATAAGTGGATAAGTGAGATATTAAGAAAAAATTAACAAATTAGTTACATATGGAAAGATTTGAAGACAAGGGAAGAAATCACATTTTTCAGAAAGAGTTTTCAGAATGAGAATACAAGAATGGAATTGCATAGAGTCTGAGGAAGAACAGAATTTAGGTGAAAGTTTAAATGATAGAGACAAATACAGATGTTCAAAGAGGTAGAAGGAAGACAAAGGGAAAGTAGAGTTATAAAACAAGGGAAAGGGAATGCTTTAAATGTTATGACTTATTGACAATACCAAATGTTATGGAAATGGTAAGCTACTTGAAGATTGAAGTAAAATATGGTTTTAAAATAATTATTCCATAAAGAAGTTTATATAGTATAGTAATGTCAATTCATGAAGTTCTCATAATTTAAGAATAATAATAACTTAAATTAGAGGTATTAAACACATGGTAAATCACCAAGCTTCACTGGCATTATACTATATAGAAGTGATATAAAACTTAAGGTAAACTTGTTTATTAAAAATAGGACGATTACCTTTCTATGTTTTAAGAAAATGTTGGAGTGTGAGAAAAACTGACAATGTTTATTACTGAATATGTAGTTTCAATCAGAATTTAAAAGCCTTAAAGCTTATAAAAGAAATAAAATTAATAAATTCAGGGACTTTAATTAGAATACAAAGTAAAATGTTCTTTTAGCATTTATCTCAGACATAGTCATTATTTTTACAGTGCAAATGAATTCAAATTTCATACTTTTAAGCTGATTAGAATAGAGTTTCCTCATTCCATTTCATGAAACTGCCCAATTTACAGAGAATTGGGGTATTAAAATTTACTGTACATGACAACTGGACTCATTTTCAGAATACAGTCTACCACCTTCATGTGATTAGATTTCTTATTATAAGCTCTGAAAAGGTTAATGAATACCTTAGCCAAGCAGCTCAGGTTTTATAATTGGGTGTAATAAGTAAATATGGTGATGAAGTTCTTCTTTAATGTAATTGTAATGCAAATCTATGATGTGTTATAAAAACACCATAGTGAGAGATCTAAAGAGAAACAACGGCTTATACATCCATGAGTTGCAAATATGATATAGAAATACACTATATGTTTCTATTTATTAACTGAAAAGTGTACCTTGAAAACAAATTCTTGCTTCAAAATTAAAACAAATAGAACAGCTTTCACAGCTGTTTGACACCCTATACAATCCCTTGCTTCCTAATGCTTACCTCTTACATTATTATTAAAACTATCTTAACTGTTACCTATAATATATCCACACAATAGTGGTTAAGATCACAGACTCACTATGGTGATAAGTCTGCCTTTGTTCAAATCCCATTTTTAACTACCAGTTGCATGATCTTGGGAAAGTCATTTAAAATATGTGGAACAGTCTAATTCCTACACAGCATTGTGACTGATATAATGACATACAAATTTTTTTTAGTTTGGTTCAACTTTCCCTCCAAACCTCACAATCCATAACTGTCCAAATATAATATGTTCTAAAATAGCACATATTCTTAAGTATATTGTACATTTTAATGCCTATGATACAACATTTTATGGTTCAAATGCCATCTCCTTTTTGAACTTTTCCCTAAAAACATTGAAAACTTACATCATTGATGATTTTATAGCAAATCCAATCTTCTTCCTGTAAATGAAAATCTTCTTTTGAAGGTTATTGGTAAGGTTTTGGGGGAAAAGATAGTTGAACAATGTAGGTTTTAGTGCTATATGAGTTCTGAAGTAGTCTAAAAAAATTTAACAATGCAACTTCAAAGGATTTTCTTGGTTAAAAAAAGGAATGAGCCCAACTACAAATAAAACTCAACTACTGAAAAAATTCTGAACTAGTACTATGTATTCCTATGGTACATTTTAGCTCACTAACCTGGATTTCTTCTCAGAAGGTCTGTCTTCTCAACAGAGGTTTTCCTAATCATCTCCTTGTTTTGTGAATGCAGTAGAAATTTTTGTCAATTTGAAATATTCTCAGGATTTCACAGCTTCTTTATCCAATATTCATCTGTTGAAGGGCATCTAGGTTGGTTCCACAGTCTAGTTATTGTGAATTGAGCTGCTATAAACATTGATGTGGTTGTGTTACTTGCCAAAGGAGTGGGATAGCTGGGTCAAATGGTGGGTCCATTCCAGGTTTTCTGAGGAATATACATACTATTTTCCGGAGTGGCTGAACCCATTTGCAACTCCACCAGCAATGTAAAAGTGTGCCTTTTTCCCCACATCCTCAACAACACCTATTATTGCTTGTGTTCTTGATAATAGACATTCTAATTGGAGTAAGATGAAACAAAAACAGCATGGTACTGGCACCAAAATAGGCAGGTAGATCAATGGTACAGAATAGAGGACACAGAGAAAAACCCACATAAATACAGGTATCTCATACTAGACAAAGGTGCCAAAAACATACAATGGAGAAAAGATAGCCTCTTCAACAAATGGTGCTGGGAAAACTGGAAATCCATATGTAGTAAAATGAAACTAAATCTGAGCCAGGAATTTAAAACCCACATAAACTCAAACAATTTAGTATTACTTTTCTGTTACTTTCCATTTCAAGAAATGCTTAAAATACTTTATATTCATAATATGTTATAGAAATGCAGGCAAACTCAGAAATAGTCATGGTAGGAAATTAATGTCAGTGAAGAGGAGACACACAGAGTAGTACCAAAGAATGGAAACAGAAGTAAATAGAAGCATAATCAAATAATGTCACTTTTCTTGGCAGTACAAAAAATTTGTGATTCTGTGTAATAATCTGATATTCCAGAACAGAGCTATTTAAGGGGCATTGAGGAGTTCTAGCCTGGCCAATGAGGAAAAGAAACCATGCTTATAAGGAAAAAAAAGAAGCATTAGCAACCCTATATCCCAGGAGACCCTTTATGTTTTTATGAACTTTGGGGGTTCTTGGGTAATTTTAAAGAAAATGAATGAAGTTATTAGGAAAATGTTATAATTTATATGGTCATAAAATACATTCATTATTAGAAAAAATATATTACCTTTTCTTTCACCAAACTGTACATTGATATTCCTTGACAATTTTTTTTTATTTTTCTGATATATTGCTAAACACTAAATATGTGTGTTTCACTAAAACATGTTCATGCATAGAGCCCTTCCCCTGTCTAGAGGAATACCAAAGTAGGGAAAAAATGAAATGCCTTTTATCATTGGGACTATAATACCCTTCTTTTTTTCTCCTGGATTATGATATACCACTCATGCTTATATTGTAATGCTCAAACTTTAACAAATTCATCATGATTTACATTACAGTAACAAACATCTCCACAATATTAGTGGCCTAAAAAATCAGAGATATATTTCTCACATATACTAGTCTATTTTTTATTGTATGTGAACTTTTCTTCATGTCACCTCACCCTGGAACCAGGCAGATAGATTAAGGACTAGCTTCAATAGTAGTATTCAAACAGGACAGAAATAATTATGGGTCCATCTAACCACAAGGAAATAGTACAGGAAATGCAATATGCCCTTGTTCTACTTAGAACTGAAGTGGACTCACTACAACTATTCAATACACTTTTTGAATCTCTAGCCAGAGCAATCAGGCAAGAAAGGAACTTAAAGTGACACAAATAGGAAAAGATGTCAAATTATCTCTGGTTGGTGATCACATGATTTTATACCTAAGAAACCAAAAGCACTTCATCAAAATACATCTGGAGCTAATAAATTCAGCAAAATAGAGGATACGAGATCAATATAAAAAATCAATATCTTTTCTATACTCTCATAATGAATATGCTGAGAAGAACATCAGGAAAACAATTCCAATTCACAAAAGCCTAAAGCAAAACTGAACTAAATTAAACTACTTGGGAATAAATCTAACCAAGGAGGTGAAAGACCTCTGCAGTGAAAATTATAGAACAGTAAAGAAGGAAATTGAAGTCACCTTATATGCTAGAAAGACCTCCCATGTTTTTGGATAAACAGAATTAATATTTTTAAAATGGCCAGGTTACCAAAAGTGATATACAGATTCAAAATACCAGTGATATTCTTCACAGAATTAGGAAATGAAATCTTAACATTCAAATAAAAGAATAAAAGACTCCGAATAGTCACAGCAATACTGAGCAATAAGATGAATGTTAGGGGTTTCATAATACCTGATTTCAAATTATACTAAAGAGCAATAGATATAAAACAACATGGTATTGACATGAAGACCATGGCATGGTATTGGCATAAAACAGACATGAAGACCAGTGGAATAGATTAGAAGATACAGAGACAAACCAAATAGCTACAGGCATCTGATCCTTGACAAATGTACAAAAAATATATGTTGGAGAAAAAAGTAAAAATTTTTCTATCTGCTGGTAAAACTGGAAATCAAGTGGATTGCAAGTTCAAAGTCAGCCTCAGCAACTTAGTGAGGCCCTAAGCAACTCAACGAGAACTTGTCTCTAACGAAATATGAAAATGACTAGGGATGTGGCTCAGTGGTTTAGTGTCCCTGGGTTCAATCCCTGGTACCTCCCCCCTCCAAAAAAAAAAAAATGAAGGTACATCCCTATCTCTCACCCAGTGCAAAAACCAACTTAAAGTGGGTCAAAGATCTAGGAATTAGACCTAAAACAGTGTAACTTCTGGAAACACATAGGATCAACATTCCAACATATTGATGCAGGCATTGGCTTCCTTAATAAGATTGCTAAAGCTCAAGAAATTAAATCAAGACTTAGTAAGTGGGATGGTTTCAAATTAGAAAGCTTCTGTACAGCAAATGAAACAAGAGCATGAAGAGAGAGCCTACAGAATGGGAGAAAATTTTTGTCAGCTACTCTTACAGCAGGAGATTAATAACCAGAAAATCTACAGAATTCCCAAACCTTAACATCAATAAACCAAATAGGCCAATTGATGAACTCAACAGACATTTCTCAAAAGATGAAATGCAAATAGCCAACAAATACACGATTCATGTCCCTGTCCAGGTGCAAAACAAAAAACATGCTATGCTGAAATTTCATCTTTCTCTACTCAAGAACACAAATAATAATAAAAGCTGACAGGGTTATGGGGAAAAAGGTACACTCCTATATTGTTGGTGGGACTGCAAATTAGTACAACCACTCTGGAAAGCAATATGAAGATTCCTCAAAAACTAGGAATGGAACCATGATATGACCCAGCTATACCACTCCTTGGTACCTGTCCAAAAGAATTAAAATCTGTATATTATAGTGATAAAGGTTTATAAATATTTATAGCAGTACAATTGACAATAGCCAAGTTATGAAACCAGTGTAGGTGTCTCTCAACAGACAACTGGAAAAAGAAAACATGGCTTATATACACAATATAATTATCCTTACCCATGAAGAAAAATAAAATTAGGCAACTTGTTGGTAAATGGATGCAACTAGAAAGCATCATGCTGAGTGAAATGAGCCAGATACAGAAACTCAAGGTTAGATGAAATCTTTTTTTTTTCATATGTGGAAGCTAGACCAAAATAAGGGGAAAAAGTATGTGTGTTGGGGGAATTCCATGAAAATAGAAGAGAGATAAGTGGAATAGAGGAAAGGGATTGAGAGGGATTGAGAGTGTTAAAGAGGAAGTAGAAGGGACAGGAAAAAGAATAGTGTAATGAAATTGACTAAACTATCCTCTGTACATATATTAAAATACTACCATGAATTGCACCTTTATGCATATTTATATTGCACTAATTTAAAAAACAAGAAATAAATAGAAGAAAGACACATAGACTAGAGGATAGGGAACAAAGGAGGGAGGAGAGGATGGAAAGAGGAATACTGGGTACTAAATTGGAGCAAATTAAATTACATGCTTGTGTAATTACATCCAAATAAATTCAAATATTATGTATAATTATAATGCACTAATAAAATTAATTAATTAAATAATAGTATTTAAGTGGAATTGAAAACAGTTGCATATGGTACACACAAACACTATTTGGGGAATATGGGAATTTATGAATTTTTTGCAGAATGCATATTCCTAATTTTCAAATACTGAAACAAAGTGAGAATGGTGAGAGAACATATGTAGAAACTAGCAAAGAAATTGAGTAACTGGATCTTACAAAGATAAACATATTAGTCTGAGAATACTGTAGTTTGAAAACATTATCAAGATCTTCATATTTTTGTTGCATACCTACAAATGCTTATGGACAGTTTCTTCATTCTGAGGCAATAACTCCTGCATCATCCTTCCTATGTTCACTCTTGAGATGGCCTTATAGTTTTCCTCATTACTAATCTTTATTGCTTTCTGATTTATGAAAAATTTCTTTTTACTGTTTCTTGCTAGTCCAACCCATTCAACTATATCCTTGCCTCATTCTACACATTTAATTCTGTTCTCGCTTTCAGGAGGCATATTGAGCTGGCTGGTCCTGATGTCAACTACATTACATCATTTTTTTCTAAGATTCAAAAGTCTTTACCAAAAGATAAAGAACACTTTCCCATTAGTTGTATTTGTTATTTATTATCTAGTACTTGAAGATCAATATTGTAACCCAAAACAGGTTGCTAAAAATATTTATTTGGATTCTCTAAATTATAAATAGCTTAAACCAACAGTGATTTGTGGTTTATGATAAAGGAACTAATTCCGATCCATGAAAGGGTATGGACATTATGGAAGAAAAAACAATTATAATGCCAATTTTCACACAAAACTATGATGTATAAAACATGCCTTGTAAATGCCAAATTAGGCTGCCAAAATGAAATCTGGCAAAGGCAAGCAATAGGGCAAAAACAAGAAATTAGAGATGGCTGGAACTTTATCAGGTATACAGTCCCATTAAAACTTCCTAAAATCAATTAAAATGTACTTAAATTAATAAGATATAGCATCAAAATAAATATCCATAGTTTATCAAAGGCATTCTATGTTCATCATTCCACTTAATCTTCAACACTGAGAAGCAAATTTTCTTATGTCTAATTTACAGATTAGAAAACCAAGCATAGAGAAATTGAGCAACTTGCCACAGCTCACATAAATAATAAATCATAAAGTTCAAGTTCATGTATGATTTGTCTAAATGTACCTATTTCCTTATTGTTACTGTGGATTTGTAAAATGACTTGTTTTTCACATCTGTATTTATAAAAGAAAAATTTGCTTTTTACAATTTTCAAAACTTAAAATAATCCTATTTCAACATTAATTATTTCTAATGTTCAAAAATACTTGTTCTTTTAATTTAGTAATCCACTGAGACCAAAAACTACTTTTCAGGCAGAGTGAGGCAGACTTTCTAATCCAAAGGTCATAAAGCTCTATAAGCATTTCCTAAAATACACATCCTATTCTCATATGAACTACATTAGTACCACTGTTTCAACACTTTAAATACACAAATTTTTGAACTATATGACACACAGCATGTATCCTTTGTCCACAGTCTGTGAAACCTCTGACTTCCTCCCACAGAGTACTGTTGAATGCTATTTTTACAGTCTTGCCTGTTGAAAGAAACACAATACATCAGTGGTGGAAAATAAAGTTAAAATATGCTGATGGAAGTAACAGGAAAGGAACTTGAATACTACAAGGCCAGTTCATACAAAACAGATTACCAAAGCCAATATAAAAATTGCTATTTAGATGCCATAGGGGTTGTCTTCAAAACTACTATGCTCTTAAGTAGGGGTAAATTAGTGCATTGAAAAAATATGGTTATCTAAAACTGAATATTCAGAATTATCTTAAATGATTACAACCAAAATTATGTATATTTTAGAAAAATGGTTCTTTCATGTAAAGGGTCAACATGCTTGGGGGTGATATGCAAGTATGCAGAGATTAATAGGAATATATCTAAAATGATATACTGAACTTATTATTTAATTGCATCATAATAATTTAGGACAAGAAGGAAAAATCATTTTGACTAGTTACCCCAGCTTGAAAATTTTTGTTGATTAAAATTGCATATCAGACAAGGATTAGCATTATAGAAATACCTACTAATAAAAAGAAGAAATTATTATTTTATAATTTGGGAAAGAAATTCCTCTACTTTTCCATAATAATAATCCTTTAAGTCTAACTGTTCAAGCTTGAGCTATAACTGAAATAATGAGATTTAATTTTTAGAAAACATCTAGAAATGTGCATCTAATTACCTATGGTACCATTTCATTTTAGTCAACTTGGAAGGTCATACATGGATTATTATCACCAACTGAAGTACCATACAACAATTAAAAATAATGTCTAAACCTGTCAGAAAATTCATGTGAAAATATTATCAGTCTTTTCAGAGAGTGAAATATAATGATCAAAGATTTGCTGTTTGATAAGACTACATTTCTAACCAAAACAATTTTTGGGTTAGAGTTAATTGGGATCAGATAGTCTGAGTGCTGCTTCCACCTACAGAATGCTTATTTAGAGGTTAGTTTGTTTGTCAAGAAAAATCTTCCATACTATTTTCAGTTCTACTGCAAGAAGCATGTTAACAAGATGGTATTAAGCATATCTATCCTCTGAACTGTGGAGACTCCTGTATTTTAACATTATATTCAACAATATTTTCTACTTTCTAGTTGTAAAAGTCAAGTTATTCAGTCCCCAAATCAATGGCATATTGATAATCTTATATATACCCATAACCAAATGAGCAAGGAGACTGCAAATTAATTCTGATCCTTATGTTTGGGATGTTGTAAGGATAGTCTGAAATTTTATTACATGAGGTCTTGTAGTCTCTACCATCAGTTTAGTGTTGTGAAACTATTCACATTCCCCAAATCTGTTCCTTTTAATTTCATGAAATATCAGAAAAAACATAATATTGAATGCACTCAGTGAAATTAAGTGTAGCTTTAAGTCAAAACTCTTTTTTAGCATATTTTTAATTAGTATAGGGATAAAGTTCCAAAAAGGCATATAATAATACCATTCTCTCATTTTCCAAGTCTAATTTGATTTGCCATAAAAACAGAATAGAATAAATGTAGCATTAAGTATTTAAATCCAACTTTATTTATAAAATTGGATCTAATTGGCACAAGTGAAACCACTTTCCCCAAAGTAGCATTTAACTATTTTTGTATAGTGATGTCTATTAAGATGCCAGAATATCATCTTACCTGTTAGTGTTATTAGTAGTATGAAAAAGAGAATATGTTGTATGCAAATAATGTATTCAACCAAGTTTATGTTATCTTGTAGGGATATCACAATAAGTGTTTCAACTGAAAATTTTGGTTTTTATCCATACCAATACTTAATTTTAGGCATAAACTGGAAATTTCATGGATTTTAAAAACGTTGATATGAGGGATTAAACCCAGGTCCATTTTACCATGAAACTACATCCCCAGCCCTTTATATATTTTTTTTTATTTTGAGACAAGATATCACTAAGTTTCTAAGACTGGTCTTGAACTCATGATCCTCCTGCCTCACCCTCCCCAGTTGCTGGGAATACAAGCATGCACCACCCTACGCAGCAGAAGTGTCATAGATTTCAGCCTTATATCTAAGCAGGTTTGGATGTGGAGAAATTATTGTAAACTAAACAGTTTATTTTGAAATATCTCATAAGTGTCATCCAATGTTTCATGTAATTTAAAACACTGAATTCAATGACAAGCTTTTTGGTAATATTGGAGAGGAAGACTGAAAATACAGAAATGGCAATTTAGTATAGTGCATGATCCTAAGTGAAAGCACCAATGATTATAAAGAGCAAAGGTGTCAGATCAATGATCTAGAAAACAACTTCAGTTGAATAAATATCAGATGTTAGGAATTCAAGTATTCTAAGAGGAGATAGTTGAATAAGATTTTCTGATTACATATGATGATCTGTTGATGAATCATTTCTCATTTGAGGCACAGTGAAATATGTCCCATATTTAGGGCACCCAAAAAAGGAAATAATCAATTTATACAGTAAAAACATATTTTACTCAAAAGAAGATTATGTGGAAGGTCGTGTGCAGATTGTGATATGATCTTTTTATCAAAGTTCATATTGAAAACTGTTTCGACCATTGTAATTATGCTCAAATTTCTTTCAATACTAGATGATTCTGTCAGTTGGTGTTTAACTGATTTTTATTGTTCAGTCATCTATGCCAATAGTTCATTAAACTGATAAAATATGTATTCATAGTTTTCTTTCAGAAACGATGTGATTTTGTAGGCATTGTGTTGTGGTCATATAAATCAGTACGTATGAGTTTGAAACCTATGTTAGAACTGTACAATGTAGAAATTAAAGGTAAAAAGAATGATCTAAACAATGTATTAATCAAAATTGTCTTTACAATAGTCAAACTAATAAAAGTAAAAATAAATACATAATTGTTAGAATGTTACAGATAAGATAAATAAATCAAATAAATGAGAACATGATATCTGAAAAATGTTCAGTTGTATAAAAAATGATTAAAATAAATAAGTAGATTCAAAGGGTAAGTTCTTTCACAAATATTTATGTTATAAATATTTGTGAAAGAACTTACCCTAAATTCTACATTTCTTAGGAAAAATGAGAGGAAATTCTCAAAGGACAATGGGTGAAGTTCCTCTAGAGTAATATACCATGATGGAATAGTAATTACAAAGTATATGTCACATCATTTGAAAGGCAGAATTTATTTGACAATTCTGTATAAATGCACAGCCACTATCATATACCTTTGGAACACAAAATTAGAACTGAAAAACATTTTTCATGAAAGCAATCCCTACAAATAGGTTGAAAATTCTGCCTGAGTTCTAAATGTCAGTAACCACAGTTCCTTGTCATTCTCGTTTTATCCTCTTCTAAACTGTGTCTAAAGAGTGGTTTAATCACAATTATTTTGACTACTTGCATTCCAATTATGTTTGCAATATTGACAAATTATGCTACTTTGTCATAAGTACTTTAAATAATTATAGTACTTGTCAGCGATCTCTAAATCAGATTATTTCATGCAAAAGGAAACAGTGTATCCACACCCAAATCATATTATATTTTGTCCTTGATGTGACATCACATCACTTTGGTTGACAGATGATAACATTACAGATAAAGAAGCCTATTTTATCAGAGGATTATGTCTGTCATGGTATAGGAGATTTAATGTCACTCACTAGCAGCTAGTAACAGTCTTTTTGCAAGTTTAGGGAGTTAGGGATAAGACTGGATGACAGGGTATCACAAGCAGTTTGCATCCTTCAGTGCTTTAATATGAATGGTCATATGAGTTTTCCCATTTTAAAATTTTATTTTTGAGATTCTAAGCTTCCACTTGAAAGATAAGATGCACATCTGTGTTAAAAATATTTTCACCCATCCTTTTCTGGTTTTTAATCTACTTTCTATGTTGGATAAAACATTTGTCACTTCTTGTCAATGCCTTGATATCAAAGAGACACTTATTTTTAAACACAAAGTTCATAATTCCCAGTAAGAGGACATAAATAATCCTATCATATGTATTTAATTTCAATATAATCAATATTTCTAATTCTATCAACATCTCTTTGACATCTTAATAAAAATATATCAAAAAATACAAAGATTGTAGATTCAATAGGTGTCATCAAATGGTTTTTCCATACTGGCTGTGAGTTACTACTGATAGGCACCAAAAGATTAATATATTGAATCTAATCCCTTATCTTACCTCCTTGTCAAAAAACATTCCATCTATGGTCTTTTCCCATTTCAGTTGCAGGAAACACAGTCTTGGTTGACAATCATTTACATTTCTAAACATACATCAATGTATCTTTTTATGGAATATATTTGAACATATGCCAAGTCCTATGAATATGTGAATATCAAAAATACTGAAAATATTTCCATACATATCTGTCCCTATCTGTCAGACTGACTTCTGATACCATGTTGACTAAAGGAAAAGGCTTTTCAGGAAACATGAGGTCCTCATGCCATATTGGGATCAGTGTGTGACTCAAAGGAACTCCAGAGATTTGCCATAAAGTCATTTCCATGTGGTCCTAAACTGAGGCAATGAATCTGTGCAATTCCTTCCCACCAGATAGAGAATGGGAGATCTTATTCCTTAAACAGAACTGCCAACTCATAACAAAATTGTCCAACAGATATCAAAACATTTCTTGCATTCCTAAAGGGGTTTCTTTGAGGTTGGTTCCCACGAAGGTGGGAGAGGGACCTGCTCCCATGGAATGAATTTTCATTTTCACAAGTAGGAGTATTTGTTTTGCCATGGAGTCATTGTGAATACCTATGAAATAAGTAAAGACCAGGGTGGGTGGACAGCTTTGGACCTTTGAGAATAGCCAAGACCCAGGCAAAATGGCTAGTATGTGGAAAGCTTCACATTCCTGAGAGCTCCTTGTCTCTCGCTAGACTGAAATATCCCTTCTTTTGACCAGCCTAACAACTAGCTTGATTTGACACAGCCATGGAACCAGGTCTTTCAGGGACTAACATGTGGAAATAGAGCTGTGGAGCTGAGCATGCATGAGGAAAACTTCTCACCAAGGAAATATATAACATATCAGTATGACAGGGTCCCAGTTTTTAATTGAGGTTTTTACTGGCAGATACATGGAGGAAGAAATTACTCAAATGAATTGAAGCCCTTTTTGAGGACATGGATATGCCCTTGCCCCAGGGTATGTGAGGGATGAGAAACACATATCCCCATTTTCACTCTCAACATCCTTTCCATCAGTAAATTCTTTTGGTTCCACTTTCTGTCTATGTCTAAAATGTAACAGATTCTCTTCTCACAACATCTACTACAATTCTTAATCCATTTGTGCTTTTATAACAGAACACCATTAACTGTTTGATTTATGAGAAATAGAAAATTACTTCTCACAGTTCTAATGGCTGGGTATTCCAAGATCAAGTCACCAGCAGAATCATAACATGGCCCATTTTCTGATTCAGATGATGACTTTTCTCTGTTCTCAGATGGTGTAAGGGGTGAACTAGATATCTTTGGTCTCTTTTACAAAGGCACCAGTTTTATTCATAAGGAGTCTATCCTCATGGTTTAATCATCCTCCAAAAGTCCCACCTGCTAATACCATAACATTGGCAGTTAGGTTTCAATATATAAATTTTGGGGGGACACTTTCATAACACAACACATCATGATTCAAGAAACAGTTATTCTTTGCTAACTTATAGTCTATTAACTAATATATGTTCTCCACCCTGGCCCTCTTTCTATTTTTGATCAGACACAACAACAAAGAGATCCATTTAAATTTAGGTCATATATTATCATTACAATGACTCTCTCTCACACACTTATAGTATAAATGTATATCTTTACAATGATCTAAAAACTGTAAACTTTCCCTTCTCTCTTACATCTCAGAATTCATTTCCTATAACCCTTTCTCTTATTCTATTTTCTGTAGTCACAGCCTTCCTTAATAGTCTTTAATACCAATCTACATTTCAACATTGGGTCCTTTATTTCCTATCATTTCTATAATGCAAGGACAAAAGTGAAATTTATCTTTTTCATCATGCCTGAAAACAGAGATTCTTCTTGTTTATTAAGTTTTGAAACGTGACATCCATAGAAGCTTGCCTTCAAAGCAATAGTGAAATTTTTTTTCGATTATCAGGGAACAGCTTACAGAGCTTACACATTGGTAAAACAGTTTTAGAAATTTACAGTTCATTCAAAAACATGCAGATGATAAACTATAATAATATATGGAACATCAAAATATATAAATTTTGGGTTCACTGGGTATTTTGGTTTGGTATACCTATGGTTTATAAATTGATAGTAGAGGGGTATTAGCAAGTCAAAATGATTTAATTATAAAACAACAAAAGTGGAGGACTTTTGGGTGTAAATACATGTGAGAGATGGAGGAGTGTTTATTGTGTTGATGAATTTAATAAAATCTAGAGGAGAATAAATCATACTATATACATAAAAAGGAAGATCATGCCCTCTTAGTTTTACTGATGTTGGAAGTACAAACATTCATTTAGACATTACTGTGTTGTTTTGTTTTCTCATGAATGAACCAATATACATCAGAAGCTCACTAAGTTCTAAGTATGATTAAGACTCTTCAGAGGGGACCTCCCTTAATTAGCAGCATAATATAGGGGCATGATGATGCAGCATGATAAATATTGATTTCTTTCTTGCATTAGACATAAAGCAAAATCCAGAAAAAAATCAAAAGTACAAAACAAATCAGGGATTGGCTTTTAAAATCAATAGAAAAAAGTATAAGTCCTGAGGATAAATTATGATAATAGAGAATCTAACTTATTTTTTCAGATAAGGAGTACCTCTCATGTTAAGTAATTGATTTTATTTCGAAAAGCAGTTTAGGAAGTAAAAGGGTATTTGAAAGTCTCTTTTGTCATGAAATTTCCTTTAAAGACACATTAAAAATATTAAATTCTAAAGCCAAATAATTGAACTAAATATGGTAGCATTTGTATTTGCAAAGAAGTCTCTGTCTCACCTGTACTTGTTAATAAAAACCCAGTCATAGTAAAATGAAAGCTAGCATTTATTTCATGTTGTTATAAACAACTTTGTGCAGTATTTGAATATTTTCTTGATGATTTCTGTTGTATACTACATGACCTCCTACTGCATGAGGCAAATGATAATAGCACTCATCAAAGTTATAATACCTTAAGTCCCATTAAATTTGAATCTAGAAGGAAAAATACTTTACCCTTAGTTGGCATAATTGTTATTTTTTCTATTTTGCTTTGTCTCTTTAAGGTTTTGGACTGTGTAGAATTGTGAGACTGTCAAGTCAGTCTCCACAGTCTTAAATATTATGAGATTGCTTTACCCCAATAATATCAAGTTATAGGAGGAATAGGTAAAACACCTGAAGACCAAAAGAAAATTTTAGAAAGATCTATGAAATTTAAAATCTGGGTTCTAAGACTAATGCAGAAAGTGTGTTAAAATTACTATTTCAATATAATTTGGATATGTTATTTAAACATTTTGGTAGAGGTGTTATAATGCCTTTTGCAGATAAAGTATTATTATATGTGAACCAAAGCTACTGTAGCAACATACTTTTTAAAAACTACCAAATTCAGAGAGTAGGAAACACTAAGTTTCATTTTATCTGAGTACTAAAAAAGGTAAAAAGTTTAAGATGCCTGTTGATTGACTCACTTCTAAATAATTCACCTAATATTAGATTAATAAAATCTTCTGAAGGAAATCATTCCAAAAAGAGAGCTTTGGATTATTTCACAAGGAATTAATGTTTCATTTTGTTATAGAGTTTTGCTTGCCCAAAACCCAGAAGAATATTTGTTTTATTGGTTTATAAATATTGGGCATATTTCTTAGAACAGAAATAATTTATTCCTGCATACACAGTTATTTATGATATTTTACATGCTCATTTGCAAAAAGAAAAAGGCTCTGATAGAGAGTAGTGGAGTTCTATTCTCACTGGGCATTATCAAGAATCATTATTAGCTACCTAATCTTTTATAGCATCAATAGAGACTTCTGGTTCTTAATCAATATTTTCTCATAATATTTTATATTTAATTAATCTCAAGGATAAAAAATTGATGTTTTGCTCCTGTTGTTTAAAGTTTAACCTTCAGATAGCATTTTAATGTTTTGCACTTTAGAAATGAAGAAAATATTTATAGGAATAATCAATTTAATCTGGTATATATTTTTAAGCCATGTATAAAGATCAACTATTCCCTGATGTCTATAGCAGGGGAAATTAGCATATTCATTAATTGTGTGTCAATTTCTATTTCTATTCCCAAAGCTGATTACATCATAGAATTCTGAGTTAATTATGTATATTGTAGTCATTTCTTCCAGCTACAGGATAAAGGGGCCCATTTAAATATAATACCACAGATTCCATTCCATGACTGTGGTGTGTACTTTTGCTCATTTATTCTATATTACCTCATTGATTTTCTGGGAGAATAGTCCATTGACATTTTATAAGTCAGGATTCAACCAAAAGAAGCAGAACCAATAGAATAGGAAATATACATTACATATATGTGTGTGTATATATATATACACACACACACATATAAGCTTCAGATTTTTCCTGAATAAACTTACAAATTTATTATAAAATTAGCTGACATGATTGTGGACCTGGCAAAGAAACCCTAAAATCAATAGGGCAGGCATTCAATGAGGGCAGGCTAGGTCGCATGAGCACAGGCCAAAGCTGTTATTCACAGAAACAATGTACTCTCTCTTCTGTTCATTCTCTCTCTCCTGATCTTTACCACTCCCCTCCCTCCATCCCCCCTCCTTCATTGGATACCTGCAAAATTGTAAATAATGTAAAAATATTTTTAAGGTCCTCCAATTGATTACATTAGGACCATCCAGATCATCTTGAATACCTTTACTAAGACAACTGATAAAGGATTTTACATGGGCAAAAGTACTTCATAGAAGCACCTAGATTAATGTTTGATTGAATGAATGGGAAATGTTGTTTAATTAAGGTGATGTATTTTAAAATCATAAAAATAAATTATATTTTCAAAATATTGTAATTTAGTCTTTTAAATGTACATCTCTACAATGTAGGAAAACAGCTCTTCAGACTGATGGGCCCTTCAATATTGTTAACAAAAGCAAAAGGAAATTAGTCAACAGACTTTTTAGTAAAATATTCCACAAAGATCCTATGCAATACAATCTTTCACAAAGAACCCATGCACTAAATACTTCCCATCCCATAATCTTATTATAAATGAATAACTCCTCTAACCAATGAAAATGGATATATGGTTAAAAGCTTCAGTAATGAAACTTTATGTAGCAAATAGCATATCAAAATATGTACAGGAAGGCTGCAGCTGTAGCTCAGTGGCAGAGCACTTACCCAGTATGTGTGAGGCACTGGGTTCAATTCTTAGCACCACATAAGAGTAAACAAATAAAATAAAGGCATTCTGTTCTTCTACAACTACAAAAAAAAATTTAAAAATATGTACAGGAATTCATACATTGCTGGTGGGGCTGCAAATTGGTGCAACCACTATGGAAAGCAGTGTGGAGATTCCTCAGAAAACTTGGAATGGAATCACCATTTGACCCAGCTATCCCACTCCTTGGGTTATACCCAAAGGACAGTGACGCAGCCACATCAATGTTTTTAACAGCTCAGTTCACAATAGCTAAACTATGGAACCAACCTCGGTGCCCTTCAAACAGGTGAATGGATAAAGAAAATGTGGTGTATATACACAATAGCATATTAGTCTTAAAGAAGAATGAAATTACGGCTGCTGGTAAATGAATGAAGTGGAGAATATCATGCTAAGTGAAATAAGCCAATCTCCCAAACCCAAAGATTGAATGCTTTCTCTGATATATGGATACTAATTCACAGTAAGTGGGGACTAGGGAAGAATTAGAGGTACTTTGGATTAGACAGAGGGGAATGAAGGGAGGGGATGGGGTATGGGAGTAGGAAGGATCGTAGAATGAATCTGACATTATTACCCTGTGTACATATATGATTACATGCCCAGTGTGATTCTACAACACATGCAACCAGAAGAATGAGAAGTTATAGTACATTTATGTGTTATGTGTCAAAATGCATTCTACTGTCATGTATAACTAATTGGAACAAATAAAAAGAGAGAAAATACATACAGGAAAATTTCATGTTCAGCAGTATCAGAGCAGTTTGACTTAAACAAACCAAACTGCAGAAAACAACTAGAAGATCTAGATAAAATATTGCTTAAAGCATTTTTAAGGCTTGAGCAAGTTACTAAGGTAGCAAGAATCCAAGACCTAAAGGAAGAGAAGAGAAAAATAGAATGGTAAGCATTTCAATTCATTTTTGTTCTCAATGCATTAACAAATGCTGTGAGTTTCTGAAAGGCTTAGAAATCTTCAGAGCTTTTAGCAATTTCATAAAGCTGAGAGAGACAATTGGAATCAAAGACAAACAAGGAGAAAATTCTCCTCAAACCACCACAGGTTTTCCTTCAGTGCAGGCCTCTGAGGGACATCATTTCAGGGAAAAGGAGAACTAGATATAGATATGACCACTCAAAGGATTAAACCTTGCTGCTAATCAACTCAGTCACTGATTTCATAGATGTGAAATGCCCATAACCTAAAGTCCAGAAAGGAGCAAACCTAAATCAACTGTAAGGGAAGACTAAAATTTTGCATCCCCAGTATGTCTAAAACATTTCCTGCCTAATCTTCGGTACATAATTAAAACAATACACATATTGGGAGATAAGACAAAATAACCAATATCAATAGAAAATTAAATAACAGAAATAGATTTATAGGTTATTAGATTTTTATGTTATCAGACACAAACATTAAAGTAATTGTAAATGACATGTTTAAGATGAGAATTTCAGCACAATTTAGGAAGCTGTAAACAAGAAACACAGGTACTTCTGGTTGCTGGTCCAAAATAAATGAGCTTAGAAGTTGCCGCTCCATCCTAACAAGTACAAAGTTGAACAAACTATAAAATAAACATCTCATTTAGATGCACTTAAGAATTAAGGACACAAGGAAAAGTGATGAATCCAAAATTGGACAGATAAGTACACACAAAGAATCTCAACATACCAGAGCACAAACCAAGGAACAGAAATTCCTGTAAGAACCAATGTAGGGGTAGAAAATCCTGAACTACAATGGACAAAGAGTTGGAGCCTCCTTGAAAATGAGTCTAAGAAACAACATCTTCAGGTGGGGCACACAATTTTGTAAGATTTACATCAAGGAGCTGCACCAGTAACTGTCAGTGAATATTTGGAAAATCTGTGTTTCTAGCAGGGAAAGGGGAAAAGGAATCATGTTGAAATATACCACAATGTTCTTTTAAACTAAAAAGCCTACTTAGGAGAAACTATTTTATAAAATCCTAACCTGCAGAGGGGTTGACAGAACCTAACTTACCTGAAGGTAGGGAGATAATCTAGCTAGGTCTAGCTTTACACTTGATAGGAGGGGAATACCAAACACCAATGCTTCTAGCAATCCCTATCCTACCTAAGTTGGGAGAAGCTCACAGTCACTAGTGAAATTCACAGTTAAGGACTAGAGGCTTACCAAAGGATTGAAACATCATAAGACTACAGAATGTCTTTCTTGTCTCCACTTTTACCACTACATTACAAAAGGTCTACTTATTGCAATTAATCCAGCATATCACGTCCACATTTCAACAAAAATTTACAAGGCATCCTGAAGAGCAAACACAAGTTAAAAGGACTAATTTCACATTCATGCTGATGGATAGTTTCATCAGATCCAATATCCTTACTTAATATATTTTATTTCAACACTTTGAATATATCATCCCCCTTGGGGTCCTTAAAATTTTCTGCCAATAAACCCACTGATGATCTAATCACTTTTCCTTATTGCTTTTGAGATTCTCTTTGTCTTTGATTTTAAACAGTTTTATTATACTGTGACATGGCGTGGTTCTCTTTTGATTTAATCTACTTGGATTTCTTGGAAATTTTTGTATTTGTATATTGATTTCTCACCTCAAATTTGGTCAGTTTGGGGTCATTTTTAAAAATTTTATTGGTTCTTTTTAATTATACATGATATCATTTCCTCAAATAGTCTCTCTGCCCTTTTCTTTCTTCTCCTTCTGGCATTGCCCTTATGATTAAATTTTATTTGTTGCACTTGTCCCACAAACCATGAATATTGTATTCTTGTTTCTTTTTTTTTCACTTTTTCTTTTCCAGTTTGTCAGGTTTTTACTGTCATATCTTCAACTTCAGAAATTCTATCTTTAGCCATCTCCAGTCTGCCAATGAGCCCCACCAAAGGCATACTTACTTTCTGTTACACTGTTTTTAAAATCTCTATTTTATTTTTAATTTTTTCTTGTATTTCCACTGCTCAGCTTATATATCCATCTGATCTTGCTTGTGGTCTACTTTTTCCATTAAAGTGTTAACTTAATAACTGTTTTTTAATGCCAACATTCCATCATTTCCATCTCTTGGTCTAGTCAGAATATTATAACAAACTATCATAAAATTGGTAGCTTATAAACAACAGAAATTTACTTCTTGTAATTTGGGAGACTGTACGATCAAGGTGCTACCAGAATTGGTGTCTGATTAGGGTCTGCTTCCTAGTACATGAATGGCCATTTCCTTGCTATACCATCACATAGTAGAAGGGGCAAGGAGTTTTTCTTCCATCTCTTTTAAAAGGACGCTAATTCCATTCCCTAATAACAGCCCTAATAATATCACCTAATTAATTGTATAGCTCACAACTCATTTTGTAGGTTAAAAATTCAGCATATGAATTTTGGGGAAGAGATGCAAATATTCAGATGGTAGCAACAACATCATCTCTAACTCTGGTATTGATATTTTCCCCGTTCTCCTTGTGCACTATTAGAAGGAGTTAAAAATTTAAAAATGATGCAATTGCTATATAAAACAATATTTTTTTATTCAGAAAGTAAAAATAGCTGGGCACATTGGCACACACCTGTAATCCCAGTGGCTTAGGAGGCTGAGGAAGGAGGATCACAGTTTCAAAGTCAACCTCAGCAACTTAGTGAGGCCCTAAGCAACTCAGAGGGACCCTGTCTCTAAATAAAAGTATTTTTTAAAAAAAGGACTGGGGATATGGTTCAATAGCTAAGTGTGCCTGGGTTCAATCCCCAGTATCAAAAAAATAAGTAAAAATAGAATGATCTAATTAATCTACAATCCCTATTCTGGGCATATACCCAAAGGAATTAAAAGGAAGTTTTCAAAAAGACATTTGCATACCTATGTTCATTGAAACACTATTCACAATAGCTGAGATGGAAACACTAAAAATATCCATTGAAGAATGAATGGATAATGGACATCTGGCATATACATAAAATTGAATATTATTTAGTTTTTAAAAATAAAGACAATCCTGTCACACAACACAATGTAGAAGATCTTAAGAACATTATGCTACTTGGCATGCATTAGTCACAAAAAGACAAACACTGATCAATTCCACTTATATGAAGGATATAAATTAGTGAAATTTATATAAACAGAAAATAGAATGATAACAAGGTGCTGTAGGGAGGTAGAAAGGTAGAGTTGTTGTTTCATGGGTATAGAATTTCAGAAGTACAAAATGAAAGAGTTCTGAAGATCTGCTTTACAGCATTATAAACATGCTTAACATTATTGATCTCTAAACTCAAAGATAAGATGCTAAATTTTGCTACGTGTTTATTTACCATAATAAAAGGAGTCTTGATGTCATCCTCAAATTTCTTTTCCTATTACATATCTATCAGTCAGCAAATGTTGTCTTTGCTTTTAGAATGTACATATAATTCAACCAGTTTTACTACCAATATTGCTACCACCCTGTTCAAAGTCACCATCATCTCTCACCTGGATTTTTTCTATAACTACAAAATTTGTCCTTTATTTCTACTTTTGACAATTTTCCATCTATTTTTATATAATAACTAGAGTGATCTCTTTCAAATCAAATACCATCTGACTATTCTGCTCAAAATTATTCAATTTGTGACTTCTCAACTCATTCAGAATGAAAGCTGGTATCTTTATTAAAGGTAAACACGATCTGTTATCTTGTTAACTCTTTGATTGTATTTCCTACTTCTCTCTCACTCTCTCATCCGACCTTTTCTAGTTATATTTGAATCTGTGGTGTTCCCCACACATGTATTTGGCTTTCAACTAACAGTCTTTGCATTTGCTTCATCAATATTTCTGAAATAATTTTCCCCCAGATATCTATTTTGGTAAGTTGTACACCTATGAAAAGTCTTTGTTTAATATTATATTTTTCAAAAATGGTAACCCTGCCCACTCAATTTATAATTGGAATATTCCTTCACTCCCACAACTCTTGAAATACCTCACTTTGTTCCAATTCTTTCTGTCATGGTATTTATCTTCTTCTAAAAGAAAACATTAGTTGAATTGTATCTTTCCTTGACATACACATCTTCAAATTGGTTACCGTCTTGTATACACAACAAGACATGGAACTGAATTAGAACAATATATATTCCACATTTTTATAATTATGTCAAAATCAACTCTACTGTGATAAAAAACTAAAAAGAACCAACAAGAAAGACATGTTCCATACTATGGTTTTCAAGGTCTTACATCATCTAACCCTTTGCTAACTCTCTAAACTCATTTTTTAGTATTCCCATTCCCAGCCTGCCCTACTCACTTCTGTCTAGACACAGAGACTTATTGCTTTTCTTCAAATGTGTTATACATGCATTAGCCTAATGGTTTTTTGAAAATATCATTTCCTTCTCTGGATGTCATTTTCTTCAGATATGCTTGTAACCCACTCCCTTCATTCCTTCAAGCCTGCTCAAAAGCCTATTTCTCAATGAACCTTCTTTGGGCCACATGTCTATAATTTTTAAACATTCCAACATTTCATATCATGTTCTTCTGCTTTATGTATTTCCATTATCACAGTCATTTAACATAAGACATTGTATTTTATTTATTTAAGGCAAATTCCATAATGGCAGGAGTAATTGGCTTTTATCTTTGCTATTATAATCCCAACAATTAGACTAGTAGGCACAAAATAAATATATGCTGAATAAAATCATACAATGTTACACCATTGGAAATAACTGGGGTTTTGCATATCATTGAAGAACAAAGGAATGTATGTTTTCACAAAACAGATGGATATTTTAAAGAGATATACTTTATCTGAGGCATAATATGTCATATGGAATAGCAATATTTTTCTTTAAAATGAAATAAGGAGATTGTCACTATACAGTATATATTACACATGAGAGTATCTGAACTATAACTTATTATACTGTTTGTATTAAAATAAGGAAAAATTTTGTTTTGAAATCAGTTCAATTTTAGCCCCTGCTGTATTTGCAAAATAAGTATATGTTAATTTTTTTCCTTCAAAAGAGATTGCAGATTAAGTAACTATTATCATCCAACATACCCTTTAAGATTAATGAGCAAAGTATCTTAAAGAATGTATAATTACTAAACATTGTCAATGCCTGCATTTGTGCCAATGGTGATGGAGGTGGTGAGGGCATTTGACCAATACTTCCTTATGCTTTTATACAATAATTGGAGTGTATGATGTATGACTAAGGTAATGAGACTTGTTTTCTTGTGAGACTCCTAAGTCTGAAAAAATCCAAAATATGTTTTTTTAAAGTTTTATATAAGAATTCTGATAGACTTTTTTAAAGGTAATCAATCAAAAGAGCAATGTTTTATGATGTAAAATACTCTGAGCATGGAGGGAGAAGATTCAAACTTGAACACATTTCTTCTTAATTGGATATGGGACTTTCCTGTTAGCTTATTTTGTGCTTCTCCTCAGCATGGAGTTATATAATCTCTGAAATCTCTTTCATCTATAAAAATTATAAAACATTTTTAAAGTATTTTAGTTCTCCTAATTGAAGATATTTAAACTACAATTTCTTGAGTCTCCAAAACCATAATCCATGTATTCTATAGTTGTATATCCAAATGTTCTAAGTGAAAATGATGACAAAATTAAGTGTTTATATATCTTAAAACACCCTTTGTCTATTCACCAAAACATTAAGACTTGATAAAATTGGGCATAGTGATTATATTGCAATGACAAATAAGAATATCATTCTGATGAATTCATCACCACAGTTCATTCCTATATAACTGGCAATTAGGTAAGGAAAGAAAATTTTCAACTTAAAGACTCTAAGTAACCAACTTGAAGCATGTCTGGGCTTTACAACAATTTAGTTTAAGGATCTAGAGCCATTTTGTTATATGTTTTACCATATAGAAGGATATACTCAAAAGGAATGTGATCTCAAATTAGAAAAATATGTTTTTGTGGTAGTTGTTTCCCTAGTATGCAAAAAGGAAATAGGTGCATTTAAGTCTAGCCTGCAAGGACTCCCAAATGAGTGTGAAGATTACATATAAGCAACGCAAAATAGAAAATATTTAATTTGCATGACGCACACTAATATGTAAATGGTTATTTTTTTGCTTTCCCTTATATGTCAAATTTACCCATGGGAAACAGATTACTCATTTATTCATTCATTTAAAAAATATGTTTACTCCTGATTTCCATTTGGAATATACAAATCTGGAAAGATCCTCACTCCTAACTACACCAACAAAAACAAAGTCAGATAGACCGAAAAGTCTCAATTTTCTTGACCCTACAAGAAAGCTGAGGTTACAAGACAAACAAATAACCAGAAATACAAATAGGCAAAGACAGATAATATGCAAGTATTTAGTTTTATGGAAAAGATATGTCCTGACATTGAAGAATTAGGCTATTTTTTTTTAGCAGATAGCATGGTACCATAGATAATTTATTCGTCTGTTAACTGTAAAGCTATGTAAGATATTAACATAAGGAGAATATGACTAAAAGTAAACATAAGGAAATTCTATTAGTTTGCAAATATTCTGAAAGTCTAAAAGATTGCAAAATTTAAGTAACTATTAAATTATTGACAAATTAGTAAAAAATCACTCTATCTAGAGAGAAAATATAGAATCAGTAGGGTCATAGTCATAATGGGAATTCACACTCTGAATAGTCTTTCTTATATGCATGTCTTTGTACACTCAGAACAAAAATTTGTGAATTCCTGAGAAAACATCCTTCATCTTACAATTCTGGGTGAAGGGAATATCCACAATAACTTCTACCCTGATATGTTTCTTCTATTTCACCTGTGAAAACAAAAGCTTTAAACTCTGGGGGAGAGAAGCACAACAAAAATTGACACCCTTAGGGCAATGGTAGAAATACACTGCAGCTGGTGGAAAGGAACACGAAACAATTAAAAAAGCTCTCTCTCATAGGAAAGCAGGAATACTTACTGGACCAAGAACTGTATGAGTGGAGGGGCATACTTTCAAGACACAGGGCTAGCCTAATATGGAAGACAAATCAGAACTACAGAAAATATTCTCCATCATCATCATCATGCTAACAAAATCAAGGAATAAATTACAGGGAAATATTTATGGTAAAGCTATAAGAACCTGGAAGAAGAGCCTCTCTGAGGCATAATCTGAAGCCCTAGAGCTGAGAGTGGAGCAGATACTGACAAAAAAAAATCCTTGGCCAAAGCAGAACCTACTCTAAATACAAGAATGACTAGAAGACTAGACTAGAAGAATTTGAAATATAGTACCCTGATTTTATCAACTGTAGCTAAAGTCTCCAAATCCTGTTTCACTCTTGACTAGAATCACACACACACAATTTAAATTGCAGTTTAAATATCTTGCACACTCACAAAGGCAGAGTACACAGCAAAAGTCTAGGAAAAACAAAGATATAAATAGCAATGTAAGATGTTAACATAAGGGGAATCTGAGTAAAAGTAAATATAAGGAAATTATACTACATTTTCAACTAATTAGAGCAATAGAAAAGATCCTTCAAGATTATTCTGAAATGTAAAAAAATTACAGGGAATACTTTTGGGAGAATTACAAGAAACTGGAATAAGAACCTCTGAATAGTCCTAAAAATTTTTGGACTCTAATGTTTTATATAAGATGCCCATATTTCAGCAATAATTATGAATTATATCAGAAAAGCAAAATAACTAATAAGAAAAAGCCATCATAAGAAACTACCTTGTATTTAAAACAAATATTGAAACTATCAAAAAGAAAATTTTGCATAACTGATTAATATTTTATAGATTTCCATGGATAAGGTGGACAATGGGAAAAATGAAATGTCAGATTCAGCATAAAGTGGAAATTGTAAGAAAGAAATTTTAAAAAGATAAAAAACAAACAGTAACTAATAAAAATGACTTTAATTGACTCATTAGTATGCTCGATACAGCTGAAAAACAAAGCAGAGAATTGAAATGAAACCTGTGGAAATTACACAAATAGAAATACAAAGGGAAAAGGGTGAAAAAATACAGAGCATCAAAAATTTGAAGAACAGTATCAAATAATCCATTCTGTGTAATTGTAATCCTATGAGGTAAAAAGGGAGAAGGGAAGAAAAATATTTGAAAAAATATTTGACAAGTATTTTCCAAAATTAATACTATACAACAAAGCAGCCTGCAGTTCAGAGAAAAACAAATGGAATAGTTCTCAATACACACACTAACTTGTAGACATACAACCATACACACATACATAAACACATATCTGTATCTGTATACACTAACTACAATGATGTACTTAGATGAACAAAGATAATTATAGTAGATTTCTTGTCAGAAGTCTTGCAAGACAGAGAAAATTCAAATGACCTCTATAAAGGGCTGAAATAAAACAAAATCAACTCATGCTTATGTACTTAGTGGAAATGTTTTTCAAAAATTGAGGAAAAACATTTTTTCTGTAAAAGAAACCGAGCTAATTTTTTGATGCATATCTACTGTATTAGGATTCTCCAGAGAAACAGAAACATTAAAATATAGATAATTGAAAGAAATATAAACAAATGACAAGTATATATTATAAAATATTGACTCATAATAATTGTGAAGGCTGAGAAGTTCCACAATCTCCTTTTTGCAAGCAGGAAAACTGATAGCATAGTTCAAAGGACTGAGAGACAAAAACTTGATAATGTAGATTGCAGGTCTAGTATGAATGTCTGAGAACTGGAAGCACCAAGGACACAGAATTGATACCTCAGCTCACACATTCAGGCAGAGTGTTATAATCTTATATTCTTTTACCTATTGCTCCATGAAGACTCTCAATGGAGTGAATCATGGCTTTTAATATTGGGGAAGGCAAGCTACTTATATGTGGTGTATGAATGTGAATGCTAATCAAAGGGTTTTGGAAAAACCCTTACAAACACACTCAGAAATAGTATTTAACCAGATATCCCATCTTCCTATGATCCATTCAAAGTGACACACAAAATCACATCTTCACTATGTATAAAGTGAAAAGATATTATTTAGGAAGAAGAAATGTGATATCAGCAAAAAGTTTGAATCTATACCAAAAATGAAGAGTTCTATGAATTGAAAAAAGTTAAAAAAAAACCCTTTGTTTTAATTATAATTGCTCTAATCACTTATTTGTTTTGCTTTCCTTGTCTAAGTCAAAAATGTACCAGAACACTGTATACATACACAAAATGTATGTAAAAGTGAGTACTTTTACAAAAATAGCAGAGGTTAAGGGGAAAGGACAATGAATATACATTGACAAGAATCACACTACACATGGCAGTAGTTTATTATTTCAAGGGAAACTTAATTAAATATCTGTGTTTTAATCACTGCAATAATCATTGATTTTTAAAGTGTTATACAGAATAAGGCAATAATAATACAGATTAAGGCAATAAGGAAAAAAATAGAATCACAAAAATATGCAATAAATCTGAAAAAAGTAGTAAAATAAGAAAAAATGAACACATGGAATGAATGAAAAACAGTCAGAAGGATGGTCAATTCCATTCAAATCACATCAATAATTATATTAGAGGTAAGTTGTATAAATCCAGGAACTGATAAACAGATTTCCATATTTGATTAAAATCAAGACCAACCTACAGGCTGTCTAAAAGAAAATCACAATAAATACAAGGCCATCGAATTAAAGGAAGGCTAGAAAATATATATAATGCAAATACTGATTAAAAAAACTGGCATAGCTTTACTATTATTAGGCAAAGAAGACTTTACAATATATAATACTAGGGAAAAGATAGACATTTTTAATAAAAGGAATAACTCTTTAAGAAGACATAGCAATTCTATGTATATATTTAATAACAGAGCCTCAAAAATGATAGAACTGGAAGAAGAAATAGAAAGATACACAATTGTATTAGAGACATGGATGTTCTTCTCTCAGTAATTAATAAACAAGTAGAAAATTAGGTATAGAAAGTTCGAACATGAAAAGCAGCATCACTCAGTTTAACCTAATAGATATTTATAGAGCACTCTTCACCATAATAGAATATGTGCTTTTTTCAAATGCAGATGCAATAGACAACAAAGTAGAGCATATTCTTGAATCAAAACTACCTTTAAAATTTGTTGATGAGATTACAAATTAGTATAATACTATGGAAAACAATATGAAGATTACTTGAAAAACTGGAAAAGGAACCACTTCATGACCCAGCTGTCCTACTCCTCAGCATTTATCCAAAATAACTGAAATCAGCATACTATAGTGATATGATTACTTCAATATTTATAGCAGCATAATTCACAGTAGCTAGATTATGGAATCAACCCAGATATCCACCAATAGAATAATAGATTGAGGAAATGGGGTATATAGACATAATGGTGTTTTACTGAGCCATAAAGAAAGAAATAATGACATTTGCTGGTAAATGTAAGGAAATGGAGAGAATCATTCTAAGAGAAATAAGACAGACTCCAAAAATTAAAAGTAAAATTTTTTTTCTTATGTGGATACTAGAGCAAAATAAGGGAAAGAAGGCAATGAGAGAAGGGATCAGATATCATAAAATTACAAAGAAGATTCATGGAGTAGGGGCTGAGGACATAGCTCAGTTGGTAGAGTGTTTACCTTGCAAGCGCAAGGCCCTGAGTTCAATCCCCAGTACCGCAAAAAAAAAAAAAAAAAAAAGATTCATGGAGTAGAGAAAAGGGAATGAGAGGAAGGGAGGAAGGGAAAGGGGAAAGAAATATGGAATGAATTTAACAGAATCATGTTATATACCTTTATAAATATACCAAATGGAATTTCACCTTTATATAAAGGTACAAAGTACCATTAAAAATCTATAGATAAAGGAGTGAACAGGAAAATCAGTAGAGAAGAGACTATAGGGAGAGGTGGAGGAGAGGGAAAAGAGGGGATATGGGGATGGAAATCAAATTCCTTGCATGTATTATTTTGTATAAATAAACCCAAATTCTATGTATAATTATAATGCTCTAATAAAAATATTTGAGAAACAACTAAAAAATTTTAAAGAGCAGAAATCATAGAATTCTTATCCCTGACAATTAAAAATGTACTAGAAATTAGTAACAGAAAGATATCTAAAACCTTGTGACTATGTTAAAAAGAAACAACACATTTCTAAATAATCCATATGTAAAAGTAGAAGTCTATAGGGAATTTAATACATCCTTTTTAACTAAATGAAAAGAAAGGACAACATATCACAATTTGCAGGATGTTACTAAATCAATAATTAGAGGGAAATTTATAGAATTAAATGGTCATTTTAGAATAAAAGAACTCAAATGAACAACCTAACCTTACAACTTCAAAACTAGAAAGAAGAAAAGCAGTACTCAAAAATCTTTACACCAAGAACACCAATAACCCAATCAATAAATGGGCCAAGGAAATGAACAGACACTTTACAGAGGAAGATCTACAAGCAATCAACAGATTTATGAAAAAATGTTCAACATCACTCGTTATAAGAGAAATGCAAATCAAAACCACCTTAAAATTTCATCTTATCCCAATTAGAATGTCTTTTATCAAGAACACAGGCAACAACAGGTGTTGGCGAGGATGTGGGGAAAAGGGTACACTCATACATTGCTGGTGGGAGTGCAAGTTGGTGCAGCCACTCTGGAAAGCAGTGTGGAGATTCCTTAGAAAACTTGGAATGGATCCACCATTTGACCCTGCTCTCCCACTCCTTGGCTTATACCCAAAGGACTTAAAATCAGATTGCCTCAGTGATGCAGCCACATCAATGTTCATAGCTGCTCAATTCACAATAGCTAGATTATGGAATCAACCTAGATGCCCTTCAGTAGATGAATGGATAAAGAAACTGTGGTATGTATACACAATGGAATATTACTCAGCCATAAAGAAGAATAAAATTATGGCATTTGTAGGTAAATGGATGATGTTGGAAACTGTTATGCTAAGTGAGATCAGCCAATCCCAAAAATCCAAAAGCCGAATGGTCTCTCTGATAAATGATTGATGATGCATAATGCGGGGGGGGAAAGGTGGCAAGAATGGAGGAATGATAGCTAGCATAGAGGGAAGGGAGGGGTGGGGGCAGGTGGGAGGTAAAATTAATAACAGTGTGACAGATACCATTGCCCTGTGTACATGCATGAACGCACAGATGGTGTGACTCTACTTTGTGTACAACCAGTGAAACAATAGCTGTACTCCATTTGTGTTCAATGAATCAATAAGTAAATAAAAAAAAAATTTTTAAAAAGTGTTAGGAATACTTATACACAAGTGTGCTCTTCACAGTATACTCTTCATAGTAGACAAAATAATGGATATAACTTCAATGCCCATTAATTAATACATAAAAAGGATATAGTACATTCATACCATGGAACAAAAAAAAAAAAATAAACCCAAAGCAAGTGAAAAAGAAAAAGGAAGAAAGGTAAGAAGAGAGAGGGAGGGGAAAAGTAGGAGATAAATCAGAGCTGAAATCAGTAAAACTGAAAACAAAAAACAATAAAACAAAAGCAATGAAGTTAGTTAATTTAAAAAAAAATCAATGAAATCTTTTTATTACCTTAGTAGAAAGATAAAAGAAAGAGACAAGACAAATTACTAATATTGGGAATTAGGGAAGAGTGTGATACTAGAGACTATACAAATATTATATGATAACAAAATATTAAGAACAATTTGATATCTATACATTTGACAAGGTAAATGAAATGGGAAAATCCTTTAAAAGACAAAATATCAAGTTCACTTAAGGAGATGTAGATAGCTGGGTGTGGTGGCACACACTTGTAATCTCAGCAGCTCAGGAGGCTGAGGCAGGAGGATCACAAGTACAAAGTCAGACTCAGCAACTTTTGATGAGAAACTGTCTCAAAATAAAAATTAAAAAGGTACTGGACTGTAGCTCAGTGATTAAGTGCTCCTGGGTTATATCCCTGGTATATAAAAAAGGACTATGTTGATAATCCATTTAGAGCTATTGTTATTAAATGAATTGAATTTGTAGTTGAAAACTTTTTCACCATTTATTGAATAGGCTGTCCTTTCTCCAATGTGTTTTCAGTGACTTTGTTGAGGATCAAATGGCTGTAGATGTGTAATTTTTTTGTTTGTTTTCTGAAATCTCTATTCTTTTCCAATCTGTATCTTCATTTTTGTTCCAGTACCATGCTCTTTGGGTTACTATGACTCTATAGTACCTTGAAATCAGTTATTGGGATGTATCTAGCTTTGTTCTTTGTCCTCTAGATTGTTTTGGTTACCTGGGATCTTTTGTGCCTCTGAAAAATATCAGTGGTATGCTTATGAGAATTGCAGTGAATCTGTAAATCATTTTAGCTAGTATGGGTATTTTAACAATATTATTTCTTCCAACTGTTAAATATGAGAGATATTTCCACATTTTATGCTTTCTTCAGCTTCTTTCATCAATGTTTTGTAATTTTTATTATAGAGAGTTTTTGCTTCCTTGTCTAAATTTATTCCTGGATATTTTATTATTTTTGTAGCTATTGTGAATCAGAATGCTTTCATGATTTCTTTCTCAGCAAATTCATGACTGATTTATAGGAAAGCTATTAATTATTGTATGCTGATTTTGTGTTCTGAAACTTCACTGAATTTATCAGTTCTAATAGTCTTTTTGTGGAATCTTTTGGATTTACTATATACAGAATCATATAATCAGCGAATAGGGATAAATTCCTTCCTGTCATATTTTATTTCTTTCTCTTGCTGGATCATACCATACTGAATAAAAGTGGTGAGAGTGAGCAACCTTGTTTTGTTCCCAGTCTTAGAGGAAATTCTTTAGTTTTTTTCCCTATACAGAATGATGTTTGGCTGTTTGTCATACATAGTCTTTATTATGTTGCGGTATTGTATCAGGGTTCTCTAGAGGAACAGAATCAAAGGAAATATACTTATAAAAAGGGGGATTTATGAGATTGGCTTACTCAACCAGAAGCTGGATAGTCCACAATTGTTGTCTGCTAGCTGGAGAGCTGCAAGAATCAGTAGCTGCACAGTCCAAGAGGTAGAAGCCCCAGAACAAGAAGGATCAACAGTGCTACCCTAGTCCAAGACCAAGGTTTCTGAAAACTACCTGGAGAATCACTGTCAGAGTCCGCTTTGGGAAAAGTGAAGAAGTGAGAGTCCAAAGTCCTCAAGCGATTGAAGCAGCAATCAACAACTGGTTCAAGAAGAGTGGGGCTTGCATCTGTATCTGCTTCCATGTTCTTCCAAATTTTATTCCATTCTATTGGGTGGTGCTGCCCACACCTAGGGAGGGTCTCCACTTTAGTTCACTATCCCACATTCCAGTCATTCCTAGATAGGTCCTCACTGACACACCCAGAAGCCCCTTAATCGTTGGCATCTCTTAATCCATTTAAGTTACAATTCAAATTAACCAGGTATATAAGGTAAGGTCCTTATATACCTAATTTGTTGTGAAATTTTTTATCCTGAAGAGATATATTTTTATTAAATGCTTTTTCTGCATCTATTGAGGTTATCATGTGATTTTTACCATTCATTCTGTTGATTTGATTTATATTTAATGATTTGCATATGTTGAACCATATTTGCATCACTTGGATGAAACAAACTTGATCACAGTGATGATCTTTTTGATGTGCTTCCAAATTTGATTTACTAGTATTTTGTTGAAAATTTTCACATCTATGTCCATCAGATATATTGGTCTATAGTTTATCTCTTGTGTACTTGTGTGTTTTAGGTAACAGTGTGATGCTGACCTCAAATGAGTTTGGAAGTGTTACCTCCCTATCAATTCTATGAAATAGTTTGAGAAAATTTGGCATTATTTCTTACTTAAGTGTGGTAAAATGCAGCAGTGAATCCAGGTAGTCCTTGGGTTATCTTTGTTGGGAGGTTTTTATTACTGATTTAATCTAATTATTTGTAATAGATATATTCAGGGTTTTTATATCCATGTTTCAATTTTTGTAGGTCATGTGTGTCCAAAAATTTGTCCATGTTTTGTTTTCTAATTTGTTAGCATATACTTTTAAATAATAATCCCTACTAATTATTCATATTTCTGTGGTATCAGATTTCTTGTCTACTTTTTCACCTTTAATTTTATTTATTTGGGACTTCTCTATCTTGGTTGGTATAGCTAAACATTGGTCAATCTTTTTATCTTTTCAAATAATCAACTCTTTAGTTCATTGATATTTTTGTTTTTATTCTGTACTTTTCTTTGATTTTATTTCTTTCCTCTTACTATTTTATTTTTGTTTGGTTTGCTCATATTTTTCTAAGTCCTTGAGATGCATTGTTGTTTTTGTTTTTATGTATGCACTTAAGCAATAATTTTTTTTCTAAAACAAGGTATATTCGATAGACATAATGCTATTGGACATTTCAGAGACTATAGTGTAATCATTACTTTTCTAAGCAGTGGGAAAACAAAATTTTGCCTGATTTGATTTGGTTATGATATTGACTTTGTTGTTGCGGTCTTGAACCTAACCTGCAACATCTCTGATGCATGCTTCTGTATATTATTAAACAGATGCTCCTTGATTTAAGGTATGATGATGTCCTAGTAAACCCACCAATAATGTTAAAATATTGTGAGTCAAAAATATATTTAATACCCTATCCTACCAACTGCCATAGGTTAGCAACAGAGTATACTTTAAGATATCAGTATTTTAACCTCTCATGATCACAAGGCTAAGGGAATTATGGGATCCCTGCCATTGCACACTGTTGCAAGAAAGTATCATAGCATATATTGATAGCCTGGGAAAAGATCATAATTCAAAATTTGAAGTACACATTGTACTGGACTCGGAACTGTGGGCTCCCTGCTACTGCCCAGCATTGCAAGAAAGTATCATAGCACATATTGGTACACTGGGAAAAGATCAAAATTTAAAAATTCAAGAACACATTGCACTGAAAGTGTATCATTTTCCCACCATCATAAAGTAGAGAAAAATGTTAAGTAAAACCATTGTAAGTTGGGGTTTGTCCATATTGTCTACGAGAACTTCTGACAGTGGAACATTTGAGCAGTTAGTGAAACATCATATAAATATTATAGAGAATTTTTTTAGTAGTGGAAGGAATGATTGTAAAGATGAGACAAAAGTGTCATCAGTGTGTTACTGATAACAATCTAATATCTACAAAGAAAATAATAGAAATTTTCTACCCAAACTTTGTTTGCTAACATTCTCCTTTTGAATGAAACTTTTTTGAAATATTAACATTATGAGAGACCCAAACACCAGTATGATTTGGTGAAATAATTTTGAAAAGTTTTCTTTTCAAAGGGTTTCCCATTCCAAGGTGTTTTTCTGCTTTCAATTTCTTACAACACAGTTTCTGTAAATAATCTTTCCAATCTCCCTTTACCACTTCATTTCCATTAGTATCCTAAGGTGATTTTAAAAGTGTTTAAGCACTTTTCCAGAGTATATCTCTACTTGAAGAGTGCCTACCTATAAAATTGTTAATGTTCTTAAAATTTGCTAACAGCTTTATCTGAATAACACCTTTCATGTAAACATTATCACCTGTCCCTTCCCTTTTTTTGACTTTTATAACCAATAAATAATACTTTTCCAATTTTATAAATATGAACTCTTTAGTTACATTTTTGCTTGGAGCTACAATATGTTAACATCAGTAAAATAGGAGTTTTGACCAAGTGTTTTGTAACTATTTTTTCTTTTGAGCAGAGTATCAAAGTAAGAATATAATGAATTCATATCCAAGATTTCAATTGAGTACGTAGGTGTATGTGTGCTTTTTATTATTGCTAATATTATAGTTGTTCATAGTGGGATTCATTGTGACACATTTACAAATGTATATAACGTAATTTGCTCAATTTCAATTCCCAGTTCTTCCTCTTTCCCTGCCTTCCTCCCTCCCCTTGATGCATGTTTGTTTAAATAAGTTGGTATTCTAATGCTACCAATAAAAGCCAATTATATCAGAGTGGATTTTACAGCGTAGACCCAACCCTAGGTTTAAACTTTTTTGAAAGTAAATTATTTATTTTCCTGGAGAGGAGGGATAGTTTATTTTAAAAAGTAGTATTTTTAACTATTCTGCATATTGTTAAAGTAGTTTGAAAAGCCACCAATTAAATAAAATAAATGATCAATTTCAGCAAAATCTATAAATTGCTTCCAGTCCCTTTGCTTGCTTTTAGAATTTTATGCTATGTCAATTTCTTGTATTATGGGGTGTGCTTGATATTGAAAATGTTTACAAAGAGTATTGAATTCAATATGCAATTGGTCATCCACATCTGTTTTTAATTTCATTCTTATATAAACTTGACACACATAAATGTTTGACTTGCATAATGTACCTGACAAGACATGGATAGCCATGCTACATGATATAGCAATGAAATATTTGAATGCATAAATACTGTAAAAATGTTTACCCCCAACCAAGGATTCAGATTTGTTCTTCTTTATATTTCTTTTTCTTTACAAATAGTTTATTTTAAAAAAATATAAAACACGTGTTTGGATTGAAAGCCATCATCATTTCATCCTTATATTTTAGAATAGAATCTTAAGTAGCAATCACAAGATTAGAACCATAAATATTAGACTTAATAAGAGATCTGTTCACAATAAAAAAAAAACTGCAATTAAAAATATCACATTTGCAATTAGCCTTGACCCTACCTATAAAATATATGTAAGACTGATTTCAAAGGAAAAAAATTGTCACTTGTTTTCTTCTCTTTAGATTCTCCTTTCAAATAACTGCATAGTCTTTTATTATGGGGTTTGGAGAACTAATAATGTACACAAGATGTATTTGATTAAAATTAAAGAAATTTCTTAAAATTTACCCCAAACTGGCTTTCAATATGCCATTCCCAGGCAAAGCTGGCTATTGAGGCCACAGGAAGATAACCATGGAGATCAGACAACCATACAAATAGCCAGACTCTATCTGGGATGGCAGATCAGACTTTGATGGGAAGGGTTTTTCCATTTTGGGTCATTTTTTTTTGAGAAATATTGTAGACTCTGCAGCTTTTTAATTGTCATACTTGGAGCTGGAAATCTTCTTTATATTTTTACATTACAAGTTTGGGAAACCATCCACCTTGCTATTTTTCTTACTTTTGATTTCAGCCACCTTTTAGAGATTAATATCCCAATATATTTTCAGAGAATAATAGATGCTTTAATAAAAGATCAAAACTTCAAACTTCACACTAAAGGTTTTGTTAACATCATAAATTTGGAAGATTAGACAAAGTTCACCACAAAATTTTTCATCACAGTGAAGTACCTCAAATTGATATATCAAATATTTTCCATATTCTTGTTTTCATATTTCATATAAAACTACTGACTGTAGATTTCATTAGTGGGATTATGAATCCGTTTTTAAATGCTTCATTGTTAAAATGAATTTTAAACGTTCAGTTTCTTAAGAAGCAAACAGAAACCTCAGCTAGTAGCTTCAATGCATAAATTATTCTGTGGGATAAAATACATTATTTTTGTTTGTGACACTTCTTTTCCCCATTATCACTAAACCAATGTGAAAAATGCATTTGAGGTGAAAGAACTAGCATATTTTGCCACTGTGGCTTAAGTAGATTTCCTATTCATTGAACAGATAAATGAAGACAGTACAATGTGTTACAAAACGTGTTGTTTCGACTGCTACTGTATTACTTTGTGAAATCTTCTACAGGAAATAGTCCATAACTGGCACTAACTATCAAATCCAATTTCTAGCTGTGGAATTGCAACCCTTCCTTCATTTCAAATGTGGATTGCTTTTATTATCTTTTGTTTTTGATATAAAAATGTCAAAGAGTTACTTAGACTTCTATTTCCTTCCATTGCTAGCATTTAAAAATAAACAAGTAAAGTAGGAAAGTTATAGTTATCAACATTGAGTAAATACATAAACTCATAACTATATCTAAGGTTTCATTGTACAAGAAATACTGAATGTATTGATAGTGTACCCTTTCTGCTTTCTCTGATTTATTTATCCTAAAATGTCCGTTAATCCCTGGTTAATACTCTATATTCCTTATGTATTCCTGATTTTAGACAGCTCTTTAAGCAAACCCTGAAGTAACTATTCCAAATAATGTTCGTTTAAGTCCCTTGTCCTTCATCTACCCCTCATTCTCAGTCATTATGAATGGAATCATTCAATTACTATACTGTACATTAACATTTGGTTAAATGAGCCACTGTGCCTTTCACATTTCTTCCTCTTCTAGTGTTCAATTTTTTCCTCTCCAAAGGTGATAAGTCAGCATTTACAATGGATTCTCTCAATCTCAGTGTCTTTCAAGGCCTGGTTGTATAAGTAATGCCCCTTTTCTTCTATCTCTTCAAATTATTTTCATTCTTTTCCTGATTTCCGTCTTCCCCTTTTTCTTGATCGTCACTATTCTCCACAGTCATCCCATTTGCCAGAATTGGTGACATGATTCCCAAGAATTAAAGGCCAGGAATAAATGCATAGCACCACCTAGTGACAGACTTGGTAGCTAAGAAATTAAGGGGTCTTTTGATGGGTAACCAGATGAACAGGTTATTCAGAATGAAGTGATAGCTGGGAAACTGAAGACAAAAGCAAGACTAGATGCTTAGCAATATAGCCCAATGAAAGCTACACTATGAATATGTTTGAGCAAAGAGTTGTACTGACACACTAGAATATCAAATGCTAAACAACCAGAACTAAACAATTAGTAGCTTTAGTGTACAGAAAATAGAACAAAAATCAGTATAAATTTCAGTTTAAACCAGAAAAAAATGGGCTTAAAGTTGTTTATCAGCAACATAATATTGAAAAAACAATAGAGAATCAATAAAGCTAAAATTTGGTTGTTTAAAAATACCAGCAAAGTGACACATCTTTACCTACCCTAAGAGAATAAAGAATGGACATAAATAAAATCAAAATTAAAAGTAGGAAGATTACTTTCAAACTTATAGAAATAGATTGTAAGTGAATAATAGGAAAATTTGTAGTCAATATGTTATATAATCTAGACGAAATGGGAAACTTTCTAGAAACACACAAATTACTAAAACCGAGTCATTAAAAAGTAGAAAACTTGAATAGACCTGTAACAAATAGAGACTGACTTAATTCTTCAGACAGTATGTGTATGTGTATATTTTCAGGTCAGGTATTTGGGTTTTTTTTTTCTTTTATGTACTACGAAAACAGCCATAGGCAATATGTATGTGAACATGATTCTGTTCCAATAAAATTTCAGGAGAAAAACAAATATCTGGGCTAAAGGGCTAGTACCTGTTGAAAAAAATGTTCTTTATACCTGTGAGAAATTCAATGACAATGCAGAGGTTTTAATGATCATACTTCCATCTTAAGACCAAGAATATGTTTTATCTAGAATGAAAGTCCTATAGTTTACTCTTTGCCCCTAGTCTTATCCTTTTTAACTATTTTATGGTATTTGTTGTTGATGACCTCTAATATTAGCACCAGTGTTCACTGAATCCAGCAATTCACATATTTGTGTAATTACATCTACTTTAACATTGGTTGACATATTGTTTCTAATGTTTCTAATAAATAGCATATGGCAGAAGTGATGGATCACTTCTAAGATTGAGTTACAAAATATCTACACCTTCAGACTCTGTCTTTGGTGTTCTCCCTCTGGAGGAAGTGAGCTATCATGTTGCATGCAGCCCTCTCAAAAGGCCAACATGACCAGAAATAGATACCACTGTTCAACAGACAATGAAGATCTGAGACCTGCCAACAACCATGTGATGGAGTCTGGAAAGTGAATCTTAAACCACTGAGAAGCTTGAGATTTGTGCATGCCCAGCAAATATCTTGATTACAGCTTTGGGAGACAACCTGAGCTGCATGAACCGGCTAAGCTATATTTGAAATGGAAGGGAATGATATTTTAAACCATTAAGTTTGGGTATGTTTTTCCATAAGTAATGAACAACAAATAGAGTGTTATTTATTTTCTCCTTTCCCCCAATGTTGAATCCCTCCTAGTTAAACCAGACCTATTATATTTTAATATATGATATAAAACTCCCAATTCCTACATTATGAAATTTGGGGCTAGATATAACCCAGCACTATTAGGAACTGGTCTAAAACAACTACATTCTTTTTAGAGTTGCATAACACAGGTATTGTATAATAATCAGAATGAGATATGACTGAAAACCATGACCTTATTAAAGCAAATAATGCAGAAATCTACACTAATCACTGGTTGAGATTTTTGAGTGAAAAGGTATTGTATTCCTCTGTATCTATTTTTCACTGATTCACTTCACTAGATTCTTTATGTGATTCAAACATTTCTCTAGACATAATATCAGGCTGAAATTTGCTGAATAAAAGTGCTCATCATTTGTTTTTATCTTCTTGATATATACATACTATAACAAATCGTTCAAATTGTGTTCATTCCCTTATTTTTTCAATTATGTATTATTAATTTGTAGAAGTTTTTTCATTATTTCTTGTCATTTATCCACATAATTTTTCATCAGAGAGATGAGAGAGAATATTCGTAAGAGAGGATATTAAAGGATTTGGGTTAATTTGGGATAACATGTAAATTTGCACTGTGTTTATATTTCGAATACATCAGAGTCTCATTAGAAAATATATTTGCTAGGGATCTTTCTCTTCTCTTTCTGCACACATATACATGCACACACAAACACACACACACACAACTCTATCTGGAAAACTGAAATAGCTCTACTATTCATGTAAATAAATGCCTACATTTCATATAGCTTGGGTAAGGTAGTACCTCAGTTTTTTAAATTTCTTTTCCTATGTCACAAAAGCTCAAATATGAGAAAGAATGTAGCCTATATGAGTTTCCAAGGTTGAAGAATTTACATGAATGCAAAACTCAGTTCCATCCTTAGCTGTTTTGCAAGCAATTAGAGATGGAAAAACATTGTCTTTTGAGAATCACTGAACTTGAACTTTGATGTGTAGTATTGCCAAATAGCGATAACAAATTCTAAGCAGGGAGTAAGAGTCATGATACAATTTGAAACTATATGAATGTACAAAGAATCTAGTGCTGTGAGAAATGATACATACTATGAAAAACAAGTGAGAAGGAAGAGGCTAAATTTGAGTATCAAAGTTTGTCATACTTTTAGTCGACCAATCATGCTGAATTATATTTACTCAAGGTAAGAGGACTATTCATTCACTCATTCATTCATTTCTTTAGAGAAAACATAAATTTAGTACCCATTATATTTCTAATCATTATACTAGGTAACAAGGATAAAATATGATTAAAATGATAACTGAAAAACAATGCATTTACCAATTAGTTTTATGGTATTCATTCAGGCTCATATTTATTAAAAATTATATTTTGAGCATGTGTCATAGTCCAGGTATTTTATTAAGACCTGCAAATATTTTGATAAGTCCAAATGAACATGGCCTTTGCTTTCATATTACTGGTCACTTTGTAGCATATGCATACAGTAACAAACAATTATAGTTTTATAAATAAAATTTGCAATGCAGAATTGAGTAAAAAATGAAGCTTACACAGAAAAGTAATTAATTTAAGATATAAATTATGAGTGAGACTTAATTAGGAAACTGGAAAATTGGGTGTGTGGGGGTGGGAAGAGGTGGAGAATGTGGAGACGAAAAAAGTGTTCCAAAATGATTAATAGTTACAATGGCCTTTTTGTGGATTGAAATGTGCTCCCTCAAGATTCATATTTTGAAACCCTAACCAACAATACCCCAGAATGTACATGCATTTGGAGATAGGGTCTTTAGAAAGATAACTAAATTAAAAATACGGTATATCCTGATCCATTCTGACTGTTGTCCTTATGAAAAGAAGAAATTAGTTGAATTATATAATAATAATAATAATAATAATATAATAATAATAAACATAAGGAAGATCAGAAAAGAGGATTGGGGGAGGGAAGAGGGGAAGTATAAGGAAGGTAGAAGGTAATAACTGATCAAACTGTTATGTGTATGTAGAAATATGGCATGATGAATCTCACTATTATGTATAATTATAGTGAACCAATAAAAAATAAACAACAAACGAAAAAGAGATCAGGACACAGGAGTGGCAACAGCCATATGCACACATAGAGGAAGGACCATGTAAGCATTCACTCAGAAGGCAGCTGTCTGTAACCAAAGAAACAAAACGGAAAAGAAACTAAACCAATTAACATTTTGATCTTGGACTTCCAGTCTCCAGAACTGGCAGAACTAAAGTTGTGCTGTATGTATTATTTTGTAATAAGCTGCCCATGCAACCTAATGCAGACCTTATGACAAGAGAACACATGGAAAATGGAAAGAAAATAAAGTGAAACAAAGAGTTGTGTTATGTTAGATGAGTGTATGGAATAAAGTAGTGGTTGGACTCTTAAAGGTTTTATAGGCCACTCCATGGATCTTTATGTTGTTCTCAGTAATTTGGAAGCCACTGATAGTTTTTGAGCAAGGGGATACATTGCACATCAGTTAGTATGATTAGTTTTTTAAGAAGCTTATGTATATACACCAGTTAATATCATTTAGCTATAAATAGCAAAAATTCCAACAGAAATAAACAAAGATATTTATTCACATATAAGAATTCCAGATATAGGGCAATTCCAGGTTTATGTAATTCACTGACTTAAAGTAATTAAGGATAGAGATCCTTATGTTTTTCAGTCACACTCATATTTGTTGTTTTGTCCTTCTAGTCTGACTCTCCCAATGGTGCTAAAGTGCTGGCACAGTTCTATGCATCATTTGCTAAGGTCAACATTTAGGATACAAACAAAAAACATTCTCTAGTCTCAAGATCCTATTTTATGAGTGAGTAAAACCTTCCCAGGGGATTCTCAGCATGCTTTCCCTCATATTCCATTGCACTGAAATGCATCACATGCTAAATACTAGACCAGTTTCTTGGCAAAAAAATAAAACCAGAAAACCTGAGCTAGACCAATCAAAATCCACCAACTCTATCAGAAAATGGGCCAGGTCTTCCCTGAAGGACATGATCTCCTGGAAGAGGGTAAAAAATATTAGTATCCATATAGCAATAGAGAATGAATAGCTTTTTTAAAAAATCAGTGGCGTCTGTCACAGGATTATATTATTAGATTTGTGGTTTGAACTATCATTCTGGCTGCAGTACAAAAGACTACTTGAAGCAGGTGGGTTCTAGTGGAATTGAAAAATCATTTCTTATACTATTATGGTATTGTTGACAGGCTAGAGAAATGGTATTTGGAACTACAATGAAAGGAACAGAGAAAAGTAGATGGTATCAAGAAATACTTTATGAAGGTACTGGGAATGTAGTTCATTGGCAGAGCACTTGCCTAGTATATGTGAGGCTCTGGGTTCCATTTCTAGTACCACAAGGAGGAAGGGATTGAGGGAAGACAGGTTAGAGGGAAGAAATCTTGATTTTTGCCTTTAGCATGGTGTTTGAGCTTCCAATCAGCTATCAATTGGAAATGTCCAGTTGATGATGTATCATGAGCTCATGGGACATCTGAATATGAAAAAGATAAACATATACATGTGTGCATATGTGTCCGTGTGTGTGTGTGTGTGTGTGTGTGTGTAAATAGAGATGACATGTATGGATATATGGGTCTTGAGCTCAGATAAGAAGTTTCAATTTTCTGACATTTAATGATCAAAAATTTATAAAGACAACTGAGAAGTAGGAATCAAATATATGGGAAAAGTCATAAATAAAAATGAATGTACACCAAGATTTCAAAAATTGAGAGTATTTTCACATAATTTGAGGAGTTTCACTAAACAAAATCAAATTCATTTAATCCAGAGGAATTTTATGATTATGGAGTGCCACTTCTTAAAAATACAGTGACAGTTTTTGAACATGGCAAAGAAGGGAAGAGACTGGGTAGTGATGTATAACATATATTAGCCATGGAAGTGAAATAGAGAACTGATGTTTGGATAGTTCATATTTTGAACATTTGCAAGAACAAAATGTATAGGAAGGACTGCTCCATATTTAAGGAATTATTACTTTTTCAGATCCAAGAAAACTTTGGTGTACCAGTTTAAGGTTTGAGGAATAAGTGATTAATACAAAAGCAATAACCTGTACTGCCAAAGTCTAATTCCTTTCAGGATTAGGGTTCTTTAAATAAATCTACATAGATTGTAATTATGCTGCCCATTGAGCAGTTGTAATTTCTGAAAGGAAATGAGTGTTTTATTTGGGGATCTGTAAATATTAAGAAGCCTTGGATATGTGATTGAATCATCAAGGTGCTTAGTCTCACATTGCTTTCCAGTATGAAGAGTAATATTTAGTCATGGTTAAAAATTTTTAATCTAAAGAAAATGCAAATTGCATAAGAAATACTTTGAAAAACATTTTCAGCATTTCCTGGAAGTTTGGGAAATCTGAATTTTTTATTTATAAACCTTGCTTAAAAATAAAAATTTTTATTTGTAAGAAACTACATTCAATATTGAAATTGTCTCCCATTCCAAACTCATACTACTCATTTCACTAAAAAAGGTTTACTAGGTATCTACCACATGCAAAACATTTTTCTATATGCTGTGAAGAAAGGTAAAATAACAGTATAATCCCTAATGTTAAGAAACAAATCTGAATATATATATATATATATATATATGCTGCAAATAGCTACAATAGAAAGATATGAAATATATTCATATGACTAAGGATAAGTGAAATAAATTGGGCACTAATATACAATCATTTACGTTATAACTCATGCCATATATATTTCATGGAGTAATTTAGTTAAATTAAATAATTTAATTGTAATTATTATTTATTGGTAGCTTTAGTCATCAATGCATTAGCACCAAGCTGTCTACATATTAACCAAAAATATTTCTAAGTATAAGAAATTGACCTGGATATCATAGGCAGAGTTCTACAGTACTTACATAGAGAATGCAAGAAAACTGAAGAAATGTACTTGTCTTGATATTTTAACATGCATACAGTCACAATGAATGCTTAGTAATATTGAAAAGGAAATATGAAATTCAATTATAATTTTAACAGATTTATTAGGATACAACCTATATAACATACAGTCCACTTAAAGTATGAAATTATTTGGATTTTAATACATTCACAGATATGTACAACTATTATCACACTCAAATTTAGAACACTTTCAACACTTAATAAAGACCATAAGATTTCATCTTACCCCAATTAGAATGTCTTTTATTAAGAACACAGGCAACAACAGGTGTTGGTGAGGATGTGGGGAAAAGGGTACACTCATACATTGCTGGTGGGAGTGCAAGTTGGTGCAGTCACTCTGGAAAGCAGTGTGGAGATTCCTTAGAAAACTTGGAATGGATTCACCATTTGACCCTGCTATCCCACTCCTTGGCCTATACCCAGAGGACTTAAAATCAGATTGCTACAGTGATGCAGCCACATCCATGTTCATAGCTGCTCAATTCACAATAGCTAGATTATGGAATCAACCTAGATGCCCTTCAGTAGATGAATGGATAAAGAAACTGTGGTATATATACACAATGGAATATTACTCAGCCATAAAGAAGAATAAAATTATGGCATTTGG
>JAJEJO010004357.1:230216-259633 GCA_020662805.1 Glaucomys volans
AAAAAAAAAAGAAATACCATGCCTTTTGCTATCATTGCTTCTTAACTTTTCATTCCAACTATCATTAAGCAACCAGAAAACCACTTTGTGTCCCTTTTGTCACTGGCTTATTTCACATATTATAATACTAAATTACACTTGGTATATAATGTTGTAGCATGTACACATGCCTCATTTCTTATTATGAACAATATTTTCTTTTTTTAAATTTTTAATTTTTTTTATATTTACAGACTTCATTTTGATTCATTGTACACATATGAGGCACAAATTTTCATTTCTATGGTTGCACATGATGTACATTCATATCATTCTTGTTATTCACACATGTACATAGGGTAATGATGTCTGTCTCATTCCACCATTTTTCATACCCCTGCCCCCTCCCCCTCTTATTTTCCTCTACATAATCCAAAGTTCCTCCATTCTTTTCTCACCCCCACCCCCTCAACCAGATTTTATATCATCAACCACTTATCAGGGAAACATTCCACCTTTGTCTTTTTGTCATTGGCTTATTTCACTTAGCATGATAATCTCCGATTCCATCCATTTGTCTGCAAATGCCATAATATTATTCTTCTTTATGGCTCAGTAGTATTCCATTGTATATCTATCTTACTCTGATTAGAATGGCTATTATCTAGAACACAAACAATAATAAGTGTTGGCATGGATGTGGGGGAAAAGGCACACTTTTACATTGCTGGTAGAGTTGCAAATTGGTTCAGCCACTCTGGAAAGCAGTATGGATATTCCTCAGAAAATTTGGAATGGACCCACCTTTTGACCCACTTATCCCACTCCTTGGTTTATACCCAAAGGACTTAAAATTAGCATGCTGCAGTAACACAGCCACATCAGTGTTTATAGCAGCTCATTTCACAATAGCTAGACTGTGGAACTAACCTAGATGCCCTTCAACAGATAAATAGATAAAGAAGCTGTGCTATATATACACAATATTTTCCATTGCAGAGTTATACCGTATTTTGTTTATCCCATTCATAAGGTGGTGTGCAATTGGGTTGTTTATACCTTATCTTAGTCTGTTTTGTGCTACTATACATGAGCCTGGATAATTATAAAGAAGAGAGGTTTACTCCCCACCATTGTGGAGACCTAGAAGTTCAAGATCAAGATACAAGCATGTTTGGTGTCTTGTGGAGGCCCAGTCTCTGCTCCTGAGATAGTGCCTTCAATGCTACACACTGCAGTGAGGAGAAATGCACTCCTGTTAGCCTGTTCTCTAGTGACACTAATCCATTCTGTCCTCATGACCTAAACACTTCCCATTAGGTCCCACCTCCCAACACTGTTGCATTAAAAGTTTTAACATTTTGATGCTAGAGGAAATATTCAGACCATAGCATACCTTTTGACTAGTATAAACAATACAACTGTCAATATGCATGAAAAAGATTTTCTGTGGCTGTTTTCAGGGTTTGTTTTTTTTTGGTATATACTTAGGAAAAGAATTGTTGAGTCATGCAGTAATTTTATGTTAAATCATCTGAACAAGTTCCAGAGTATTTTCCAAAGTGGTTGCTTTATAATCACTGTACAATGTCCCCAACCATGTCTGAGGATACTGACATTGATTGGTACATCATCACCAACACTTATTATTATCTGGTTATCCTAATGTAAATATAGTGTTATTGACTTCTTATCTCCATAAAAACTAATTTCATGGAACATCTTTTCATATTCTTACTGCATAATTAGATATTTTCTTTGGAAAATATCCTTTCAGATTCTTTACTGACTTTTAATTGTGTTATTTGACTTTAATGGAGTTGTAAGACATTTGATGTATTCTAGATCCAAATCACTTATGAGACATATTTTACAAATATTGTATCCCATTCTATAGGTTTCTTTTAATTCTACAAATACTGTTATTTGAAATATACAGGATTTTAATTTTCACAAAGTACAATTTATTGTTTTTGTTCTGTTGCTTATGCAGTTGATATAATATCTAAGAATCAATTGTCAACTATACAGTCATGAAGATTAACTCATTTATTTTCTTCAAAATTTTATTAGATCTTTGATCTATTTTGAGTTAACTTTTGCATCTTTTTGTCATAGAAACATTTGTTGATAGATATATCCTTTACCCAATGAAAGATCTTGGCACAATTGTTGAAAATCAGTTGACATAGACATGAATGACATTGGCATAGTCAGTGTGTGAGACCATTCCTCTTACCCTTTTAAATCAGATTTTGTTCAGTTCTTCATATATCATGTGTGCCTCTGACTTGCTTCCATGTATTTGTGGTATTAAAAAGGATGCTCTAGTCTGTGGTCAGTAGCTAGTTGAACTTTATCTGGGATGGAGTGGGCTCAAGACTTCTTACTCTTCTTTCTTTAGGTCTTTGCAAAGAGAGATTTCATTTTACAATTTGTTGAGCTTTTATTTCTTTTTCTTACTCAGTAAAACTGAGTAGAACTTCTGGCATAATGATTTTGAGAAATAGTAAAATCAGGCATCCTTCTTTTGTTCATGATCTTAAGGGAAAGCATTTCAGGCTTTTACCATTGAGTTTGATGTTAGCTGTTGGTATTTCATAAATGCCTTTTATTATGTTGAATAATTTTCCTTCAGTTCTTTGTATAAGGCTATGGAGCAACTTGAATTCTTACATAGTGTTAGAGAGTTGGAAATTTTCACAAATTCATTCATATACTAACTGAATATTAAATATGTCCTTTCCTATGATTCAGTAATTCTACCCTTATATATGTATCAAAAATAAATGTTTATTTCCACCAGAGGAGTGTACATAAATGTGTATAGTGGCTTTGTTTATAATATAACCCAACTAGATGCAAGCTAAATATCATCAAGATGATAGTGAATAAATAAATTAGTCTATATTCATAAAATGGAATTCATACCATGGAGCAAGGCACATCAAAGTGCAAACTCTATACAGGCAGTGGTTTGCTGAATGTGTGTGTGTGTGTGTGTGTGTGTGTGTGTGTATAAAACAAATTAAACTTAACTATTAAAATTGGTAGACTTTGCATAATAAATATTTGCTCCAAATAAAAAGTGTAAAAAGCAAAACTGATGTCAGTTAATGCATATGTATTAAGAATTTCACAGTACTCTAGGAACAAGCAACTGGTGATATGTCAAAGATTTTATATTCTAGCTGAAATATTTTACATAATTACACAATAAAAATTTTAAATGCCTCTATAAGTGCCTCAAAATGATCTAAAATAATTCAATTTTGTCATCCCTAAGATTAAATTTACTGGAAAATCCAGTTTAAGTAAAACTTTTATCTACGTAAAATTTTTGAGTTATAGAAAATTTTAATTCTCATTAGAGAATTTAATTTCTCATTATGGAAATCTCCAGGTTACAATGATGTTTATAATTATCAATGAAGCAAAAGCAATGATTTTTCAGAAAGTTCACCAATCATTAACCTCTTTCAGCTAATGTTTCTGCAGAACTAGTTAATACAGTGCATTAATACATTAAGCAATTTTTAGCCATCCAAGAAAAATCACCCTTTATCTTCTCTTTCTGTCTCCTAGAATGGAGATTCATTACAGTGAGTACATTCTTAATATAACTAAAATATTGTATCTCAATCTAACATTTCCACATAGTAGTTTTTCAGTAGACTAAAAGAATGTCCTTCCTTCAATTTCACCCTCCTATTTATTGACATTTGTTGAACTCTAGAGTGACCTCTTAACAACGAAATCAATTGAATTCATCCATCCATTTATCCAATGACTAGACGCTTATTGAGTTCCTACTGTGTGCCAGGTACTTTTATAGACAGTGGATTAAAAACAATGAATATGAAACAATTTTTATCCACTTTTGAAATTGTTCTAATTAAAAAATAATCCCACTATTCCCTCAGTTATCCAGGAACTGGTTCAGCAACTAATTCTACTGGGGACAGGGTAGGAAAAGGGGATAAGTATTTCACATCTGTGGAAACTTTGCCACATCTACTTCTCTGTTGTTTCTAATCATGATCCAAGCCTCTCTGATTCCATACTGTGATGTCCTGAGCTGCTTTCCTTTGCCACAGCCTTCTGCTATGATGTTCTACCTCACCTCTTGCCCCAAGAAATGGAACCAGTTGTCTATGGACTGAGACCTCTGAAATTGTGAGCTCTAAATAAACTTTTTCTCCTCCAAATTGTTCTTGACAGGTCTTTTGGTCACAGAAGTGAATATGCTGACTAAAAAAATAAAGGTGGAAATCTCTGTGGTATATTAATATATGTACATAGCGTAATTTGGTCAATTTTATTCAACTGTTCCTCTCTTTTCTTGTCCTTCTTCCATTCCCCTCAATCTTTTTCTGCTCCACTGATCTCCCTTCATGAATATTTTCATGGGTTTCCCTTACTCATTTTTTTCCCTTATTGTGGTCTAGCTTCTACATGAGAAAAAACTTTCCACCTTGACTGTCTGAGTCTGACTTATTTCACTTGGAATGATATTCTCCCGTTCCACCCATTTTCCAGCAAAAGACACAATTTCATTCTATTTTATGGCTAAGTAAAACTCCACTGTGTATATATAACACATTTGCTTTATCCATCCATCTGTTGATGGACACCTGGGCTAGTTTCATAACTTAATAACATAGTAAGTTGTGCTGCTATAAACGTTAATGTGTCTGTGTCACTATAGCATACTGAATTTAATTCTTTTGGATAATAACTGTTATGGTTTAGATATTAGGTGTCTCCCAAAAGCTCATGTGTGAGATAATGCAAGAAATGTTTAGAGGAGAAATGATTGGGATATGAAAGCCTTAACCCAATCAGTGAATTAAGTCCTTTATGGGATTAACTGAGTGGAAATTGAATGCACCTAGGGTATAGTTGGAGGAGGTGGGTCCCTGGAGTTGTACCTTTGGGGAATATATTTTGTACCTGGCAAGTGGAGTCTCTCTCTGCTTCCTGACTAGCATGTGAGTTGCTTCCCTCTGCCACACTCTTCCACCATGATGTTCTGCCTCACCTTGAGCCCTGAGGAATGGAGCCAGCCTTCTATGGACCAAGACCTCTGAAATCCTGAGCTCCCAAATAAATTTTTCCTCCTCTAAAATTGTTCTTCTCAGGTATTTTAGTCACAGAAGTGAAAAAGTTGACTAAAACAACTACTAAAGAGTGTAATATCAGGGTCATGAGGTGGTTCAATTCCTAGTATTTTGAGAAATGTTCATACTGCTTTCCAGAGTAGTTGTGCAAATTTGCATTCCCACCTGATTTTTAAATATTTTAGTGAAATAGCCTTTTAACAGTTTTCATAGAAATATACTATGTACCATAGAGCTCAGGGAAAAATACAGTAGGTTCATGGCCAAAATCTTAAGAAACTTTGTCATGTTGTACTAAGAATCACCCCTCCATTCAAAAGGTGGTTTTGATTATAAATTTCTTATTTATTCTGATTTGCTACACCTAAATATGTGTGTAGTGCATGTGTGGTGTGAAAGAGAGAAATATAGAAAATATATTTACATATCAGTTCATTTCACTGTCTTATACCTTGTGATCTTGATAAAGTTCTGAGGTAACAGAAACTGTCAGATATCCCTAAGAGATACCTAATCTAAGGACACAAAACTAATATTTATAACAATAATCTTGTTGCATACATTAGACTAAGCAGGGCAAAAGATCAATTTACATAATGGAACTTGAAAAGATATCTTTCCTTTCTAGTCTGGTTTCCCTCATCCATACTGAGTGATTTCAATTTTATCTTACATAAATACTATTATTGAAAGATTTTAAAAGGGATACTACCTAGTCAGATCTGTATTTTAGAGATAGATCATGCCAGAAGGCATAGGAAGATTTGGTTGGAGGCGTGTAAGACTGGAGACAGAGGAGGAAGTTAAGACAGAGACAAGAGTCAGAGATAAGAAAGTGAATCCAGAGAGAACAAGAGAGTTTTAAGCAATATTTACAATAACAAATAAGACAGAATGACTGGGAATGTGAGGTGTAAAGGCAAGGAAGATGTCAAGACTCATTTCCATGTTTCCAGCTTTAGAAATTTTGAAAAATCATATGTCCCTTGAGAATTTTTTAAAACTGTACAATCTTTCCCTGAAAGAAAAAACATGAGTTGTACACATGCAGAATTTCACCAACAAAATAATGTTTTAATCTCTCTGTTCTAGTGGGCATAGTGAGATAAATGGCTCCAGTGTTTTATCCTCTTTAGATATCCTGATGTGCCTTAATGGACTGAATTTATAAATTGTCAATTAATTATGAATTCAGAGTCTCTCCAGGGCTGGGATTGTGGCTCAGTGGCACAGAGTTTGCCCTGCACATGTGAGGCATGGAATTTGATCCTCAGCACCACATAAAAAGATAAATAATGAATAAATAAAATAAAATTCAAAACAATCTATCCAATCAAGTAATTAGGTTTATTCTGTTTTATCAAATTTGAGGAAAAACACACATATGTGTTTTTAAGTTTTATCTATTGAAATGGCTGATTTACAAATCATACAAATTTAGGGTCAATAATTACATCTGTATGAAACTATGAATGAAGAAAACTTCACTCATTTTCATATTTTGGTTTACATTTGATGACGAGACATAAATATAAAATGCTGTGCTTATACATAACTAATAATTGATATTTATTTAATCCTACTATATTTTATATTGGATATAACCCCTACATCAATTAGTAGAAGATATAAGAAAAAGCAAAAATCAACTATAAAGTCAACTCCAATATGGTAGGTATTATTAGAGCATGACAAACAACCTTCTTGTGAATAAAAAAGACACAGTATCACATATCTGTTTAGTGTCTTAACAGTTGAATGTAAGGTCTCAAGAGGTGTGTATATGTTCCTTTTGCTTGTTTTAAATTTCAAGTCTCTGGAGGTCAGGAACAATCTTTATATAACTTTATGTAAGTGTCTAATAAATGTTTTAGGAAATAGTAATAAGATTACTTTCTGTTTAGTCAGCTTTTTCTCCACTGTGATCAAAAGACCTGACAAGAAGAATTTCAGAGGAAGGAAAGTTTATTTGGTGCTCACAGTTTCGAAGGTCTCAGTCAATAGATGGCCATTGTTCTGGGCCCATGATGAGACAGAGTATCATGGTAGAAGAGTGTGGAAAGAAAAATCTGAGGTATGGTCACCAGGAAGCAGAAATAGAGAATTTCACTCACAAGGGACAAAATATGTAATCCAAAGCCATGTCCACAGTGACCTACCTCCACCAGTCACACCCTACCTGTCTTATAGTGACCACCCATTTAATCCCTATCTTGGATTTAATTCACTGATTGGGTTACAACTCTCAACATAATCATTTTATCTCTGAATATTCTTGCATTATCTCACACATGAGCTTTGGGGGGGACACCTCATATCCAAACCATAACATTCTAAATCTCAAATATAAGAATATTTACATAGAGGAGTGAGACTGAAAGGTAACTTACTCAGTATATTCCTTGTCTAGACTGCTTGCTCATAGAAACATACATGACAATATTAATGACAAATACATATGGAATCATTTTAATTATAATTAAAAGAAGTACAAATCAAATATGTTTCTCCAAATAAAGTAAAATGGTTGTTTATGCAAGCATATATGGGGTGACATGAAGTAATATATGAGATATTGAGAAAATATATCCTGTTCACTTAATTAATCTCATTGCCAAGCCCTTTTTCAACATAACAGTACATGTTTGCAACATGATAATTTCAATTCAAAAATCAACATTAGTTTTTTTTCTCTGTACTGGTAACCGTAACATGAGAAAAAAGCCATTAATTAATTAAGCATTCTGGATTTTTCTCTTTTCTTCAATTGCCATGGTGTGTATATTGGTTCATTTGATGATATCCCATAAGTACCACAGGATTTGTTTACTCCTTTTCATCGTTTTTCCCTTTTGTTCTCCTCTGACTATAATTTCAAATGACCTGTCTTCAATTTTGCTGACTTTTTTCATATTTGATTGAGGGCGCTATTGGACCTCTCTATTAAAATTTTTAATTTAGTTGTAATTTTCCCCTGAAGAATTTGTTTCACTCTTTTTAAATAATTTTGTGTCTTTATTGCTGTGTGTATATTTTTTCTTGAATTTATTGCTTATGTTTCTTTTTTGTAGCTTACTAAGTCTAAGATGATGACTTTGAATTATTTGTCAAGAAATTCATATATCTCTATTTCATTAGAGTTGGTTACTAGATATTTGTTTTGCTTCATTGGTAGTATTATTTTCATTGATTCTTCAGGTTCTTTGTTGCTTTGCATTAGTGTTTGCATACCTAAACAAACAGTCTCTTCTTCCAGTCTTTTCAGACTGATTTATACAAGAAAAATATCTTCAGCATTTGATCTACATATTCTTGGAGCCCCTCAAACATTTTGTGTATATATCCACACTCTACTCCTGTCCATCCCTCTCTAGGAGATAAGTTTGATGTTTTTGTGCTTTCTGGCAGAGCTGTAAATCTCCCACACCTTTACTCTAGGGTAGCACATTGAAATGCTGGGGCTTTGAGTGCAAACTCCATTTCTCTCCCTCCCTACTGAAGAAGTGTCAGGACTATACACTTTTCATCAGTCCTGTAGAGTTGTACCAGCTCTGTCAGTCATCCACCCCTTTTTGTTATGGGAGTGCACTGGAATGCTGGAGATCAGGTGCATATTCCACTTTCTCTCAATGCTGCAATGCCCTATAAATTGCTGAGGGCCCCTATTCCTTTCCTTTGTTCTTAGCTACCCACATAGTTTTAACTTTGTTAGTTGCCTCAGTGCTCATCATGGAGTGAAACAAAATTAGGTCTTCTAGGCAGCACAATATGGGATGTCAGATGCCTGCTTTACTCATTCTTTCCTCTGATGGAAAAATTGTAGGGCAAGTGATTTCTCTGTGGCAACCTGGGCCAGGTTGTGTGATACCTGATAAGGGTAAAATGAAACTGCTCTTCATTTTTCATTTCATTTCATTTAATCCATTTCAAAGATGTTTATCACCATTTTGTGCTCATCTGAAGTGCTGCAACTTATCCAAATTTTGAAATTTTCATAAAGTTAGTTTAACCTAAATCCACTGTTTTTGTGGTGGGACAACCCAAATCCATTGTTTTTGTAGTAGGCTGTGATTTCCTATTCAGAAATCTTGCTGACATTGCCTCTTCCATTTTCCATTTTCCTTTTTTTTCTTTTCTTTTCTTTTTTTCTTTTCTTTCTTTCTTTCTTTCTTTCTTTCTTTCTTTCTTTCTTTCTTTCTTTCTTCCTTTCTTTCTTTTATTTTGGTACTGAGGATTGAACTCAGGGGCACTTGACCACTTAGCCACATCTTCAGGTCTCTTCTGTATTTTATTTAGAGACAGGGTCTCACTGAGTTACTCAGCACTTCGCTTTTGCTGAGGCTGGCTTTGAACTTGTGATCCTCCTGCCTCAGGTTTTCAAGCCACTGGGAGCCACCACACCCAGCTATCTTTTCTGTTTTTATTTTTAAATATTTAATCACTTAATAATGGTTTGCTTCAGAAGTAAAACTCAAATTATCCCTTCAAGATGATAACCAAATTGTTATTATTGTCTTGATTTCCAAAAATATAGGTTAATCTCAACAATTTGTAGTTCCAAAAGATTGGAGATGTTCTAGTATGCCTGATTCCATCTCACATATACTCTGTCATATTTATGACATACATAGGAGACAGAACATAAATTTTCAGCTTCTAAGATGACAGTAAAACTATGGTCAGAGTAGGAAACAATTTGGGATTGAGAATTTTGTTCTGTTTCTCTCTCTATAACAATATATATGACCCTGGTCTTATCACATTAAGTATTTGGACTTTAGTATTGTTTTAGTCACCTTTTTTTACTACTGTGAATAAAAAGAACTGACAAGAACAATTAGAGGAGGAAATATTTATTTGGGGGCTCATAGTTTAGAGGTCTCAGTTCATAGATGGCTGACTCCATTTCTCTGGGCTCATAATAAGAAAGAACATCATGACAGAAAGGTGTGGTGGAGGAAAGTGGCTCAGGACATTGCTATCATGAAGAAAAGAGAGTGCTCTGTTCAACAAAGACAAAACATAGTCCTAATGACATGCCCCCAATGACCCTCCTTCTCCACCCACACCCTATCTACCTACAGTTACCATCCAGTTAATTCCAATCAGTGGATTAGTACACTGATTAGGTTAGGGCTCACATAACCTGACAATTTCATCTCTAAATATTTTCGCTTTGACTCACACATGAGCTTTTGGGATACAACTCATATTTAAACTACAATTTGAGATCAATTTTAGAGCACTTGTAAATAGATGTAAATACAGGAAAGATAAGTCATATTATAAAAATAAAATAGAAAGTATTTGGCAAAATATTAGTTAAAAAGAGTGAAATAAATCTCATGGAAGTTGAGGCTAAAACAGCAGTTATCAGAGACTGAGGAGAGTGTGGAGGGAGAGGGAAAGTGATTGATTTATATGCATCTAGTTACAGTTACCTTGTATCAAGAAATTCTGGTGTACTCCAAATAGCAATTATCAAGAATACAAATAATAAATGATTGTGAGGATGTGGGGGAAAGTGTACATTCATACATTTTTTGTTTGGACTGAAAATTAGTACAAACACTCTGAAACACAGTGTGGAGTTTCCTCAAAATCTAGGAATGGAATCACCATGTGACTGGCTCTCCCACTCCTTGGTATTTATTCCAAAAAAAACCCTAAAATCAGCTTAATATAACAATACAGCCACATCAATGTTTATAGCAGTAAAATTCACAATAGCCAAATTATGGAACTATACCAAGATGCCTGTCAATAGATGAACGGATTAAGAAAATGTGGTATATGTACATAATGGAGTTTTACTTGGCCATAAAAGAATGAAATTACGACATTTTATTGTAAATGGAGAACATCATATTAAGTAAAATAAGCCAGACTCATAAAACCAAGGATCAAATGTTTTCTCTCATATGTGGATGATAACGTAAAGTAAGGGAAAAAGTGTGTGAGAGGATCAGGAATCATAAAGACATAGGGAGTATCAGTGGAGTAGTAGAATGAGATCAAGAGGTAGGGGGTGCCGGGTTTGTAGAGGTAGGGGGTGCCGGGTTTGTAGCTCAGTGGTACAGAGCTTGCCTAGCACTTGTGATGCACTGGGTTTGATCCTCAGTACCATATAAAAATAAACTAACAAAATAAATTAAGAGAAGGTATTGTGTCCATCTACAACTAAAAAAAGATATTTTAAAAAGAGGGAGGGAGGGAGAGAGGAGGGATAGGAAAGGGGAGGAAATGTCCCATCTAAACACATGATGTCATTTTCTCCTCTAGCTTCCACATTTACCAGTAAACATAATGTATTTGTCTGAGTCTGGTTTATTTCACCTAGTATGATAATCTTGAGTTCTACAATTTTCCTGCAAATAACATAATTTCATTTTTCTTTGTAGTTGAATGAAACTCATTGTTCATTTGTACCACATTTCCTTCATTCATCCATCAGTTGATGGACACCTAGTCTGATTTTATAGCTTGGCTATTGGAAATTGATCAAATTATGTTGTATTTCTGTGTGATTATGCCACAATGAAACCCTCTATTATTTATAATTTATATGCACCAATAAAACAGATGGATTGGTCATGTTAAACTATTGAAAGTACACACCTGGAGCATTCAAACTATATCTATTACACATTATAACACTTTTACTGGTGACTTATTCTGATGCATGTGGTGAATTCATGGGATTTTTTAAATTTCAAAATAATGTCTAATGAAATATACATATTTTTGTCCACATGAGTATTATGTCATAGAGTAAATTCTGAAATGTTCTATTAATTTACCATATATAGAAGACCTAAAGTATTAAAAAAGTTACATGAAAACAAAATATAAAACTATGTGAGGTGATACATTTTAATAATTTAAAATATTCAAAATTATCATTACACACTTCTTAATAAAAGAAATTAACAGTGGTGGTAATTTTTAGTTCAGTCATTGAAAATGTCCCATTAACTTATGATGAACATGACCTTAGGCACAATAATTCTTTAAGATTCCTTAGCAAATGTCACACTGTCATGTACATTTTTTTCACATAAAAATATCATCCTGACCATTTTGATTGCTACATCATATATTATCTTTATTAGAAATGGAATAGAGCCTCCCTTGGATAAAATCTATAACAATCTTTAGACATCAAGAAAGAGAACTTAATATTACCAAGTGTCTTTTTCTCAATATTTGTCTGAATATTACAAATCAAAAAGTATGTGAATATCCTCAGATACACTGTCAAAGGTCAAATTAACATTTATAAAAGAAGACATGTATAGAAGGCATTTTGAGTTAGTCAAGCTAGATAATAGTCAATCAAAATAATTTTAAATAAAATATAATAAATCTTCTGAAGTATTTTATTATTTTTGCCTTTAATTAAAAATAGTGTAAAACTTTAACAAATCCACTAAAAAAGAAATCAAGAAATTCAAATAATAATAGCCTAAAAATTAAATACCTACAAATAAATCTAACAAAGGAGGTGAAAGAACTCTAAAATATTATAGAATATTGAAGAAGGAATTAAAGAAGACACCTGAAGATGGAAAGATCTTCCATGCTCTTAGATCAGCAGAATTAATAGTGTTAAAATGACTATATTTCCATATTCAACAGATAGATTCAAAGTAATCCCCATTAAGATATCAATGACATTCTTTGTGGAATTAAAAGTCAGTCCTAAAATACATAGGGAAGAAAAAAAAACTTGGAATAGCCAAAGTAATACTGAGCAATTAAACAATGGTGGAGGCATAACAATACCTGATTTGAAATTGGCCTACACAGGTATACTAAAAAAAATAGCATGGTTTTGGCATAAAAACAGATAAGACCAAAGAAACGGAAGACATAGAGAAAAATCCACATAGGTACAGTCATGTCACACTTGATAAAGGTGCTAAAAACATATGTTGGACAATAGATAGCCTAAAACAAATGGTTCTGGGAAAATTAGTAGAAGAATGAAACTAGATCCCAGCACAAAAATCAATTCAAATTGTATCAAAGACCCAGGAATTAGACCTGAAACTCTGCAACTTCTACAAGAAAATATGTCAACATTCCAACACATAGGCACAGACATCCACTCCTTCAGTAAGATCCCTAAAACTCAGGAAATAAAATATAGAATTAATAAATAAGAAAGTCTAAATAGGATGCCATCTAATTAAAAAGTCTGAGCAGAAAATGAAATAATCAAGATTGTTGAGAGTAAACCTATAGTGTGGAGAAAACCTTTGCCAGCTATTATTCTGACAGAGGATTAATATCCAGAATAATAAAGAACTCAAATGAACACAAAAATAAACAAATAATCCAATCAGTAATAGGGCAAATTAATTAAGAAGATATTTCTCAAAAGAGGAAACTCAAATTGTAACAAATGTATGATCAAATTTTCAACATCTTAGCTGGGCACAGTGGTACATGCCTGTAATCCCAGCAACTTGGGAGGCTGAGGGAGGAGGATCACAAATTCAAAGCCAACCTCAGCAACTTAGTGACACCCTAGGCAACTTAATGAGACCCTGTCTCAAAGTAAAATATAAAACGGGCTGGGGATGTGGCTCAGTGATTAAGCACCTCTAGGGTCCTGGATTCAATCCTCAGTACCACAACTGAAAAAATTTCAACATCTTTAGCAATAAAGGGAAACACAAATCAAAACTACACTGAGATTTCATCTCACTCCAGTTTAAACAGCAGTCATGAAGTATACAAATAACAATAAATGCTGGAAATGACGTGAGGAAAAAGCACCTGACATCAACCCCACTCCCAGCCATTCCTACTTTGAGCCAGGCTGTCAGCTTGGTTTTATTTCCTCCACTTTTCTTTGTGTTAAAATAATGTTGAAAGTTCATCAGGATTAGTTTGTGTGTGAAGCAAGGTGTGCTGTCTTTTAACTGGTTTGTGTGTGTACATTAGCAGCAAAGCCTCTACTTTGTGAACTCATAGAGTACCAGATTTTCAACATCTCACAGAAGAGGGAGAAACAACAGCAATAACTGATGCAAACAATACACAGCATTAAAATAAATACCTGGAAAATACAGTGACATCTATAACATTAACTATTACAAAAACGGGAGTGTCAGGGTCAGCAATTAACAACCACAACAACAATAAATGAGTATGATGTAGGTCTAGTGTTAGAGTATACAGCAGGTGTGAGGTGTATGATATGCAATACTGTTAACCACAAAAATATGAATGATGAGGACAGAAATTATATAACCTAAATAGTTGTAAAACATGGTAAAATACAGTTCATTAACAAAAAAGAAATTGGAGAGATTCACTACGTGAGATTAGAGGAAGGTTGCATTTCCAGTTGCTCCATAACTGTGGATTTAATAGCAGGTGTAATACTTCTCAGTGAGGCAGGTGAAAGAAGGTTTTCACTAAAATTTAATATTGGACAGTTAGAATATTTTAGAGTTTCAGAAATTCTGGTGAATTGAGCAAAGTATATTGGAGTATATTGGAGAGTATATTGGAGACAAGCCACTTGCAACAGTAAATTGACACTGGTTAACCACAGAGGAGAGGGATCACACAGAGAAACACAGCAGACATATTTGACACAGAAAAACCGGTGGATCAGAAAAGCAGCCTGAACCTAGCTTCTCCAGAGGCTACACAGCAAATTGGTATTTGAAAAGCATTCTGTATTTCTCCCCTTTGTTTATAACCATCATTTCCTACATTGCTTTTGCATTCTCTGTTCATATTTTGAACATTCTAAACTGCCTTTGACCTTACTGTCACATTTTCTATTCTTTTAATGAACTGTATTTTTACCATCTTTTAGAACTATTTGGTTTATATAACTGCCCCCCCATTCGTGTTGCTAAAGTTATTACTGCTGTGATGACTTAGTGGACCCCTGTTGTTTACTTTAACACCAGATCTATTTCACAGTTATTTATCATTATTGCTGGTGGTAATTGCTGACATCTCCATTCCTGTTTTTGTATTAGTGAGTGTTGTAGGTATCATAGTGGGCACAGGGTATTTATTTTGATGCTATATATTGCTTGCATTGGTTGTTGCTGTTGTTTGTTTCCCCCTTTTCTGTGAGGTGCTGGGAATTCACTGCGATACTACATATTCAGAGGGTAGACACTCTGCTGCTAAAGTAAATTCATCCATAAGAGAGTACACCTTGCTCCATACACAAATTACTGACATTCAAACTTCAACTATACTTTAATGCAAAGAATATAAGAGACAAAAACCCAAATTAATGACCAAGTTTAAAGTAGGAATACCTGGAACTGGGCTGGGCCCTTAGGTCCCACACATGGATATGTACTCCTACATTAAAAACAGAGGGAATTAACACAAAGTCACTGGATAACATACATGTAAGTTCTGGATCTAGATCTAGATCTAGGACACTTTTGCAAGAGAAAATCATGCCTGGAAAAGGTCCACACCTTGGAGTGGAAAAGAAATCCATCCCAAAAGATGTGTAAAACCTAACACAATTCAAATTATACTATAGAGATACAGATAAAAGAACTGCATGATACTGCGGAAAAAAACAGACACATAGACCAAGAGTAAAGAATAGAAGAACCAGACACAAACATACACAGATACAGTTATCTAATCACTGACAAAGGTGCCAAAAATATACATTGGAGAAAAGACAGCCTTTTAAACAAATGGCACTGAAACAGCTGGCAATCCATATGTAGAAGAAAGAAACCAGATCCCAAGTGCAATTATGCCTTCCTCTTCAGTTTCCCAACCCTTTTGAACTGAATATATGAGCCACCAAACTCAAAAAGAATGCAACTTGGACTTCATTTCATATTTCTGACTGAAATTCCCTAGAGTACAATTTTCTCTGTGCCTTTTTCAATTGCATTTAGCGAGGTTCACCCTAGGACACATGGTAGGTACTTGCTTGGATAGCTTATCAGTATTTTGTTATTATCTTCCACGCTTCTGCAGCAGAAGATGAGAACATTTATTCTTTATACAAATCACTGATATCTTATAGCTCTTACGTTTGTATATATTCTCACATTCATATATCTATATGTGTGTGTGTGTGTATGTATACACACATATATGACAGGCATGAGTTTGATGGGTCATTAAGTGATATGTAAATATAGACTTACTAGGAGGGTAACTACATATGTTTGAATTCGATCTATGACAAATTCAAGAATTGTTAGGAGAATTAGAATAATATACATTATTATAGAAGCAAGAGGACTAAAAGATATTAAGACTAATGTTGGTCTTCCTATTACTTGCATAAGTAAGTGACCTGCTGTAATGTTGGCTATTGGTCAAATGACGAGGGCTATTGTTTGACTAAAGAGGCTAATATTTTCAATAATGACTAATATAGGTAATAGATAAATTGGTATTCCTTGAGGGAAGCAATGAACTAGGAATGCTTTGGTTGCATGGCAGAAACCAGTAAGTACTGTTTCTGCTCATAGTGGAATTACTATTTATAAATTCATTGATAGTTATGTAGTAAGTATAAAAAAGAATATGGTAGAAGTCCTAGTAAGTTTGTGGATCCTTTAAATATACTAGTGAAATAACTATTAAAGATTAACTATGCCCTGTTAGGTTATGTAACATTATCATCTGTTTTTAATACTGCTTGAATTGATGATTGTTCAGATTACACTAAGGGATTATTAATTAGTCAGTTGAGAGAAGGAAATAAGATATTGGGAAATGAAATAATAATAATAATAATAGGCAATCCTATTATTGTAGGGGTAATAAAATTGGCAAATAGATTTTTGTTCATTTTTTTCTCAAGGACATTATGTTCAAAAGGTTTTATGCCTTTTGGGAGTTAGGTGAGTAAGTATAGTTTGAAATTTTAGACTGCAATAAGATAAAGAGAGCTAGGATTATAGAAATAATAGTAATAAATCATGTTGATGTATGTAGTTGCGGCATATCATTATGAGGAAATTTAAACTCCTGGTCTTTAACTTAAAATGTTAATGCTATTATTAGCTTCATCATGTGTCTATAGTGTAAATGAAGATCAGTTTTAGAAGTGTTTTAGTGGAACTAATTCAAGCACAATTGATATAATCAGTATAATATATATATGTATTACATACGTACATATAATATATATAGTATTTAATAGAATTTTATACGTATTTACATACTTGTACAACATGTACATGCAATGTGTGAATATATACATATAAGCATATATGTATATAAATATATATATATTGCTCTTCCCAGAACAGTAAAAATACTGCATAAACGAAAGATTATTATTATACTTCTTGATGCATCTCTATTCCTCTAATACTTTTTACCTCCTGTTTACTATGAAAAAGACTGAAAAGACAAAAAACTACAATTTGGGAAAGTAGAGTTCGTTTCCTTCTGCTATCTTTTTCTATATAAGTGATTGGATAATAATAAGAAGATAATTTAGAAAGTCATTAAACAAGCAACAGCAAATAGCAATAATAACAAAGCCTAGGAAGGAGAATAATTTGACTTTCAAATTAAATTTTTTAAAATATCTTGTAAAGCAAAAAATGTGACATAAAAATAAACAATGAAGTAGGGTGAATATGTGGGGAAAGCATAAAAATCAATGATAGTTATTACTAAGATTAGACTTTAGAGTTAGTAGCAAATACCTAAGGACAGCTGTATTAAATATTCTCAAAAATAAAATGGAACCACATATAAATTAAAGGTTAATATGAGAAAATCTCTCAACATATACAGAATACTAACAAGATAATAGAATTGCTTTTTAAAATGAAATTCTAGAGTTTAAAAGGAAAATATTTGAAATGGAAAATAGAGGGTTTAAGCATCATATTTGAGCAGGTTAAAGGTAGAATCAGTGAACTTGAAGATAATACAATTAAGATACCCTACTCTGAATAAGTGAATGAAACTAGAATGAAGAAAAATGAATGGTGCTCAGACACATGCAGGACAAAATTACACAGACCAGCTACATATAATGGGGTAACAGAAGAAACGAGAATAAAAGCAACTATCATTGAAGATGGCAGAAAATAGTTAAATTTATATAGAAACATCAATCTACATATCAGAAAAGCTCTACTAAATCCAAGTAGGAAAATTTCAAAGAGATATGTACATACAGATATGATAAAGTATCAAAAGAAAAACAATGACAACAGAAACTCCTCATTTACAAGATGTCATCAACAAAATTTCCAGCAGATTTCTCAGTAGATTCCTTGGAGGTCATAAGGCAGTGGTATGGTAAGTTCAAAATGCTGAAAAAAATAAAAAATAAAAAACTTCAAGCAAGAATTCTAAATCCAGAAAAACTGTTCTTCAAATATGAGGAAGAATTTAAGATATTTATCAATAAAAATGGAGGGAGTTACATACTAAGTTTGCTATACAAAAAATATTAAAGGAAATCCTTCAAGTGGAAATAAAGGCACTAACTCCAAACTGTATAAAAATATAAAAATTTCTAGTTAAGTAAATGCAAGTGGTGGGGGGATTTAATTAACATTAAGTGATCATTATATAATAAGTTTAACGAACTTTAAGAGATGGATAAATGAGATCTCCCCCCACCATCTCCCGACGCTGGAGACCTCACACCGCACAGACTTGGCGCATGCACTGCAGCTCCCCAGCTTCATTGGAGGCTGGTGCAGACATTCTGATTTACCACTGAGGATGTGGTCATCATCATTGGGAGGGGAAGCCTGCTTCTTGAGAGGCCTACAGGAAATTGGAGATCCATTGACAAGTACTGCACTGGCATCTAGATACTGAGGACTGGGAGGTTTGGACTGTGAAACACTGATTTTTTTTTCTTTTTTGTTCTTTTAATTCTTCACTTTTTATTTCTTCTTTTTTTCTTTCTCACTCTATTTTCCTTCTATTTAGCTGTTCCCTTGGAGTCTCTATCTCCCTTTTCTCATGCTAAAGATGAACTCATTGCAAACCTATTGGCTATACTGTAGATGATAATTGATCTTGTCCTATTTGTTTATTGCAAACTGTTAATGTCTTTATAGGGGGTTTCTGGTATAGGGCTGTATATTTTTTGTATTGGGTGCTGCTGATATCAATCTTCCCCTTAAAGGAAAGGTATTCAAATCCTGCAGGGTCACAATAAGTCTACAGGGGGGAAGCTTCAATACCTCAGATCTTCATTAGTAGAGGAGAATATACAGAAATAATATGAAAAAAAAAAACAGGGGAAAAAAGTGTGACAAACCAAGGTGCTATTTTTAGAGAATCCAATGACAGCATGGCAGTACAAATTACAGAAAAGAAGTTTAGAATCTACATGATTAAAATGATCCATGATGCAAAAGATGAGATAAGAGAGCAATGCAGGCAATGCATGATCACTCCAATAAACAGTTAAAAGAGCAAATGCAGGAACCAAAAGAGAACTTCAATAAAGAGAGAGAGATTCTGGAAAAAAAACAGATATACTTGAAATGAAAGAAACAACAAACCAAATTAAAAACTCAATAGAAAGCATCACCAAAAGAATAGATCTTGTGGAAGACAAAATCTCAGATAATGAAGACAAAATATTTCATCCTGAAAATAAAGCTCACCAAACTGAGAAGAAGGTAAGAAATCATGAACAGAACCTTCAAGAATTATGGGACAATATAAGAAGACCAAATTTAAGAATTATTGAGATTGAGGAAGGCACAGAGGTACAAACCAAAGGAATGAACAACCTGTTCAATGAAATAAATTCAGAAAATTTCCCAAACCTGAAAAATGAAATGGAAAATCAAATACAAGAGGCTTATAGGACACCAAATGCACAAAATTACAGCAGATCTACACCAAGGCACAACATAATGAAAATACCTCACATACAAAATAAAAATAGGATTTTAAAGGCTATTAGAGAAAAGCATCAGACTACATATAAGGGAAAACCAATATGGATATCAGCAGATTTCTCAGCTCAGACCCTAAAAGAAGGGCCTGGAACAACATATTTCAATCTCTGAAAGAACATGGATGCCAACCAAGAATGTTATACCCAGCAAAACTAACCTTCAGATTTGATGGTGAAATAAAATCTTTCCACAATAAACAGAAGCTAAAAGAATTTACAAATATAAAGCCTGCACTACAGACCATTCTCAGCAAAATATTTCATGAGGGGAGAGTGAAAAACAACAATACAAGTCAGCAAAGGGAGGAACTACTCTAAAGGAAAGCTAATCAAAGGAGAAACCAAGTCAAGTTAAAAACCAAAAATAAACTAAAATGACCAGGAATACAAATCATATCACAATAATAACCCTGAATGTTAATGGCCTAAACTCATTAATCAAAAGGCATAGACTGGCAGATTGGATTAAAAAGAAAGACTTAACAATATGCTGCCTTCAAGAGACTCATTTCATAGAAAAAGATATGAACAGACTAAAGGTGAAATGATGGGGAAAAACATACCATGCACATGGACTCAGTAAAAAAGCCAGGGTCTCCATCCTCATATCAGATAAAGAGGACTTCAAACCTAAGTTATTCAGAAAGGATAAAGAAGGACATTTCATACTGATTCAGGGAACCATAAACCAGGAAGACATAATGATTTTAAATATTCATGCCCCAAACAATGGACCAACTATGTACATCAAACAAACTCTTCTCAATTTGAAGAATCAAATAGACCAAAACACAATAATGGTGGGTGACTTTTTTATTATTAATTTTTTTTTATTTTTACAGACTTCATTTGGATTCACTGTACACATGGGATATAAATTTTCATTTCTATGGTTGTGCATGATGATATATATTCATATCATTCTTGTTAATCACACATGTATGTAGAGTAATGACTTCTGTCACATTCCAACATTTTTTATACCCCCAGCCCATCCCCCTCTTATTTCTCTCAACATAATCTAATGATCCTCCATTCCTCTCCCACCTTCCCCCCAACCAGATTCTATATCATCATCTGCTTATCATGGAAAACAATTGGCCCCTATTTCCTTAGGATTGGCTTACTTCACTTAGCATAATAATCTCCAATTCCATCCATTTATCTACAAATGCCATAATATTATTCTTCTGTATGGCTGAGTAGTATTTCATTGTGTATATATACCACATCTTCTTTATCCAATCATCTGTTGAAGGGCATCAAGGTTGGTTCCACAGTCTAGCTATTGTGAATTGAGCTGCTATAAAAATTGATTTGACTGTGTTACTGGTGTGTGCTAATTTTAAGTCCTCTGGGTATAAACTAAGGAGTGGGATAACTGGGTCAAAAGGTGGGTCCATTCCAAGATTACTGAGGAATCTCCACACTGTTTTCCAGAGTGGTTGTACCAATTTGCAACTCCACCAGCAATGTAAAAGTGTGCCTTTTTCCCCACAGCCATGCCAACATCCTTAACAAAATTATGGCAAATCACATACAAAAACATATTAAAAAGATAGTGCACCATGATCAAGTGGGGTTCATCCAAGTGATGCAAGGTTGGTTCAACATCCGGAAATCAATAAAGGTAATTCATGGGGCTGGGGATATAGCTCAGTTGGTAGAGTGCCTGCCTGGCAAGCACAAGGCCCTGGGTTCAATTCCTGGCACCACCCAAAAAAATAAAAATAAAAAAAATGTAATTCATCACATCGATGGACTCAAAGTTAAGAATCATATGATTATTTCAATAGATGCTGAGAAAGTGTTTGATAAAATACAGCACCCCTTCATCTCAAAACACTAGAAAAAATAGGAATAGTTGGAACATACCTCAACACTGTAAAGGCTATGTATGCAAAGTCCACAGCCAACATCATTGTAAATGGAGAAAAACTGAAAGCATTCCCTCTAAAAACTGGAACCAGACAGGGATGTCCTCTTTCACCACTTCTATCAACATTGTGCTTGAAACACTAGCCAGAGCAATTAGACAGACCAAAGAAATTAAAGGAATTTGAATAGGAAAAGAAGAACTCAAGCTGTCACTATTTGCTGATGACATGATTCTATATTTAGAGGACCCAAAAAACTCAACTAGTAAACTTCTAGAACTAATAAATGAATTCAGCAAGGTGGCCAGATATAAAATCAATATGCATGAATCTAATGCATTTCTTATTCATAAGTGATGAATCCTCTGAAAGAGAAATTAGGAAAACCACTCCATTCACAATAGCCCCCCCCCAAAATAAAATACTTGGGAATCAATCTAACAAAAGAGGTGAAAGATCTCTACAATGAGAACTACAGAACACTAAAGAAAGAAATTGCAGTAAACCTTAGGAGGTGGAAAGATCTCCCATGTTCTTGGATAGGAAGAATTAATATTGTCAAAATGGCCATACTACCAAAGACGCTATACAGATTTAATGCAATTCCAATTAAAATTCCAATGACATTCCTCATAGAAATAGAGAAGGCAATCATGAACTTCATCTGAAAGAATAAGAGACCTCGAATAGCCAAAACAATCCTAAGCAGAAAGAGTGAAGCAGGAGGTATCACAATACCAGATCTTAAATTGTACTACAGAGCAATAATAACAAAAACAGCATGGTACTGGCACCAAAATAGACAGGCAGACCAATGGTACAGAATAGAAGACACAGAGACAAACCCACAAAAGTACAGTTAACTCATACCAGACAAAAGAGCCAAAAACATACAATGGAGAAAAGATAGCCTCTTCAACAAATGGTGCTGGGAAAACTGGAAATCCATATGTAGTAAAATGAAATTAAACCTGTATCTCTCACCTTGCACAAAATTCAACTCAAAATGGATCAAGGACTTAGGAATTAGACCACAGACCCTGCACCAGATAGTAAACAAAGTAGGCCCGAATCCTCATCATGTTGGCTTAGGATCAGACTTCCTTAATAAAACTTCCAAAGCACAAGAAATCAAAGCAAGAATCAATAAATGGGATGGACTCAAACTAAAAAGGTTTTTCTCAGCAAAGTATACAATCAATAATGTGAAAAGAGAGCCTACAGAGTGGGAGAAAATCTTTACCACATGTACTTCAGATAGAGCACTAATCTCCAAAATTTATAAAGAACTTACAAAACTTTACATCAAAAATACGAAGAACCCAATCAATAAATGGGCCAAGGATCTGTACAGACATTTTACAGAAGAGGATGAACAGGCAATCAACAAATATATGAAAAAGTGTTCAACATCTCTAGTAATTAGAGAAATGCAAATTAAAACAACTCTAAGATTTCATCTTACTCCGATTAGAATGGCTTTTATGAAAAACACATACAATAATAGTGGGTGACTTTAACACACCACTCTCACCAGTGAAAAGATCTTCCAAACAAAAACTGAACTAAGAAACTATAGAAATAAGTAAGACAATGAATGATATAGACTTAACGGACATATATAGAGTATTTCATCCACCATCAAGTGAATACACTCTCTTGTCAGCAGCTCATGGATCCTTCTCCAAAATAGACTATATACTATGCCACAAAGAAGCTATTAATAAATGCAAAAAGGTAGAGATACTACCTTGTATTCTATCAGACCATACTGGAATACAATGAGAAATCAATGATAAAATAAAAAAACAAAAATTACTCCTACACCTGGAGACTAAATGATATTCTATTGAATGATGCAATGATAACAGAAGACATCAGAGAGGAAATAAAAGAATTCTTAGATGTAATCAAGAACAACAACACAACATATCAAACTCTCTGGGACACTCTGAAAGCAGTGCTAAGAGGAAAGTTCATTGCATTGAGCTCATACATTGAAAAAATAAAAAGTCAACAACTAAATGACCTAACATTATATCTCAAAGCTCTAGAAAAAGAAGAACAGATCAACACCAAAAGTAGTAGAAGACAGGAAGTAATTAAAATCAGAGCTGAAATCAATGAAAGTGAAACAAGAGAAACAATTCAAAAAATTGACAAAACAAAAAGTTGCTTCTTTGAAACAATAAACAAAATTGATAAACCCTTAGCCACACTAACAGAGGAGAGAGAAAACTCAACTTGCTAGAATTCATGATGAAAAAGGAAATATCATGACAGACACCACCGAAATACATAACATAATTAGAAGATACTTTGAACATCTATACTCTTAACAAAATAGAAAATATCAAAGACATTGACAAATTTTTAGAGGCATATGATCCTCCCAAACGGAATCAGGAAGACATATATAACTTAAGCAGATCAATTTCAAGCACCAAACTAGAAGAAGCCATCAAAAGCCTACCAACCAAGAAAAGCCCAGGACCAGACAGATTCTCAGCCATGTTCTACAAGACTTTCAAAGGAGAACTAATACCAATACTTCTCAAAGTATTCCAGGAAATGGAAAAGGAGGGAACCTTTCTAAATTCATTCTATGAAGCTAGTATCACCCTCATACCAAAACCAGACAAGGATGCATCAAAGAAAGAAAACTTTAGACCAATATCACCGATGAACATAGATGCAAAAATCCTTAACAAAACTCTGGAAAATTGCATTAAAAACATATTTAAAAAATAGTGCACCATGATCAAGTGGGGTTTATCCCAGGGACTCAAGGTTGGTTCAACATCCAGAAATCTATAAATGTAATTCACCACATCAACAGGCTTAAAGTTAAAAATCACATGATTATCTCCATAGATGCAGAAAAAGCATTTGACAAAATACAGCACCCCTTCATGTTCAAAACACTAGAATAACTAGGGATAGTAGGAATACACCTCAACATTGTAAAGGCTACCTATGCTAAGCCCATGGCCTACATCATACTAAAGGGAGAAAAACTGAAACCATTCCCTCCAAAAACTGGAAAAAGAGAGGGATGCCTTCTCATCACTTCTAGTCAATATAACCCTTGAAACTCTAGCCAGAGCAATTCAGCAGACAAAATAATTTAAAGATATACAAATAGGAAAAGAAGAATTCAAACTATCACTATTGCTAATGACATTATTCTATTCTTACAGTATCTGTGAGTGTTGATTTTATATCCTACTACTTTGATGAATTCATTTATGAGTTCTAGAAGTTTTCTGGTGGAATTCTTTTAGATTGAATGAGGCACCATGTTTAATTATCAGCACTGCATAAAAATAAATAAATAAATGTATTGTGTCCATCTACAACTAAAAAAACTTTTTAAACATAATGCTATAAAACAATCCTTATGTAATCATGAATAAATATCTATCAAATACACACAAACATATGTGGGATGAAAAACACAAAAATCAACTTCATGCATTAAGGTAGTAATGGAGGTAATGAGGGATAAAATTTTTCTTTACAGAAAAGAAAAATGGGAAAAATTAGTATTTCTTTATCAATCATTATTTTATTTTTTGAATTTATTTATTTATTTTTTTATTCACACAGTTCATATAATCTTACATATACATAGGGTAGTACTGTCTGTCTCAGTCTATTATTTTTCCTTCCCCCATCCCCTCCCATCCCATTTTCCTCCACATCATCCATACTTCCTCCATTCTTTCCTATACCCCCCATAATCTCCCCCTGCTTAGGTATCAGCATCCACTGATCAGAGAAAACATTCAGCCTTTGGTTTTTTGGGCTTGGCTTATTTCACTTAGCATGATATTCTCCAACTCCACCCATTTACCAGCAAATGCCATAATTTTATTCTTTTTTATGTCTGAGTAATAATCCACTGTGCAGACAAAAGTGCCAAGAACATACAGTGGAGAAAAGATAGCCTCTTCAAAAAAGGGTGGTAGTAAAACTGGAAATCCATATGCAATAAAATGAAATTAAACCCTTATCTCTCACCCTGTACAAAACTTGACTCAAAATGGATCAAGGGTCTAGGAATTCGACCTGAGACTCTTCACCAAATAGAAGAAATAGTAGGCCTGAATCTTCTTCATGTTGGCTTAGGACCAGACTTTCTCAACATGATGACCAGAGCTCAAGAAATAAAAGGAAGAATCAATAAATGGGATGGGTTCAAACTAAAAAGCTTTTTTCTCAGCAAAAGAAACAATCAAGAATGTGAAAAGAGAGCCTACAGAGTGGGAAAAAATCTTTTCCATACACACTTCAGACAGAGCACTGATCTCCAAAATTTATAAAGAACTTACAAAACTGTACACCAAAAATACAATGAGCCCAATCAATAAATGGGCTAAGGAACTTGGCAGACACGTCTCAGAAGAGGATATACAGGCTATTAACAAATATATGAAAAAGTGCTAATCATCTCTAGTAATTAGAGAAATGCAAATTAAAACTACCCTAAGACTTCATCTAACTCCAATTCGAATGGCTATTATCAGGAATACAAGCAATAACAAGTGTTGGTGTGGATGTGGGGGAAAAGGCACACTTGTACATTGCTGGTGGAGTTGCAAATTGGTGCAGTCACTCTGGAAAGCAGTATGAAGATTCCTCAAAAAACTTGGAATGGATCCACCATTTGACCCAGCTATCCCGCTCCTCAATTTATACCCAAAGGTCTTAAAATCAGCAAAGTACAGGGAGGCAACCAGATCTATGTTCATAGTTGCTCAATTCACAATAGCTACATTGTGGAACCAACCTAGATGTCCTTCAATTGATGAATGGATCAATCATTACTTTAAATGTAAATGTATTTGCCTGCCAATTAAAATTATACAGAATGAAGAAAGAAACATTATGCAATTTTATACTGCTTATAAGAAACTCAGTTTATCTCTAAAGTCACAAATAGGTTTAAATTGAAAGAATGGAATAAATGTATCTGATGAAAATAGTAATCAGAGTAGGGTGGGGTAGCTATAGTAATATCAGATAAAATGGGGTTTAGCATTGCATATTTACAAAAGGACCAATTCACCTAGAAGATATTACAACTAAACATTCTCTGTTGCACATTAGAGCTCCAAAATATATGAAATGAACTTTGATAGAATTGGGGGGAGAAATTGATCTATGATATTATTGAATACTTCAATATATCACATTCTATAACAAATAAAACAACAGAAGAACAACAGAAAAATTTGAGCAACACTATAAATCAATGTACCTAAAGGACATCAAAAAAAGTCTACCAAGGAAGCGGAATGCATGTTTTTCTCAAGTGCACATGTAACATTCTGCAGGATAAGTAATTTGTTAGCTCAATAAACAAATTCTAATAAATTTTTGAAAATTGAAATCATGCAAAAATATCCTTAAAATTATAATGGACAGTCACTAAGAGAAGTAAAGCTGGAAAAATCACAAATATGTGCAAATTAACACATACAAAACAACCAGAGTTAAAAAATTATGAACACTCTGGGACAGATGAAAACATAACATACTGAGGCTTGTGGGACACAGCAAAATTGATGCTAATGGAGAGATGCATGGATAGACACATAATAAAAAAGAATCATCATAAACCAATAATCTATCTTCCTACATTAAGGAACCAAATCCCACAAAAGTAAAATCCAGGACAAGAAAGCTTACTAGTGAATTCTAACATGTAAAAAAGAATTAAGAACAATGCCACTCTTCCAAAAATGTTTAAAACTGAGGACACTTTCTATCAAATTCAGACCCAGATATTACAAGAAAACTACATGCCAATATTTGTTACAAATATGGTTGTAAAAATCCTTATCAAAATACTATCCCCATTCTCCAGATTCCCTGGCGGAGAGTCTCCATTTTGACCTCGCTGAGGCCCCGGACCTAAGCCCACCCCTTTCCCCGGGGACACAGCGCTGCGGCTTCAGCTGAGATTTACCCGGGAGCGGAGCTGTTTGCCGGCCCCAGCGGGGAATTTGGGCCCGGTTGGGGCCATTCTCCAGTTTCCCTGGCGGAGAGACTTCATTTTGACCTCTCTGAGCCCTCGGACCTAAGCCCACCCCTTTCGCGGGGACACGGTGCTGCGGCTCCAGGGACACAGTGCAGCATCTCCTGGTTGCCTCTGCCCAGAAACATTGATCATTCCCAACCTAGAGGTCGTGAGATAGCGGCTATCTTGGTTCACCACTTGATCAAGCACCTCTCAAACATCTGGTGAGTTGCTGGAAATCTGCAGGGCTCTGGGTCTTTACAGGAAAGTTGCAATCCCTCTGATTTGCACTACTAGAGGGGAGGATATATGAGCAGCATGGGAAGACACGGGAAGAAAGTATCCCAAACAAACCTGGATGGTGCATCAGGAGATCCTACGGACAGCACGGTAGAGGGAATGACAGAAATGGAGTTCAGAATGTTCATAATTAAAATGATCCGAGAAGAGAATGAGGTGACGAGAGAGCAGATTCAGGATATGAATAATCAACTATTAGAGCAATTTCAGGAAGCAAAAAATCATTTCAATAAAGAGATAGAAGGTCTGAGAAAAAAGCAAACAGAAATCCTTGAAGAAAACAAGGAAATAAAGGAAACAATCAACCAAGTTAAAAACTCAATAGAAAGCATAATTAATAGAATAGATCACTTGGAAGACAGAACCTCAGACAATGAAGACAAAATATTTAATCTTGAAAACAAAGTCGAACAAACAGAGAAGATGGTTAGGAATCATGAACGAACCCTCCAAGAAATATGGGACATCATGAAAAGACCAAATTTAAGAGTTATTGGGATTGAGGAAGGCACAGAGATACAAACCAAGGGTATGAACAATCTGTTCAATGAAATAATATCAGAAAATTTCCCAAATATGATGAATGAGATGGAAAATCAATTACAAGAGGCCTACAGGACACCGAACGCACAGAATTTCAACAGATCCACACCAAGGCACATTATAATGAAAATACCTAACATACAAAACAAAGATAGAATTTTAAAGGCTGCGAGAGAAAAGCAGCAGATTACCTACAGGGGGAAACCAATACGGATATCAGCAGATTTCTCAGCCCAGACCCTAAAAGCAAGAAGGGCCTGGAACAACATATTTCAAGCTCTGAAAGAAAATGGATGCCAACCAAGAATCTTATATCCAGCAAAACTTACCTTCAGATATGGTGACGAAATAAAATCCTTCCATGATAAACAAAAGCTTAAAGAATTCACAAAGAGAAAGCCTGCCCTACAGAACATTCTCAACAAAATATTCGAAGAGGAAGAAATGAAAAATAACAACCTCGGTCACCATGGGGAGGAACTACCCTAAAGAAAGAGTCAATCAAAGGAGAAACAAAGTTAAGCTAAAAACCCTAAAAAAGCTAAAATGACAGGAAATACAAGTCATATCTCAATAATAACCCTGAATGTAAATGGCCTAAACTCATCAATCAAAAGACATAGACTGGCAGACTGGATTAAAAAGAAAGACCCAAC
>JAJEJO010004357.1:264633-399031 GCA_020662805.1 Glaucomys volans
TATACCCAAAGGACTTAAAATCAGATTGCCTCAGTGATGCAGCCACATCAATGTTCATAGCTGCTCAATTCACAATAGCTAGATTATGGAATCAACCTAGATGCCCTTCAGTGGATGAATGGATAAAGAAACTGTGGTATATATACACAATGGAATATTACTCAGCTATAAGGAAGAATAAAATTATGACATTTGTAGGTAAATGGATGATGTTGGAAACTGTTATGCTAAGTGAGATCAGCCAATCACATAAATCCAAAAGCCAAATGGTCTCTCTGATATATGAATGATGATGCATAATGTGGGGGGGAAAGATGGCAAGAATGGAGGAAAGATAGCTAGCATAGAGGGAAGGGAGGGGTGGGGGTGGGTGGGGGGTAAAATTAATAACAGAATGTGTGACAGATACCATTGCCCTGTGTACATGCATGAATGCACAGATGGTGTGACTCTACTTTGTGTACAACCAGTGAAACAATAGCTGTACTCCATTTGTGTTCAATGAATCAATAAGTAAATAAAAGAATAAATAAAAAAAATACTATCAAATTGGAGACTGTTATGCTAAGTGAGATTAGTCAATCCCCAAAATCCAAAGGTCGAATGGTCTCTCTGATAAGTGAATGATGATGCATAATGTGGGGGGGAGGGGTGGCAAGAATTGAGGAAGGATAGATAGCACAGAGGGAAGGGAGGCTTGGGGTCAGGGTGGGGGTGTAAGAATAATAACAGAATGTGTGACAGACATCATTGCTCTGTGTACATGTATGAATGCACAGATGGTGTGACTCTACTTTGTGTACAACCAGAGAAACAATAGCTGTACTCCATTTGTGTTCAATGAATCAAAATTAAATAAAAAAATACTATTAAGGTGCACTATCTCTTAAATATGTTTTTGTATGTGACTTGCCAGAATTTTATTGAGAATTTTTGCATCTATCTTCATCAGGGATATTGGTTTGAAGTTTTCTTTCCTAGATGTGTCTTTTTCTGGTTTTAGTATCAGGGTGATACTAGCCTCATAGAATGAGTTTGGAATGGTTCCCTCCTTTTCTATTTCATGGAATAATTTGGGGAGTATTGGTGTTAGTTCTTTGAAGGTTTTGTAGAACCTGCCTGAGAATCCATCTAGCTCTGGTCTTTTCTTGTTTGGTAGGCTTTTAATGGTGTCTTCTATTTCATTGCTTGCAAATGATCTGTTTAAATTGTGTCTGTCCTCCTGCATAAGTTTGGGTAGATCATATGTCTCTAGAGATTTGTCAATATCTTCAAGATTTTCTTTTTTATTGGAGTATAAATTTTCAAAATAGTTTCTAATTATCTTGTGTATTTCCATAGTGTCCATCATGATTTTCTTTTTTCATCACAAGTTTTAGTAATTTGAGTTTTATCTCTTTTTGTCTTCATTAGTGTGGCTAAGGCTTTATCAATTTTATTTATTTCTTCAAAGAACCAACTATTATATTGCAAAATGGCCATACTACCACAAACATTATACAGATTTAATGCAATTTCTATTAAAATCCCAATGTCATTCTACATAGAAATAGAAAAAACAATCATGAAATTCATTTGAAAAAATAAGAGACCCAGAATAGCCAAAGCAATCCTTAGCAAGAAGAGTGAAGCACAAGGCATCACAATACCAGAACTTAAACTATACTACAGAGCTATAATAACAAAAACAGCATGGTTTGACATGAAAATAGACATGTGGACCAATGGTACAGAATAGAAGACACAGAGACAAACCCACATAAATATGGTCATCTCATACTAGACAAAGGCATGAAAAGCACACAATGAAGAAAAGATAGTCTCTTCAACAAATGGTGCTGGGAAAACTGTAAATCCATATGTAGCAAAATGAAATTAAACCCCTATCTCTCACCCTGCACAAAATTGATCTCAAAATGTATCAAGGAGCTAGGAATTAGTCCCTGTGCCTAAAGTAAAGTAGGCCCAAATATTCATCATGTTGAATTATAACCTGAATTTTTTAACAAGACTCCTTAAACACAAGAAATAAAAGCAAGAATCAATAAATGGGGTGGATTCAAACTGTAATCTTCTCAGCAAAGGAAACAATCAACAATGTGAATGGAGAGCCTATAGAATGGGAGAAAATCTTTACCAAATGCACATCAGAGAGAGCACTGATCTCCTGAGTATATAAAGAACCCAAAAAACTTAACACCAAAAAACAAACAACCCAATCAATAAATGGGCTAAGGAACTGAGCAGACACTTCACAGAAGAAATGCAATCGATCAAAAATATATGAAAAAAATGTTCAACATCTCTAGTAATTAGAGAAATGCAAATCAAAACTACTCTATGATTTCATCTCACTCCAGTCAGAATGGAAATTATCAATATTACAAACAACAATAAGCGTTGGCAAGGATATGGGGAAAAGTGTGCACTCATACTTTGCTGGTGGGATTGCAAATTGGTGCAACTACTCTGGAAAGCTGTATGGAGATTCCTCAGAAAACTTGAAATGAAAGCACCATTTGATCCAGCTATCCCACTCCTTGGTTTATGCCTGAAGGACTTAAAGTCAGCATACTGCAGAGACACAGGCACATCAATGTTTAAAGCAGCTCAATTCACAAAAGCTAAACTATGAAACCAACTGAGATGCCCTTCAATAGAAGAATGGATAACGAAATTGTGGTATATATACACAAGGAATATTTACTCAGCCATAAAAGAATGAAATTATGGCATTTGCAGGTAAATGAATGGAGTTAGAGGATATCATGCTAAGCATAATAAGCCTATCCCAGAAAACCCCACTGCAAATGTTTTGTCTGATAAGTGGATGGTGATCCATAATTGGGGGGCTAGGGAAGAATGGAGGAACTTTGTATTGGGCAAAAGGGAGTGAGGGGATGGAATGTGTGTGGGGGTGGGAAGGATGGTAGAATAAGATGGACATTTTTACTCTATGTATACATATGATTGCAAGAATTGTGTGACTGCATTGTGTACAGCCAGAGAAATGAGAAGCTGTGCTTCATTTGTGTAGAATGAGTTGTATTGCATTCTGTAGTCATGCATAACTAGTTGGAACTGACAAATTAAGCAGCATAGTGTAATGGGTATACACCAAAACTTAGTGTGAAATGCAAGGATGGTTCAACATCACAACATCAGTAAATGTTGTAAATTATGCTAATGAAATGAAAGGTAAAATATATCAATGCAAAAAAATGATGTTATACATACAAATCAACAAGCTTTTCAAACAGAATAAAAAGAAACTTTTAACACAATAAATTCCATTTATATAGACTGAATGTCTGTATCCTCTAAAATTCATATGTTAAAATTGAAGGTGATAATACTGTGAGACCTTTAGGAGGTGATAAATTCTTAGGGGAGAAACCTTCACTAATGGGACTAATGCCATTATTTTTTAGGAGATTTGAACCCAAACAAGCCCTCACCAGACACAATCTGTTAGTTCCTTGATTATGGATTTCCATGCCTCTAGAAGAGAAAGAAATAAGGTTCTATTGTTTACAATCTTCAGATTTTATGGTATTTTGTTACTGCAGCAGGAATGAATTGAAAGCTATACACAGATGGTCTGCAGCATGCAAATTTTGACTTATTAGTGCAAAAGCAGTAAACTTTCAGTGGATATCTTACTTGGAATTTTGAATTTTATTTTTTCCCCATGCTAGTGCTGTGCAATGGGATACTCTCTCATGATGGTTTGCAGCAGCAGTAAGTCATAGCTCTCACTCAGAAACTGATGGCCTTGTCACTGTAGCATCCTCATCATTCAGTAATCAACTTGTTTAGTGTTTTAAGTATTCCTTAGGCCCAGTGTGTTTTAGTTGGGTACTTTAATGATAAGGATGCACAAACCATTCTGTTTATCACTTTCAGTAAAGTATAAATAAATTATGTAAGACATTAAACAATTCATTATAAAATAGGCCCTGTGTTAGATGATTTTGCCTGGCTAGACTAATAATAAGCATTCTAAACACCCATAAGGGTAGGCTTGGTTAAGTTATTATTTTCAATAAGGAAGGTATATTAAATTCATTTTCAACTTATTATGTTCTTATTGGAATGACCCATAATAAGTTGAGAAGCCAATGCATGAAAAACCCTTAGCTAACATCACACTCAGTGGTGAGGGAATTAAAATGCTTCCCCTGTGATCAGGAACAAGGTATGAGGCCAACTTCACTGTTTCCAGTAAACATAGTATCAGAAGTTGAGAAGCAAATGAAAAAACTTCAATTATATACATATTGGAAAGGAGAAAGTAAAAATATCACCATTCAAAGATAACATAGTTTTATACACATTTAGTGTCTGCCAAGATTCTCCACTGTTAACTAAACTTTTTCCTGTTGTAATTAGTAAAATTTCTAAAACTTATGATTTTGACATCATCAAATTTTTGATAAGATGCTTAGAGAGCAGGACAGGGCAGAGAAAATGTGAATACTTTAACCAGAAATTTGAAACTGACCTTTTTTTTTCTGTGAAGATAAATATTTTAGCATGAGATGACCCTGCACAATTAAATAATATTAAGGTTCATTTATAATATTTATCTACTTGTCCACATAGATCCAAACTGTGTTTAAAAGCTATCTTTACCACTTAATAACTATGTCACCTTGGGCAAGTTACTTAACCTCAATATGTCTCTTTTGTTATGTGTGAAAAATGAGTCTAATGATAGTGCTTACCTCATAAGATTGTTCTGAGAATTATATAAATTAATTTACATAATTTGCATTAAATCAGCTTGTATCATGTATTAAATACTATGAAAGTGCTGCTGTTAAGCCTGAATAGCACATTGGAGATGATTCTGATTCATTTCAGTATCAAATGGAAATTCCAGAACCTAGAAGTTCAAATAACTTCATTGAGTTTGGATACATTTCCCATTACACATGTGATTTTCATTCCTATTTATTCTAAAAGTAATTGTAATTGAAAAAACAAGTTTCTGTATGTTAAACAAACTATAGAAATTATAATGTTGATGAACCTCTATCCTTGAAAAGTCAGGCTGTCTAACATCACATAATTTTGCTTATTCATGGTAAAGGCTGTATTTTACATAGAAAACTTTTCTTGTCACAGAGGAAGAGGTACCGACATAATTATAAGTTTAACAATTACTACTTGTCACAGCTAGCAATTGTATCTACTTTTACTTAGCTTATCTAAACTTGAAAGTTTTAAAACCCACTAATGTGCATGCATGTACACACCCATAAACAATATTTTTAGTTGGACTGTTGTGAAGTGAAATGTCTTTGGACTTAGAGGGAGATGAAAAAGCAAAGGAGGACAAAAATGTGATATATCAGAAAATTTGTTCATACATTTGGTAGGACTGATGTCATGCAGGAAATGAGAAAATAACTACTGTATGATTTGATTACTCAAGCTGTTCTTCCATTGAGCAATATTGCCAAGGTACATCCTTTTCTGCATACTACTTCCTAGATATTCCAAACAATTCCACTTAGAGAACCCACTCTTTGCCTTGCTTTCTGAATAGAAAAAAATTGCTGAAGTCAACGGTAAATTGATATATTTGAATACCAATCTTACCAAGAGGCTTGAGTGGGATCTGCCCATTATTGTAGCCCCTTCTTCATGTCCATGCTATGATACTATGCCCAGGCATGTTTAAAACAACTAGGAAGAAACTCCTACCTATTTGGAAGCCAAGGCCAGACGGAAAATAGCCCAGTCACTTAATTTTGGCATTCAGTGTAGCCACCAGAACTTCCTTAATTCCTTAATGTTTGAAGAAGGTAATTTAATTACCAATAAAATAAAAATTTTTCTTAATTGTCAGTAAACATAAAAATTCTTACATTTTAAGCAGTGAAGGATCAAAATTTAAAAGATTTTGATAAGTTGCTGCAAAATTAGTATTATGTCCATAATTTAATCTTGTATTTTATGTTTTACTAGCCGAAGAATAATGCATTTAAAATTAATAACAAATATTTTACTTAGGATGTATGTACAGATGCAGTACACAGTTTGACCAATAGATGTTTATTGGTACTTCATACCATATCATGAGGGCCAACATTCATTGAGTACCTTCTAAATGTCAGGTGATTTACAGATATTGGTGAATATTTAAAGTGCCTATAGTGACGCAGACATCATTGCCCTGTGTACATGTATGAATGCACAGATGGTGTGACTCTACTTTGTGCACAACCAGAGAAACATAGCTGTACTCCATTTGTGTTCAATGGATCAAAATTAAATGAATAAAAAAATAAAAAATAAAAAAAAATAAAGTGCCTATAGGTACTAGGTACTATTCAAATAACTGGACAGAGGACAGAGTAGTATACAAAGCAGATGAAATCCCTCATCTTCCTTGAGATTTAATATACATGAACTTAATAAATTCCCACAGTAAATATAAATTAAGTACGAAGAAAGAGCATATTAGTGAATTTAAGTAAATACAAATGTTTATCAACAGATGCAGTTGTAAAACTAGGTTTTAAACCATGTTTTAAATCAGGGAATCTGCCTTAACAGTTCATGCTCTTGATACTCCAGAGATGGCATTTTTGGAAAAACTCTCTACATTCTTTAGCTATAAATTTTGTGTAGCTGCTATTAGTACTATAGGTAATTCTTATGAAAAACACAACCAAAATAGAATGCAGGAAATGTTCCTTCAGACTGATACGTTAAAAATAAATCTACAACTTCCAGTTTTGGTCAAGATAGAATAGACCCACTAACGACAATTTTTCCAATTGAGTACAATCAAATACTCTAGAATAAAAACACATGGAATGATGGCAGCCTTTATTGGGAAAGTGTCCAGCAGACATAGTCAGCAAGAATTAGGAGAGAAAATTCACCTATCTGAATATCAGGAAAAAGACCTTAGTAATCTAGACAGGAAGGTGAGAATCTGTCTCTTTATTTCTTCTAAACTTACCCAAAGGTAACTATAGTCATACTGCAGTGGTGGAACATGGATGAGTATGAAGGGAAACTCTATAATTTGTTACTTTAATTTTTCTTCACTCCAAGAACAGCCATGATACTTCAGAAGCACACACCAAAACAAGAGACTAATCCTCTGGGAGAAATCTCATATTTTTAGAAAAAGCACAAAGGAAAGGATATTGTGGACACTAGAGTAGGAAAAAAATCCCTAGAAGGGGAAAGATAAATAGTTTCCTTGGTTTGGTATAAGAGTAGATGCATATGCCAGATTGATTTACAAGTTGTGCATGTGTGAAACCAATTCAGAAAAGTAAAGAAAAGGCTTTGAAAATTGAAGTACAATATGAACTAACACTCAAATGGTAGTGGCTCATGCTAAAGGCTAGCACAAAACACACAGCAAATGTTTTAACACTGAACTAGTCAACTAGTTCAGCTACTACCCACTGAAGTCAAGACAAGTAAAATATCCAAATGAATTGCTTACCTGCTAAAAATAAGTTAACATTCTTCAAAGAATTTTAATGAAACCTAGTGTCTCATAACATAAATTTTAAAATGTTCAGATAAAATTCAGAATGACTCAATATAAAAAGAACCATGGAAATATACCCATTTCTTAAGGAAAGGACAGATAATACCCAGAAAATGACTAAAATAGTGGAATTTTCAGAAGTCAAAGTAGCTATTAAAGTCATCTTCTATGAGATAATTGTGACCTGAGATAATTGTAAAGAAAAATTTTTTAGCAGATGTAAAGAACTTATTTAAAAGAGACATCTAAATTTAAATTGCATTTTATTATTTTGTAAATCAACAATCATAGCATATATTATATATTTAAGGGGTAATAAGTGACATTTTAATATAAATTTATTTTGTGCTATGATTGAATCAAATAACATATCCATCACCTCACATACTTTTTTATTGTAATGAATCCATTTAAAATTCACACTTACAATAATTTAGCAATTTTCACAGCACAGGAAACAACCAACAGAGTGAAAAGACAACCTATAGAATGAGAGAAAATATTTGTCAACTATTCATTTTGCAATGTTAGCAATGAGAATCTATAAGATACTTAAAATACTTAATATGAAAGTAAGTAATCCAATTTAAAAACTGGCAAATGATCTAAATAAACATTTCTCAAAGGAAGAAACACAACTTGCCAACAAATATGTGAGAAAATGTTCAATATCATTAGCCATTAGAGAAATTCAAATCAAAACTACAATGAGATACCATCTCACCCCAATTAGAATGTCTATTTTAAAAAGCAAAAAATAAAACTAATAGCAAATATCTGCAAAGATGTGAAGCAAAAGTAACTCATTTACATTGATACTGGGATTTAAATTAGTAAGACCATAATGAAGAAAAACATAGAGGTTTCTCAAAAAATTAAAAATAGATATACAATATGGTCCAACTCTCTTACACCTAGGTATATATCCTAGGTATATGAAATGAAATTTGCACCCCAAAGAAATACCTTCATGCCCACATTTATTTTGGCACTACTCACAATATCCAAAATAGAGAATCAGCCTAGCAGCTCATCACAGATGAATGGATAAAGAAAATGTGGTATATACACAATGAAATATTTATCCATAAAGAACAATGAAATCCTACAATTTTTGGCAAAATGGATGGAACTGGAGAACCTTATATGAAATGAAATAAAGGAGATACATTCTGTACTTGTCGTCCCCATATGTGGAAGCTAAAAAAAGCCTGACTGATTGTATAATAGTGATTAATAGAGGTTCGGAAATGCGTGGGGAGGGAGAATGGGTCAAGGGGGGGTAGCATCTCCTCAGTGTATGCTATATGTAATTGTGGAAATATCACAGTGAATTCCATTAATATGTTCAATTAATACATGTTAACTAAATATTAAAAATAAGAAATCTAAGCCAGTTTCATTTCACATGCCTATATTCTCAGCATATTGGGAGGCTGAAGCAGAAGGATCACAAGTTCAAGGCCAGCCTCAGCAATTTAGTAAGACTCTAAGCAACTTAGCAAGAATCTGTCTCTAAATAAAACATAAAAAGGGCTGGTGATATTCAATCCCTGGCAGCAAAAAAAAAAGAAAAAGAAAAAAAAGGAAGGAAAAGAAAAAGAAAGAAATCCATAATGCATTATTATTTACTCAAGTCAAATTCTGTACAATAGATCTGTTGTGGGGCACAACTTAAGAACAGACTGATCACCACTGAGAAGTCCAAATTTGAGAGTCTTTATTAATCAGCTGACTGTGTTGTCTCACACAATGCCCCCAAAATGACTATTGGATGAACAGCCCTGACCATAGGGTTGCAGGGATTTTTATACCATAAATTAGTTCATCAATCATAAGTGCCTGTTGCTATGATTCAAAACTACAAATTAACATCATGAAATCTAAAATCATAAGCAGAAGGGGAAATGGGTCAAAATTACCTTTGCTGGGTACAAGTTAAAGATTGGTTACTAACATCTAGACAATCGCTGTTGATGTGGTACATTGTCTAAGAAAAATAAGAATCAAAAAGAGAACAATTTAGGTTGGTTCCACAATCTAGCTATTGTGAATTGAGCTGCTATAAACATTGTTGTAGCTGTGTTACTGTAGTATGCTGATTTTAAGCCCTTTGGGTATAAACTGAGTAGTGGGATAACTGGGTCAGAAGGTGGGTCCAAGCCAAGCGTGGTGTCACACGCCTGGAATCCCAGCACTTGGGAGGCTGAGGCAGGAGGATCGCGAGTTCAAAACCAGCCTCAGCAACTTAGTGAGGCCCTAAGCAACTCAGTGAGACCCTGTCTCTGAATAAAATACGAAATAGGGCTGGGGATGTGGCTCAGTGGTGGAGTGCCCCTGGGTTCAATCCCCACTACAAAAAAAAAAAAAAGGTGGGTCCATTCCAAGTTTTCTGAGGAATCTCCATACTGCTTCCCAGAGTGGCTGTACCAATTTGCAACTCCACCAGCAATGTACAAGTGTGCTTTTTTCCCCACATCCATGCCAACAACTATTAGTGGTTGTGTTCTTGAGAATAGACAATCTAATTGGAGTAAGATGAAATCTTAGGGTTGTTTTAATTTGCATTTCTCTAATTACTAGAGAAGTTGAATATTTTTTCATATGTTGGTTAATCGCCTGTATATATTCTTCTGTATAGTGTCTATCCAGTCCCTTGGCCCTGAACCAACCTAGATGCTCTTCAACGGATGAATAGATAAAGAAACTGTGGTATATATATATATATACAATGGAATATTATTAAACCATAAAGAAGAATAGAATTATGACATTTGCAGGTAAATGGATGGAATTGGAGAATATCATGCTAAGGGAAATAAACCAATCCCAAAAAACCAAAGGCTGAATGTTTTTCCTGATGAGTGGATGATGATACAGAATGGGGATGGGAGATGGGGGTTAAGAGAAGAATGGAGGAACTTTGTAGAAAGTTGTACCCCATTTGTGTACAATGAATCAAAAAGCAGTCTGTAAAAATAAAAAATAAAAAAAGAGAACAATTTCACATTATATAAGAATTGCTATTCTGTGTTGCCAAACATGCTATGCTAAGTAACTGTTGATGGGTACTGAAGTGGGGTTTTCCCACTGGAGAAGTATTTCCTACATAACATGGAGTCTCAGAATAAAATGGAGTCTGTTTATTCATTGCCCATATAGCTTGGCCTAAAACATTTCCATGGAGCCAAATATGTCAACCCATCACAGATCAACAAAGCAAACTCCTCATGTAAAACTGAAAAATTTTATCCTTTGATCAATATCTTTTCTTTCCCTATCCAAGACCCTCCCCCAGTCTCTAGTAACCACCATTCTACTCCCTGCTTCTGAGTTCAAATTTTTTAGATTCCACAAGTGAGTGAGATCATATGGTACTTGTCTTTCTTTTCCTGGCTTATTTCATTTTCTGTAATCATCTCCAGTTCCATCCACACTGTTTTAAATGACAGGATTTCATCCTTTTTTTGAGGTTGGTAGTATTCCACTGTGTGTGTGTGATGGATGACTAGATGGTTTCCATAACTTGGCTATTGTGAATAAGTGCTGGAATGAACATGGGAGTGTAGTTGTTTCTATGACATACTGATTTAATTTCCTTTTGATATATACACAATGTTAAGATTACTGGATCTTATGGTAGTCTATTTTTAGTTTTCTGAGGAACTTCCAAATTGTTTTTATAATGATTTTACTAATTCCTGTGCTCCCAAACAGGACAAAAGAATTTCATTTGTTCCACACCTTTGCCAAATATAAAATTGGAAACTGAAAAACGCAATATCTTTAGCAAAAATTTAATTGTATAGTCTCAACTGCAGAATGGGGATGAAAGATAATGGTCAGTGATCTCAGATGAATAGAACTGTGACAAACAAAGAAATAATGTGTAAACAAATGGAACAGACATGGGGAGATGTGGAATGATAAGAAAAGGTCTAAGACTTGTATAATTGGAGCTCCTGAAAGATGCAAAAAGTAGATCACACAAAGAATATGTTTGAAAAAATGATGACAGGAATTTCCCCAAATCTGAGAGCTTCTTGTTACCTGCACCCTTCTTCCTACAAGTTCCCTATATGGATAATTCACTTCTACTCTGTCTGATAGATAACCTTTCTATTTAATGTGTACACTAAAACTATTTTTCTGACTATCCATAAAAAATAATCCAGATAGGAATATTCTCTTGTCCATTTCCCTTTCTATTCAGATAAATACAAATTTAGAGTTGGGTGTGGTGGTACACACCTTTAATCCTAGTGGCTGGGAAGGCTAAGGTAGGAGGATCGCAAGTTCAAAGCCAGCCTCAGCAACTTAGCAAGGCCCTAAGCAACTCAGTGAGACTCTGTCTCTAAATAAAAATAAAAGACTGGGGATGTGGCTCAGTGGTTAAGTGCCATGGGTTCAATTCCTGGTATGAAAGGGAAAAAAAGAGACAGATTTAGAGCTTTTGGAAAAGGGATAAGAAGAACAAAATAATTTGAAGTGCTCTCTTTCCAGTTACGTTTTTAGTCTAACAGTTTTTCTGCCTATGTTCTGGTGTTTCATTCTGCTGACAGGATATTAGCACACATATTATCCATAAAACAAGTCCTTCAAAGATATGGAATGAGCTATGGTGAATGAGAATAAAATTGAGATTTAAAAGACATGAAGTTATAGAAAATGAGTGGAGGGGAGAGGGTGGGGGAAGGAAAGATGGTGGGGGAAGGAAAGATGGTGGACTGAGACAGACATCATTACCCTATGTACATGTATGATTACGTGAATGGTATGAATCTACAATGTGTACAACCATAGAAATGAAAAGTTGTACCCATTTGTGTACAATGAATCAAAATGCAGTATGCTGTCATGTATAACTAAACAGAAGTAACAATTAAAAAAAGACATGAAGTTAGGTTGTATTTATAGGACTAAAATTTTGTACTAAGGTTTTAAACAAAGTAGATTTATTAATAACAGAGCAATCAGTTTCAGGTCTCCAATTTCGGGGGGGGGGCAGTAAATACCAACCATAAATCAGCTAGCTATATTTAGGGACAATGAGTGATCATCAATGTCACAAGAGAACTTATGATCATACAAGTGAACAATAGCACATGTGTAATGAAGGTCAGCACAGAGAACTTTCTCTTTCAAGAGGAACTTTCTCTTTCAAAAGAAACAATAACATTCAAATAGCTAACAAACTTGCATACTTCACAAATTATAGCTTGGGTTGATTGCATGTACGAAACTTCCCCAAAGGTAAGAAAAAGCTTTGTAGAGATGCCAAAATCCCTGTCTCCAATATTTTGGAGTCTCCCTAGACTGATCATAAAAGCCCACAATTACACAGGAAGTGGGTTGGGCTATCAGATCATTCACTGTAAAAAAATGATTTATTGAATACCTAATTGTATTTATAACTAATTTATATATATATAAATATATGTAATTTATAATATATATGTGTATATACATATATATAATATATACATATATACATATGTATATATATATATATATATGTACAGTGACTTCAGAGTAGTATACTTGATTAATTCTGATATGGCTGTTGTGGGAGAGCTTTATAAAGCATTGACTTTTTGTGTTGACCTTGAAATAAATGTAGGAATTACAAAGGAGTTTTGTCCCCCAAAAATGACATATCTTTAAATGAGATTCAGAAGTGGGAAAGAATAAGACACATTTGGAAGAGCAGTATAACCAAGACATCATGTTCAGGGGTTTACATGGAAGAAAACGCAAAAGATGGAGGAAAATATTAGTAACAATGAAATGCCTTTTTCAGTTATTGAATATTTTAATCACTCTGACATTTCCTTGAACTTTCAATATATCTGTAGATGATTGATTCATATTTTGTCAAGAACAGGGGACTCTGACATTACTATAATCTTGAGATTGCCATATTGATGGTCACAGAGAACTACCCTAATTTTGCCAGAAAAATTTTCCTTGGTGTCATAGCAAACATGTATGACACAAGATAATGAACTCTTCCTAATCTTTTACTTTCACTCAATTAATCAAACATTTACTTTTTGTCTTCTACATCTATCCTTAGGAGAGAAAAAAAGGAGATTTCCTACATTTTCAGGGTTTGAGATAAAGATGAAATATTGGCAGATAAGCAGGTGAGTACAAAAGAAGTGTTTACAGTGACAAATCCACATGACTACAATCATCTGATACTTGACAAAGGTGCCAAAACATTTATTGGAGAAAATATATCATTTTTAACAAATGGTGCTGTGAAAACTGGAAATCCATATGTAAAGGAATGAAATTTGACCCCTGTCACCCTAAACAAAAGTCAATTCAAAGTGGATCAAAGACATAGGAATTAGACAAGAACACTCCAGCTGCTAGAAGAAAGTATAGGCTTAACACTCCAACATGTTGGCATAGGCACTGTCTTCCTTAACAAGACCCCCTAAAGCCTAAGAAATGAAACCAAAGATCAATAAGCAGGATGTCATCAAATTAAAAATCTTCTGCACAGCAAAGTAAACAAGAGCATGAAAAGAAAGCCTACAGAATGGGAGAAAATTTTGCCAGCTTCTCCTCCAGCAGGGGGTTAATATCCAGAATATATTTAGAACTCAAATAATTAACATAAAAACACCTCAAAGACCAAGATGAATAAATAAGTAAATGAAAATTTTCACTGATGTCGTGAATTGCGTATTCCAACAGAGAATATTTATGTAGAACAAGACACATTATCAAGTTCCCAATTCTTAAAACATTTATGTTCCATTTCATGACTACCCCTTTATGATGACAATCCAATTGTTTAGTTGTTACATTTTCCTGTTCATAAAGTAATTAAAGAAAGCTAATTTTATATTTGCTATATTTCTCTCTGGATTTAAAATAAATCACTTTTTATATTAAAAAATAAGCAAATGAACTAAATAAAGATTTCTCTAAAGAAGAGATACACATGGCCAATATATGAAAAAACTATTCAGTATCTCTAGAAATTTTGGAAGTGCAAATCAAAACTACATTGAGATTTTCTCTCATTCTAGTTAGAATGGCAATCCTTGAGTGTACAAACAATAATAAATGCTAGCAATGATATGGGGAAAAAATGCACTCATATATTGTTGATGGGACTGCAAATTAGTACAACCACTTTGGAACAGTGTGGAGATTCCTTAAAAGACTCTGAATGGAACCACCTTATGACCAGCTATCCCACACCTTGGCATTTTTCCTAAAGAATTCAAATCAGTGTACTATAGTGATATAGGCACATCAGTGTTTATAGTACTGTCAATAACAGTAACGAAGTCACAGAAAAAGCCCAGGTGCACATCAATGAATAAATGCTTTAAGAAAATGTGGTATAGATACACAATGGAGTTTTACTCAGCCATAAAGAAGAAAGAAATTATTCATTTCCTGGTAAATGGATGGAATTGAAGGACATCAAGCTACATCAAATAAGCCTGAATCAGAAAGTCAAGGGTCAAATGTTTTCTCTCATACGTGGAATTAGACCAAACTAAGAAAAAAGAAAAAAAGAAAGGGCAAGGATTCCATGAAAATAGAATAGAGATCAGTGCAGTAAAGGAAGAACATTGAAGATGTGAGAAGAAGGTTGAAAAAGGGAACAACTATGGAATGAGATTGACCAAATTATTCTACATATATGTACATATATGAATATACAATAGTGAATTTTACCTTTGTGTATATCCATAAAGCACTAATTAAAACCATCTATAAATTAAGAAAAAGAATACCAAATAGAGTTGAAGAAGAGGAACATGGGAGGGAGGATAAGGGAAATGAGAAGTACCTGGGAAAGAAATAGAACAAATTATACTCCATACATGTATGCTTATGTAAAAATGAAACCAAATATTATGAATAACTATAATGCATAATAAAATATTTACAAAATAGACATATAAATCAATAGAATAAAACAGACAGAAGTAAAACCACATGGCTATAGACATCTGAATTCTTAACAAAGAAAATGCTTATATGATTATGTCAAAATGAACCCCACTATTTATATTGCAGCAATAAAAACATTACTTTTTAAAAAAGTGCTTAAGGTCTGTAAGAGAATAGATATTTATAGGATAAGCTTGGAGGAAATGGTAGTGCAGCCTTTATATAACAGAAGCTTCAAAAACCAGGTAACTTTTTACTTAGTTTAGGAAGCTCTTGCATCATTTTTATTTCATATGAGATGAAACTTGTGTTCTTTTTTAAAGCAAAGAGTCAGAAATTAATGAAAAATGAGTACTAGTTTGCCAGTCCAAACAACAAACAGACTTTTGAAATAGAGGGGGTACCATATACACAGCCAAACTGTGAGGGACTTAAAATACCAGAAAAATAGCGAGACATTTAGTGTGTCTTACTTGATGCATGTATGTAAAAGTGGTTCAAGATGAAAGTGTACAAAATGAATTAGGTTCGAATTATAACAGTCCTTGAATGACCAGGAGTTTGACTTGAATTTGCACATATATGAAGCAATGGAGGTATTTTTCAGAAATGATAGTGAATGATTGTGTTAAAGTCCCTAATAATAATTTGAGTAATAAAACAAAAGCATTCATGCTGTTGGAACGATGGATTCAATAATAAGGATGACAAATTTATTCCTAACTGGATACTTAGATTACAGCTGTGGTTTGAAAACTAGTCTCAGATATACTATATTATTCAGATGTTGAAAAGCTGTACCTCAATAGCATCTTTAATGAGCACCTTCTGCCCTACCTTTAGCATTACCTTCTGTAGATTGCATTACAGACCAGAATTCATGTAAATCCAGAGTCCATGGAATTTCAATTGAGTAATCTAGAGCATTTGCCAGGCCTGCCCTTAAAATTTTGAGGTTCATAGAAAAAGTAAGAAAGAAAGCCCACATTTACATATGAATATACATTTGAAATGTAGGAATCAAGATATCAAAATGTTAAACATTAAATAAAATGTATGCCATTCTCTCTATATTGACGAATACATCTGCATGAAGAACTGGAAGTTCAGGTTCAGAGAATTTCTGAGCTCCTTAGAGATCCATACAATAAAGTGGTTGTGGGGCTGAAACTTTTTTTCCTTATTTTAAGAATCCTGATTTAATTTTTATAAGTGTATTATGATTATACATAATATTAGCATTCATTTAGACATAATTATAAAAGCATGGGATATAATTTGCTTTAATTCAGTCCTCATTATTTCCTCTTTCCTTCCCCTCCTCTCTCACCTTGTTCCCTTTTCTGTACTCTACTGATCTCTCTTCTATTTATTTACAGTTTGTTTTAATTAGTACATTATGGATAGGCACAAAGGTGAAATTCACTGTGCTATGTTCATGTGTGTATATAGGAAAGTTTGGTCAGATTCAGTTCACTTTCACATCAGCAGTTACAATCAGCGCATGGGGGACCTTACATATGAAACACAAAGTAGTAATCACACAGATAGTAATCACACCATTAATGACAAGAGAACTCTAATGCACAACTTCCGCAGAAAACAGCTAGGGAAAGCAAATCACAACCTCTGCTGGAAGCATTGAAGAATGTTCAGTTTCTGGTTAGTGACTACCACTTTCCCTAGGTTTTGCCCCTGTTTCCTATTCAGGACCAACCCAAAAAAGACAAACATGCTACCTAAACTAATCACACAAGACATCCTGCTTCTGAATGATACATCTACAGATCTACAAATTGCTCATACCAACAACCACCCATTAGAGCACATCTGAAATCTTCCCTTTTTCAACATAAAGTTTTCCCACCCCCAGATTTCCTTTTAATCCCTGCCAAATACAAACAATTGTGGTTGACTCCCTTGCTATAGCAAGTTCTTAACAAATAGCCTCTGTTTGTTCTCATTTTGCAGGGGAGGGGGTAGGGGGGATTGAACTCAGGGGCACTCGACCACTGAGCCACATCCCCAGCCCTATTTTGTATTTTATTTAGAGACAGGGTCTTACTGAGTTGCTTAGGGCCTTGCTAAGTTGCTGAGGCTGGCTTTGAACTTGTGATCCTCCTGCCTCAGCCTCCCCAGCCATTGGAATTATAGGCATGGGCCACTGAGCCCAGCTTGTTTGTTCTCATTTGAATTACCTTCATCTCTTTCCAACTGTGTGTAAGAGTATGGACTCTACAATCTGGAAAATAAAGCTTTATCCATACTCCTCACAAACAGGAGCCCCATGCCCCACCTTGGGCTTATGAACGACCCAAGGCAAAATAACTGATTAGACAACAGAAGTAGTCTGAGAACCATTCGAACAAGGAATTCCAGAGAACTGCATAGAGCATAGTCTAGAGAAGGCACATGTTCCAGGTGAATGCACTTCAGGTTCTAAAGATCTCTCAACTCAGGGAGGAGGTACATATAGAGAAACATTAGGGAAGGGTCCTGAGACCTGCACAGGAGGCTACTTTGGTCTACTTCTAAGGCCGACACAGATATTACCACTGATTTTTAACCAAGGCCTCAACTTGAAATCTATACAAAAATTTTACAATACAACTTCTTTCACATATGGGTAGAAAATCTCAGTGCTTCCTTGGTGTCCTGTGATGTACCCTCTGTAACAGGATATGTACTTTCTTGCAATCGTGTTTGCTTGCCTTATGTATCTTTAAGGTACATATGGACATTTAGAGATTCTGTCTCTAAATGTCTTTAAGGTACATATGGATAAAGTATGGACATATCTTTGTGCCTTGGGGACTAATACAGTCACAACTCCTTAAATTATTATTCATTTATGAAACATTATCAACTATATGTAAAATACCAACAATTTTTCTCATGTAATTCAAAGAATGATGTGGCTAAATATCAATTCGGCTTTACTTACTAGGTTCAAACTCTTACTACTTATGTTGGAGAAAAACTGTCAATTTCAAATGATTAATTTATTATCATCTATTCCAATATTCAAGGCCTGATGGAAAATATGACTGTGTTTTGAGGAGGTACTTCCTATAGAGTAGCAGTAGGTTTACATTGTCTTCACCTGTAAGTACTTCCCCAGACTCAACTTGGAATTTTATAAAGAATTCTAAGAGCATTGGCAATAATATCCCCATGGGAAAAAGGGAAGATGAAACCACTCTTGCCAGTTTCGGGTCAGGCTTGAGCTAAGACATTAGCATCTTGAATCAAAGACATAGCATGGAACAGAAAAAGAAATATCTAATAAGCAGCTCCCCATTGCTCCAGATTCATTTTCAGCAGAAAATACATAAAGGTGCAAGTTAATTGGAATCTTCCTTTGAAAATAATGTGATCACAGATTATTTCTTTTTAAGAAAGATGTCAAAAATGTACTTGGGGACTGGGGATATAGCTCAGTTGGTAGAGTGCTTGCCTCGCAAACACAAGGCCCTGGGGTTCAATCCCCAGCACTGCCAAAAAAAAAGAAAAAAAAACGTACTTGGCCTTTACTTATCAGGAAAGATCCCCCCAGAGATAGAAAAAGTGCTTCTTTTCAGTTTCCTAAAATATGGATGCTAAGTATTCATTTGTTTTGTTACTATGGTACTACAGTATAATTTGAGATTGGATATTGTGATGTTCACCATGTTACTGTTCTTGCTCAGGATAGCTTTAGCATATCCTGGATCTTTTACTCTTCCAATAAATTTTAGATCTGACTTTTTTCCAGTTATGTGAAGTATTTTATTGTTATTTTAATGCTGATTGTATTGAATCTTTATGATGCTTTTGGTAATATGTCCATTTCAACAATATTATTTTTGCCTATCCAAGAACATGGGGGATCTTTCCATCTTCTAAGGTCTTCTACAATTTCTTTATTCAGTGTTCTATAGTTATCATTGTATAGGTGTTTAACCTCCTTGGTTATATTTATTCCCAAGTATTTTTTGAAGTTACTGGGAATAGGGATCATCTTCCTAATTTTTCTCAGCAGGTTGATTATTGGAGCAGGAAAGCTATTTATTTTTTATTGGTTTTTTTCTTTATCCTGCTACTTCGCTGAATTTGTCATCTCTAGAAGTATTTTGGTGGAAATTTTTGCATCTTCTAAATATAGAATCATGTTATGAGCAGATAATTTGACTTTTTATCTTCCTATTTCTATCCATTTAATTTTCTTCTCTTGCTTGATTGCTCTGGCTAGAGTCTCAAAAACCAGAAGAATGAAAAGTTGTGCTCCATTTGTGTACAGCGAATCAAAATGCAAAAGAAAAACTATATTGAATACGACTGATGAAAGTGGATATTTTTCTCTTGTTCCAAACTTCAGAGTAAATGCTTTCAATTTTTCTCCATTCAGCATCATGTTGACTTTAGGTTTGTTGTATATAGCCATTATAATGTTGTAAGTTCCTCTATCCCTATTTTCTCCAGCAATTTTAACATGATTGGGCACTTGGTTTTTTCTGCATCTATTCAAATCATTATGTGATTCTTGCCCTATTTTTTTTTCTGTGGTGATTTGCATATGTTGAAACAGACTTGCATCCATGGGATTCAATCCACTTGATAGTACTGTACTATCTTCTGAATGTGTTTTTGAATGTGGTTTGAAAATATTTCTTTTTAGTAGTACACAACTCCCATAAGTTTTTTTTGTACACAAATGGGGTACAACTTTAGTTTCTATGGTTGTACACAATGTAGGTTCACATCATTCTTGTAATCATACATGTGTGTTGTTCCGCACTGAACAACAAAGGTCGGGTGTCCTCCCTGGGCCAGCCAGGGGGGAGCATGGGGTCAAGCAGGATGATGAGTGTTGACGGCTGAAAAAACCACACCAACCAGGAGGTATGTCGAATCAGAATCTTGTTTTAATGAGGAAGTGGAACAGATATATGAGGGGGCGAGTGAGTGAGAAAAAAACAAAGAAAGGAGAGGAGATACCTGCAGGGCCAATCACCTTAAAGGTAAACAGCCCATGCAGTACACATCAAAGCCTGCAGGACAAAGGTCTCCTAAGATTTAATAGTGGCTACGAGCTGCTCACGTTCACGGAAGTCGAATGGGCCAATCCTAGGCCACCACCTTGGTGGTACCACTAGTGAGGGGGGCTTATGCCCCGAAGGTGTTGTTGTTATTACGGTCACCATTTTAAGGTGTGTCCCTACACATGTGCATAGGGTAATACTGTCTGTCTCAGTCTACTGTCTTTCCTTCCCCCACCCCCTCCCGTCCCATTTGCATTAATGATCTTTGTGGCTGTGTTCATCAAGTATATGTGTCTGTAGTTTTTTCTCCTTGCTGTGTCTTCGTCTGTTTTTCTATGTAATAGTAATTGCACTAATTTCTCAACCTATTCAAGAATATTACTGTAATTTTATATTTGGGAGAGAGAAACTGTGGATAATGTTTTAGTAATTTCCCCCAAGGTTTATTAGTACATACTTTACTCTGAATTGATTGCAGTTAATAGGGTATGATATATTTTCTCAAACTGGTGATGGACAAAGGGTATAGCCAATGTTACATATTGTGTGGGAGTATCATGCTTGATATTTGCCCAGCATGGGACATTTAAGGGAAAGAAGCTTATTGAATAATCCCTTGCATAAAAGTAGAGTAGATAATCATCCAAGCAGATGGTTAGACATACAAATAACATGAAAAAGCAAGGGAACAAGCCACCTGAGTAGCCCACAACATTTCAACATTGTTCCCATTGACAACCACACTGAAAGAAAGGGCAAATCAAGAATTTAGAATGTCAATAATTAAAATGTTCAATGAACTAAATGAAGATATAAAGAAAGAAATAAGAACAAAGGTGCAGGAAGTAAAAGACCACTGCAATAAAGTGGTAGAGATTCTTAAGAAGAAACAAACAAATACTGGAAACAAAAGACTTAATAAATCAAAGTAAAGATTCAGTTGAAGGTATCACCAATAGGTTAGACCATATAAAAGACAGATTGTAGGCCTCCAAGACAAAATATACAATCTTGAAAATAAGGTGAATGATAAAGAAAAGATGCTAAGAGACCATGACCAGAATATTCAAGAAATTTGAGATAATATTAGCAGACCAAATCTAAGGATCATTGGCTTAGAAGGCACTGATTTACAAACAAAAGCAATGCATGACCTTTTCAATGAAATAATATTCCCAAATGAAATAAAATTTCCAAATCTTAGGAACAAGATGGAAATTCAAATACAAGATCATATATGCTGAGTGTGGTGGCAGAGACTGTAATGCCAGCTGCACAGGAGGCTAATGCAGAGGAATATCTAGTTCAAAGTCAGCTTCAGCAATTTAGCAAGACCTTATCTCAAAAGAAATTATAAAAAGGGTCTGGGTATGTGGTTCACTGGTTAAGTGCCCCTCGGTTCAATCCCTGGTATAAAAAACAATCATATAGAACTCCAAATAGGGAAGATTTTAAAAGATCCTCTCCAGAACTCATAATTAAATTGCCTAATATACAGAATAAGTTTAGAATTTTAAAAGCCATGAGAGAAAAATGGCAGCTCATGCTTAGTGTAAGCCAATTAGATTTTCTACTGACTTAGCCTAGACCCTAAAAGCCAAGTGGCTTTGAAGTAATATGTACCAATCCCTGAAAGATCTCTTGTGCTAAGCAGTTGCTATATCCAGCAAAACTATCCTTAAGATTTCATAATAAAATAAAAACTGTCTGTTTTATACAAGTACTATACTATTTGTGTTACTATGCCTTTTTAGTTTATGTTGAAATCAGGTATTGGGACAGCTTTAGCATTACGCTTTTTGCTCAGGATCACTTTACCTATTCCAGGTCACTTATGCTTTTATTAATTTTAGGAATATTTTTCCAGCTCTGATCCATCATTTAAATTATGATTCAACAATTCAGCTTGCCAGATTTTCTTATTAAATCTCAATTCTATCCTAGATATTTTTCCAAGCTACATCATCCAAAAATTCAATAAGCTTTTTTGTGTTCATTTTCTTTAATTTGTTGGTAAAAATAGAGATGATTGAGCCCACTAATTAATTTCTTGTGGAGACTTAAGCCATATAGTTCTCCACTAGAAGAGTTCCTCTAGATATACTATTTTCCAATGATCTTCATATTTATCTAACTTCATGTTTCTCTACATTGTATTTCTACTCAATTTCTATGTAATAAAGCTTTAATTAACAACGATTACTTACAAAATACTATGGTAACCAGCATCTTCTATTGGGATATTATATAAATTTATTTTTCCAAAACGAGTTTGAATTTCTGATTCACTATGTCTATGACTTATAGTGAGTCTACTAATCAAATAATAATGGCATTTTAAATTATATTTATACAATAAGACTCCAAAATCTATTACTTGAATATCTTGGGTCTTCAGTTAAGTAATACCACCAATATATGACAAACTTATATAGCCATATAGCACATGTTCAGAGGAAAGATAATAATGATATAGTAAGGTTTAATCAACTTAGGCATACCTGACTTTTTTTCCATATGAGGATAACAACACTTTAGTGAAGGAGTTCAAACAGTCAACAGGGCTCAGAAAGGAGAGTGAAAGAATAAGGATGTACAATTACTTACTGTGTTGTGTTGCCTAGAATGTGCCCTGAGTAAAATAGAGTCAAACCAAAACGAAGAATGGAAATAGATGTCTATGGAGGATTAGTCCTTTGCTTGAAAAAAAAGACTTCTAAATATAATAGAGTCCATTAGAGTATTTGGTTATATTTTTCTCTAGTGACAGGTATTTTAGAAAGCTTCCTTTGGTACCATTTCTCAAAAGAGTAAAGGCTGTCCTCTGCAATGTTGGCCCTTTGTGCTTAATAGAGGCTTTACGGCATGATCTTAATTGCATTTTCTTTTTCTTTTTTAACCTAATGTCAGTGAAGCACTACACTGTTTGTATAATAAAAGAAAAAAAATGAATGGGTTGAGAAAGTGCTAGAGAATTAGAGGAGAAACTCTATTCAAGGTGACAATGCCTATTTCAGTGGCAATTACAACATTGGTTTGGACATAATGTCTAGAATATTTGTCTATCAGTTGAATGGAAAATGTTTTAGGATTCATAGGTGTCAAAAAGAAACAAACTTTATCTTTTACACCTTAAAAATAATTTGGTTCTGCCCTTTGCCATTCCTAATTAGTTTTATGATGAAAAACAGGGCCCAAAACTTGTTGTAGCAGAAAATCTACTTTTATGCTTGAATGGTCATCTCTAATGATTATGCAAAATAAAACAACAAATATGCCATTTTTATTGCTTTTCTGTACCCTGAATCTGCAGGATTGCTTCCCAGAGGGGAATTTAGAGCCCACTCAGATTACACTCTCCTTGCTTGTACCATATAAGAAGGAGTTCTATATTGAGAAATATGAGACCTAGAGTCTGCCGCCTCATATCATAAGGGCATGCCCCTACAGATGTTTAAATGAAGACCTTAACAGAAAGTATTTATTATAAAGTTGAATGCAGGCAAGAGCCTTTACCTACTTTGAATCCTCTTCAATCTGTGTTGAAAATATGTTTAACACATATGTAGGTTTTTCACATCAAAATTTTTAAAATTGTTAAAAAGTGTCCTGTTCAAATATGTGCAAAACAGTAAGACAATTTAATACTTATGTGTAGTGTTTAATGTATGGTATCCTACATGTTAACACATCAAGTATGTTAACACCTTTAATTATTAAAAAAACCACCGTAATCTTACACTTGTTAAAAATGAAGAATATAAGGCATAATGAATTCATCGAAAGTGTTCAAAAGCACATGATTTATGAATGAGAATGAGGCAAAAATCAGGGCAAACTGGCTTTGGACCCAATATTCTAAACCCACTAAACTATACTGCCTCTAAATATGTTACTTAGGAAAGGACTACTTACATTAACAGCAAATATTAAAATACTGGTCATTATTAAATAGTTATAAAATATTTGTTGATGAGTAGAATTGGAAAATCTTACCATAGGTGATAGTCACAGGAGAATTAATCTTTGTCTGACAGTGAAGGAAAAGGGAGAAAAAATGCTTTTCTCTCTCTCTCTCTCTCTCTCTCTCTCTTGCTTGTTCTCTTTCTCTGTGTGTGTGTGTGTGTGTGTGTGTGTGTGTAGCACTACTATAAAATCTGATTGCAAAAGTCTAAACAACTCAATTAGTAAAACAGAAAAAAGGTGTTAAGATATCACTCCAAATGCAAAGAACCATGATTGAGAAAAGTCAGGCTCTCAGGAATGTAGAATGAAGCATGTAAATCCCTGTTTCATAGAAACAATCTTAATACTGCTTTTCTCACTAAAATTGATGTTTACCTGATTTTCAAATGTTAATGCCTGGTCATTGCCCCAATCAGTTTTCCCCTTGCCCCATCAACAATACTTTCTCTTGCATATACTGGTATGCTACCATATAAAAGAAAAATATTGGAGATATTCTGTTTTATATATAGGTTTATGTATTGGTAGAGATGTTTTTACTATGCTGTTTTGGACAAAATAAATAATTCTGTGTTGAGGCTAAAAAGAAAAAGATTGATGTTTAATGCATATTTGTGATCATGTGACATTTTTAAAGTTAAAGTACGTCCTCAGAACACCTATTGGTGATAGTTTTAAGAAGCTAGTCTTTGAAATGTTTAGGAATGTGTCAATATGTATCCACATTTTATTAAGCAAAATCATATGTTTCAGAGAAAAAGTCTAATTGGCAGAATTGGATTTTATATTGTTGAAAAGTTAATTTCCATGCCTGGGTTAAGACAATTGACTAAACTAGAAAGTGTAACTGGTGGTAAATTTAACATCATTTTAAGTCCTTTGGGGCATAGTGTCAAAAGATTCTGCTTTTAGGGAAAATATAGTATTTTTAAGGAACATAGAGTACAAAGTGAAACCATCTCGATGACAAGAGATATTACACTATTGTTCTAACAATATTGCTACATAATATTTCTTATTAATGATTATTTATGAGAATGAATCAGTCTACTTTAATAGAATATGAATGATTTCCTGAAGATTTGAAGTTTATGAAATGCTTTGACAAGTTTGAATGTATTTGAAATCTGTTCATTTTACTTTCAGGTTAAAAGTCCTATAAATATTTTTATTTTTCCTCTGCTATTGTCCTGATTCAGTTTATTTCTGGCAATACTGAAGTAATTAGTGACCATCTCCTTTTAAAAACAGTTATGCAATAGGCATTTTTGAAATCATTTCAAAGCTACTTGGGAAACCATCCTTCAGTGTCTATTGAAAATTAAATATCAATGTTAATAAAAGTACTTGGTCAAATATTGTTTTTCCTTTACTATTTCATAAATGAAGGGGATGATAAATGAGCAATATAAATCCAATTTGGGATGATCATTCAGGGCACTTTCTATATCTATAAGAAAGTCTGGTTATACTCTTACATGTGCACATGAATGCATATACTCATACACACACACAAAAGATAATTCAGCAAAAGATGAAAAAAAAGGCTATTATGGTTAATCATTGATTACCAAAACTATGTGCTCTCACAAAGAAATGCTTCAATCACATTTTAAAGGTAAAATATTTCAAAAAACATATTTATATTAATAAATTGACCAATTAATAAAAAATGAACATTCAAGTGTATTGCATATCGATTTTTTAATTTCTTGTTGAGACTTCAATACTATTAACTTTTGTTGTTATATTATTAAATTTCTTGTTCTTCTGAAGGTAATTGAACAGTTCACAACACCTTCAGAACATACTTGGAAAGTTTGCTGGTGTGATATTGATTAAGAAGTTTATAGTCAAAAGTCAAGGCTCATGCCTGTAGGCTGAGGCAGGAGGATCGTGAGTTCAAAGCCCACCTCAACAATTTGGTGAGGCCCTAAGGAATTTAGTGAGATCTTATCTCTAGATAAAATTTTAAAGGTGGGGGGAAGCTAACAATGTGGCTTAGTGGTTAAGCATACCTGGGTTCAATCTCTGATACAAAAAAAAATAATTTACAGAGCTGACCTTTTTTTAATATATGTGATATTATTATAAAAATAAATTGCATAAACCAATTTACAACTATAGTGCATCTAAGGCATACACAATAAATGCCCAAGATGGCAAAGGATCATCTATTTGACATGTAAAATAAAAGAAATATGAAATTTATTAATTTTAGTATTTATTGAAAATGTTTTCTTTTCCAATTTAAATACCTATGACAAGTAATCAGGTAAGTTGAAACTGACACCAAGATTCCAAGGCAAGTTTTTTATAAACTGTTATCATTTACAATAATTTATTTGAGTAAACTAGAATTTGCTCTATTTTTATGAACCAGAGATTGAACCCAGGGGAGTTTAACCACTGAGCCACATGCCCAGCTCTATATCATGTTTTCTATAGAGACAAGGTCTCTCTGAGTTGCTTAGTGCCTCACTAAATTACTGAGCCTCGCTTTGAAATCATGAACCTTCTACCTCAGCCTCCAGAGCTGCTGGTATTACAGGGATGTGCCACTGGGCCTGTCAAATTTGCTCTATTTTGAACCAAGCCAAATACGGAGATCAAATGGATGAAGAGGATGAAATTAGTGTAATCGTTCACATCAAATGGATTATAAATGTTATAATACATGCACACTAATAAATTCATATGTTTTACATTTTTGTATTTATGTAAACATATTTATTTACTTATTTATTGGTATTATTATTGTAATTTTTAATTTGAAAAAAGGCTCTACTGAATTTGTCAAATATTTTTCTAATATGATATAAAGTATAATTGAAATATATTTTTCATAATCTAGGAAGATGGAGCAACAACAATATTTCTCTTTCCAAATTCTCATTAAAAAAGAGAAGACCTAATTAATGAAACTACTTATGAACAACACTTACAACAGAGTACAAACAGGACATTCAAAATAGTTGATAATAAACCTATATCATATCAATATCTACACAGGATGAAAAGAAAGCAAAAATGGTGGTATCCAATGAACCTGAGGATGGAGAATTCTGACACAAACATGAGGTTTTTATTCAGAAATGCAATGGACCAATTTGAGAACATCAGTTGAAAGTGAAAATGGGTTTTTCCTCTGTAATATCAGAGGAATGAAAAGAGCTTATGATAGAAACAATTGAAAAAAGCTAGAGTATTCTAAGTGACTTGAAATTTTACAAGTGATGTGCTAGAAGTCACTTCTAATATATGCCCTATGCTGAGGAGAAACTTATAGTAGTAGTTGCAAAATTGAGAAAGATAAGGACAATAAAGAAAAAAACATATCAAAGTGGAAGAATACAGCAAGGTAATCTCAGAAAGCAGACATATATTTAACACTCTTTCAAAGAAACTGGTAGGAGAACCCTGCTTACTTTATAGGAATTCTACTATCTGTTTTTAAAAATTCAGGAAACCTAACTTCAAAAATTAAAACTAAAATTTATTGAGGTCAAAACCCATACAAAGTCGTAAAAAACAGAAAATGGTCAGAATAACTTCCCTACAAACATAACATTTGTACTCTAGAAATACATTTCACAGAAACATATCAAAACTACGAAGTACTATAACAAAATGAGGCAGAAGATTTAATGAAATCATATAGTATATTTAAAAATCAGATTTATGAAAACTCAGAAAGAAGATGACAGAACTTAGAAGTAAAAAAATTGATGACTAAATTCAGAAGAAGCACAAGACTTCAAAAGCAAAACAGTTCATATATTGGAGGAAAATGGAGGAAAAACAAAAAAGTTTTTATAGTAAAGAAAAAAAATTGAAAGAAAATGAAAAAAATTTAAAATGGACAAGGAAAATTTTTCATACAGATATTGAAACACTTGAAGAACTAAAGCAAAGTAAGGGGCTGAAGAGATACTAAAAATCATAATTCATGGAGATGTTACCCCCCCAAAATTTCAAACTACATGTTGAAAGATCATACATCATATGCAAGAACACCGATGAAGAAATACAAATACCACAATATATTCTAGTAAATTTACAGTCCTTTTAATAAAAGAAATATCATTTGGGCAACAAGAGATAAAAAGCATTTAAGAAATACTCATATAAGAAATAAAATTAGGCGACCATCTGCGGTTGCCTGAGTCCTCAGAGCTGAGCTCCGGTCTTCCGTGCCCCACTGTGCGGCGTCTCCTGGGGAGGCCTGGCCTAGAGCGGCTGGAGTCCCTGGCTCCAGCGAAGAGATTGGGCCCTTCGGTGCCATTTTTCAGCTTAACTGGTGAGGGTGACCATCTGCGACTGCCTGAATCCTCAGGGCTGGGCTCCGGTTTTCTGGCGCCGCTGTACAGGGGCTCCTGGGGAGATTTGGCCTGGAGCGGCTGGAGTTGCCAGCTCCAGTGGGGAGGTTAGGGTCTTTGACAACATTTTACAGCATCCCCGGGAGAGAGCAACCACCTGCCAATGCCTGAGCCCCCAGCGAGGAGTTCAGGCCTGCCTAGGCTCTCAAACCCAGTGCCTCCATCACTGAGCACAGTTCTGTGCCCCCACCCTAACTTGGACTAGTGCCCAGGTCCACACCCTGACCCGGGGTCTAGCACCTTGCTGTATCTGATTGTCTATCAACACCAGGCCGCCTCTGCCAAGAAGCATTGATCATTCCCAACATGGAGGTAGTGGGACAGCACCTTTTTTGGGTCACCACTTGATCAAGCATCGCTCAAACATCAGGTGAGTTACTGGAAATCTGCAGAAACACTTTAAGTCTTCACAGGGAAATTGCAATCCCTCTGATTTGCACTATTAGAGGGGAATATACATGAACAACATGAGAAAACACGGAAAGAAAGTGTCCCAAACACACCTAGATGATATATCAAGAGAACACAAAGACAGCATGGTAGAAGGAATGACAGAAAGGGAGTTCAGAATGTTCATAATTAAAATGATCCAAGAAGAGAACGATGTGACAAAAGAGCAAATTCAGGTTGTGAATAATCAGCTAATACAGCAATTGCAGGAAGCAAAAAATCATTTCAATAAAGAGATAGAAGTTCTGAAAAAAAACAAACAGAAATCCTTGAAGGAAACAAGGAAATGAAGGAAACAATAAAGCAAGTTAAAAACTCAATAGAAAGCATAATTAACAGAATAGATCACTTGGAAGACAGAATCTCAGACAATGAAGACAAAATATTAAATCTTGAAAACTAAGTCGAACAAACAGAGAAGATGGTTAGGAATCATGAACGAACCCTCCAAGAAATATGGGACATCACGAAAAGACCAAATTTAAGAGTTATTGGGATTAAGGAAGGCACAGAGATACAAACCAAGGGTATGAATAATCCGTTCAAGGAAATATCAAAATTTCCAAAATATGATGAATGAGATGGAAAATCAATTACATGAGGCTTACAGGACACCAAACACACATAATTACAACAGATCCAAAACAAGGCACATTATAATGAAAATGCCTAACATACAAAACAAAGATAGAATTTTAAAGGCTGTGAGAGAAAAGCATCAGATTACCTACAGGGGAAAACCAATACAAATATCAGCAGATTTCTCAGCCCAGACCCTAAAAGCAAGAAGGGCCTGGAACAACATATTTCAAGCTCTAAAAGAAAATGGATGCCAACCAAGAATCTTATACCCAGCAAAACTTACCTTCAGATTTGATGACGAAATAAAATCCTTCCATGATAAACAAAAGCTTAAAGAATTCACAAAGAGAAAGCCTGCCCTACAGAACATTCTCAACAAAATATTCAAAGAGGAAGAAACAAAAAACAACAATCTCTGTCATCATGGGAAGGAATTACCCTAAAGAAAGAGTCAATCAAAGGAGAAACAAAGTTAAGCTAAAAACCCCAAAAAAGCTAAAATGACAGGAAATACAAGTCATATCTCAATAATAACCCTGAATGTAAATGGCCTAAACTTATCAATCAAAAGACATAGACTGGCAGACTGGATTAAAAAGAAAGACCCAACAATATGCTGCCTTCAAGAGACTCATCTCATAGAAAAGCATGCCCACAGACTAAAGGTGAAAGGTTGGGAAAAAACATACCATGCACATGGACTGAGTAAAAAAGCAGGGGTTTCCATCCTCATTTCAGAGAAAGCAGGCTTCAAGCCAAAGTTAATCAGAAGGGATAAAGAAGGACATTTCATACTGCTTAAAGGAAGCATAAATCAGCAAGACATAACAATCATAAATATTTATGAACCAAACAATGGTGCATCCATGTATGTCAATCAGATCCTTTTCAACTTCAGAAGCCAAATAGACCAAAACACAATAATACTGGGGGACTTTAACACTCCTCTCTCACTGTTGGACAGATCTTCCAAGCAAAAATTGAACAAAGAAACCATAGGACTCAATGACACAATCGCTAATTTAGACTTAACAGACATATATAGAATATTCCATTCATCAAAAAATGAATACACTTTCTTCTCAGCAACTCATGGCTCCTTCTCTAAAATAGACCATATATTATGCCACAAAGCTACTCTTAGCAAATACAAAAACATAGAGATACTACCTTGTATACTATCAGATCATAATGGAATGAAATTAGATATCAATGGTAAAGTTAAAAACAGAAAATACTCCAAAACCTGGAGATTAAATAATATGCTATTGAATGATGCATGGATAACAGAAGACATTAGGGGGGAAATTAAAAGATTCTTAGAGGTCAATGAGAACAAAGATACAACATATCAAAATCTCTGGGACACTATGAAAGCAGTGCTAAGAGGAAAATTCATTGCATGGAGTGCATTTAATAAAAGAATGAAAAGTCAACAAATCAATGACCTCACAATACAGCTCAAAGCCCTAGAAAAAGACGAACAGATCATCACCAAAAGTAGTAGAAGACAGGAAATAATCAAAATCAGAGCTGAAATCAATGAAATTGAAGCAAAAGAAACAATTCAAAGAAATTGACAAAACAAAAAGTTGGTTCTTTGAAAAAACAAACAAAATTGATAAACCTTTAGCCATGCTAATGAAGAAAAGGAGAGAGAAACTCCAAATTACTAAAATTCATGATGGAAATGGAAATGTTATAACAGACACAATTAAAATACAAAACATAATAAGAAGCTACTTTCAAAATTTATACTCCAATAAAATAGAAAACCTGGAAGACATCAACAGGTTCCTAGAGGCATATGAGCCACCCAAACTGAATCTGGAGGACATACACAAATTAAATAGATCAATTTCAAGCAACGAAATAGAAGAAGTCATCAAAAGCCTACCAACCAAGAAATGTCCAGGACCAGATGGATTCACAGCCGAGTTCTACAAGACCTTCAAAGAAGAGCTCATTCCAATACTCCTCAAAGTATTTCATGAAATAGAGGAGGAGGGAACCCTTCCCAACTCTTTCTATGAAGCTAATATCACCCTAATACCAAAACCAGAGGAGGACACATTGAGGAAAGAAAATTTCAGACCCATATCTCTAATGAACATTGATGCAAAAATTCTTAACAAAATTTTAGCGAATCACATACAAAAGCATATTAAAAAGATAGTGCACCATGATCAAGTGTGTTTCATCCTGAGGATGCAAGGTTGGTTCAACATCCGGAAATCAATAAATGTAATTCACCACATCAACAGACTTAAAGTCAAGAACCACATGATTATTTCAATAGACGCCGAGAAAGCATTTGATAAAATACAGCACCCCTTCATGCTCAAAACACTAGAAAAAATAGGGATAGTGGGGACATTCCATAACATTGTAAAGGCTATCTATGCTAAGCCCACAGCTAACATTCTAAATGGAGAAAAATTGAAAGCATTCCCCCTGAGAACTGGAACAATGCAGGGATGCCCTCTTTTGCCACTACTATTCAACATTGTTCTTGAAACTCTAGCCAGAGCAATTAGACAGACCAAAGAAATTAGAGGAATACAAATAGGAAAAGAAGAGATCAAACTATCCCTATTTGCTGATGACATGATCATCTATTTAGAAGACCCTAAGAATTCCAGCAGGAAACTTCTGGAACTCATTAATGAATTCAGTAAAGTAGCAGGATATACAATTAATGCTCATAAATCTAATGCATTTTTATTCGTAAGTGATGCATCCTCTGAGAGAGAAATTAGGAAAACTTCCCCATTGACAGTAACCTCAAATAAAATAAAATACTTGGGAATCAATCTAACAAAAGAAGTGAAAGACCTCTACACTGAGAACTACAGAACACTAAAGAAAGAAGTTAAAGAGCATCTGAGAAGATGGAAAGATCTCCCATGTACTTGGATAGGCAAAATTAATATTGTCTAAATGGCCATACTTCCAAAAGCGCTATACAAATTCAATGCAATTCCAATTAAAATCCCAATGACGGATCTTGTAGAAATAGAGCAAGCAATCATGAAATTCATTTGGAGGAATAAGAGACCCAGTTTAGCTATAGCAATCCTTAGCAAGAAGAGCGAAGCAGGGGGTATCACAATAACAGACCTTCAACTACACTACAGAGCAATAGTAACAAAAACAGCATGGTATTGGTACCAAAATAGACAGGTAGATCAATGGTACAGAATAGAGGACACAGAGACAAACCCACATAAATACAGGTATCTCATACTTGACAAAGGAGCCAAAAAATACAATGGAGAAAAGATAGCCTCTTCAACAAATGGTGCTGGGAAAACTGGAAATCCATATGCAGCAAAATGAAACTAAACCCATATCTCTCACCCTGTACAAAACTCAACTCAAAGTGGACCAAGGACCTAGAAATTAGACCAAAGACTCTGCACCTAATAGAAGAGAAAATAGATCCAAATCTTCATCATGTTGGCCTAGGACCAGATTTCCTTAACATGACTCCCAAAGTGCAAGAAATAAAAGCAGGAATCAATGATTGGGATAGAGTCAAACTAAAAAGCTTTTTCTCAGCAAAGGAAACAATCAGCAATGTGAAGAGAGAGCCTTCAGAGTGGTAGAAAATCTTTGCTACACATACATCAGACAGAGCACTAATCTCCAGAATCTACAAAGTACTCAAAAATCTTTACACCAAGAACGCTAATAACCCAATCAATAAATGGGCCAAGGAAATGAACAGACACTTTACAGAGGAAGATCTACAAGCAATCAACAGATTTATGAAAAAATGTTCAACATCTCTCATTATAAGAGAAATGCAAATCAAAACCACCTCAAGATTTCATCTTACCCCAATTAGAATGTCTTTTATTAAGAATACAGGCAACAACAGGTGTTGGTGAGGATGTGGGGAAAAGGGTACACTCCTACATTGCTGGTGGGAGTGCAATTTGGTGCAGCCACTCTGGAAAGCAGTGTGGAGATTCCTCAGAAAACTTGGAATGGATCCACCATTTGACCCAGCTATCCCACTCCTTGGCCTATACCCAAAGGACTTAAAATCAGATTGCTACAGTGATGTAGCCACATCAATGTTCACAGCTGCTCAATTCACAGTAGCTAGATTGTGGAACCAACCCAGATGCCCTTTAATAGATGAATCGATAAAGAAACTGTGGTATATGTACACAATGGAATGTTATGCAGCCATAAAGAAGAATAAAATTATGGCATTTGTAGGTAAAGGGATGATGTTGGAGAGTGTTATGCTAAGTGAGATCAGCCAATCCCAAAAATCCAAAGGCTGAATGGTCTCTCTGATAAATGAATGATGATGCATAATTCGGGGGGGAAGGGTGGCAAGAATGGAGGAAGGATAGATAGCATAGAGGGAAGGGAGGGGTGGGTGTGGGTGGGGGGGTAAGAATAATAACAGAATGTGTGCCAGACATCATTGCCCTGTGTACATGTGTGAATGCAGGGGTGGTGTGACTCTACTTTGTGTACAACCAGAGAAACAATAACTGTACTCCATTTGTGTTCAATGAATCAATAAGCAAATAAAAAAAAAGAAAAAATTAGATTAACTTCAGATTTTTTTCTACATCAATGCTTCATGCCAAAATAAACTATAGTAAGAGTTTCAGATACTCAAGGAAAGAAATGTGTGCCCATCATTCTAAATCTGCCAAACTAATTTTCAGGTGTTAAATATCATACACTTTTATCAAGATACACGACTTTGGGTGATATTTCTCCCATGAATCCTTCTTGAGGAAGCATAATAGAAAACAAGTTTCAGACAAAGAAAATGACTAGAAAAACTTCAACATTAGAATCTGTCTTCAGCATTAAGTAGCTATCTGGAGAACTAAGGCTAAATGATGGCTAAGTGGGAATGTATTATGTGATGCCTCTATGTTTTGAAAATATCTACATCTATTTTGAAAATGCATAAAAATGGAGTATATGTAAAAATCTGTAAATGTTTTCAGTTACCATATCAAAGATTGTAATAATATTGCTATTTTGAGAATAGCGTGTATATAATCGGGCATTTTAAAAATGAGCAATTGTGCCAGGTGTGGTGGTGCACGCCTGTAATCCCAGGAGCTCAGAAGACTGAAGCAGGAGGAACTCAAGTTGAAAGCCAGCCTCAGCAAAAGTAAGGTACTAAGCAACTCAGTGAGACCCTGTCTCTAAATAAAATATAAAATAGGGCTGGGGATGTGGCTCAGTGATTGAGTGTCCCTGAATTCAATCCCTGGAATCCCCCCCCCAAAAAAATGAGCAATTATAGTATATTCTTATTTTACCATCTCCATGTCCTTAAGAAGCAGAGTTTTCAGTGTGGATGAAAGGAGATATAAATATTGTAGAAGATAAATTAATTAAAATTCAGTAACCATGGTATGATACATGCATATATAATATAATGTAACCTACTATAAAAATATAGCATTATATGTGTACATAAACTCCTCAATTCCCCTCAAGAATACATATTGATTTGGTTATCAATTTCAATGATACTGATATATGCCCAAGAATGTCCTAGTTTACTTTACTAAATAAATTAGGTGTAATCCCAATTTGTAGCATGTCTAGTGCTCAGACTGTACTATTGAAATGTCATTTCTCACTAACAAGACATCTTGGAGAAATGACAGATTCTGGGTTTCAGGCAAAAAAATTTGTAATGCCAGATAGAATGGAAGCTACCAAAGAATACTATGGTCATGTGAAAGGGCCAAAGAGAGGATAAAACAAATTTCAGAAATAATTACAAAGGATTTAACCCCATGAAATATATTGAAATCCATTAGCTATGCCAGTATTTTTTTAAAAATTGGTCATTTTTCACAAATGGTATTGGCAAATAATGGGAAGAATCTAGTATTGTTCCTCCCTTTCCTTTATGTACTGTAACACCGGGTCCACCCAACAGTAAATGAAGAGAATTATCATTTAATAAAAGCATTCAAATATTGAATAAGAAATATTTTTAGAATATTTACATTTTTTCAAGCCCCTATGAATGAATATAGGCATTGTTTATCAATGACTATGTGGGAGAACAGAATATGCAATCCTAAGATCTAAAGGATTGTTGAGCTGAAGGAAATTAAGAAAAAGCTGATAGAAGAAAATTCTTTCCCCATACCAATCCCCAGAAGGAATACCACTCCCATCGGTCCTCTTTCCCTGATAGAAAATTTAAGGGAAGTGTGGGCACTCAGCCCAATCCAATGGGGACTCTAAGAGTCTGAGGTTGCCCAGATAATGTGACAACAATATCAGAACTAAAACTGTACATAGCACATGCATTTTTGCTATGGTCTTAGTGTTTGCTCACCCCTCAAGTTAATATGTTGAAACCTAATTCTTCATGTAATGGTATTAAGTAGGTTATGAGGTCTCCATCTCATAAATAGGATTGAAGTCTTTATGAAAGAAGCTTGAGGGAACTTACTCCTGTCATGTAAGGACACAAGCAGTATATGAGGAAGTTGGCCATTACCAGGCACCAAATCTTCTGGTAACTTGTTCATGGACATCCCAACCCCCAGAAGTGTGCACAATAAATTTATGTTATTTATAAATTACTCACATTAAGATACTTTGTCCTAGCAGCCCAAATAGACTAGGACAATTACATGGGGTCACTATCCATATAAAATTGACTTTTACACTAAAAATTTAATTTTAATGTATTAGGTAATAATCATTGCTTTTTAAATAAAAGGCCATTGCAAATCAGATGGAGCACAAAATAGATTTAATATAATCTTGAAAAGTGCAAGAAGAAAATATGATAAAAAATATGAGTTTGGGCAAGGAAATGTAAAACTTTTCATTTTGTTTTCATAAAAGTTATTAGCCCAATCCAGTTTTATATTGTGTAAGATGTAGTATGTAATGTCATTTTAGTTCTGGCTTTTAAAGAGGCAATATGATATAGACTTTTAATAGCTATACCTAAAATAATTTTTCTAATATTGTTCTCAAATAGGTGTAGATGCAAGTTAAAAATAAACTCAGAATATATGATGAATTTTCTGATACTATTCTAAACACATTCACTGGTGAAGGCAAGGTAAAAATGGCATTGTCTCTGGACATCTTGGGAATTTAAATGACCTCCCTCTGAGTACAATTCAAAATCACACTACTGAAAAATTTTGTCTGAGCTAAGAAAAATAAAATTGAGTAGCAAGATTTAATTCTTCTTATTTAGTACCATTCCTATTAAAATATTTGTTTTCTGAATTTGGATGTAGTTTATGGGTAGAGCACCTGCCTAGCAAGGGCAAGTCAGAGGGTTTGATCCCCCCACTGCCTCACCCATGCTAGATTTTTTAAAGTTTTTTTTTTAATGTCACTGTGTTAGACAAAATTCTTGGTTATTCAGCAGCATGGATTAAAATGAGCTGCTTAAAATAAGATTTTGCAAGAGGTAGCATGAAACAGTGAAAACAAAATGAGCTTTGAGTCAAACTGAATTCTGAACTAAACTGAATTCTGTCTCTTCTGTGTTTTGGGTGAGTTACTTAAACTATTTCATCTCAGGTGCTTCATTATTAAATGGAAATAGTGCATTGTAAATTTATTGTATATAATGCCTTCCAGGGCTGCCTACAAAATTATACTTATTAATATTATCTTCACTTTATGTAGTTTGCTTTAGCATTAAAAAAAAGATTCATTTGAGATAGTTACAATTTTTAAATCATTCCAGTGGAGGTTAACTGTACTTCAAATTTCCCTTATCTCTTCTTTCCTCAATCACTAAAATAACATACAACTGTATTGTTCCAAATAATAGCTACAAATGAAAATATGATACAAAAATTCTGAAACAAGCAAAGTTGTAGGTAAATAGTGTAATAGGGCTTTTTTCCCTTTCTTCCTTTAGGTCTAAATTGCCATTTCTCCCTTTCTACTGAATGCCTATGTTTCCTCTCTAGTTCTTCAAAACTATGGACTGTGATAACAGGACATTTGTTCATTTCAAAATTCATTACTCAAACATACTAGGAATATTAACCTTAATTTTGACTTTCTCATAATTTTGTATATATATACATATATATATTTATGTTCATGTGTTCTTATAAACACAAGATTTTCATCAGTTTTGCTGACATAAGTACCTATTACTGGTAAAAATAATGTACTATGGAGTTACAATCAAGTAAAATCCAGTATTACTTTTGCAGCTAAATAGGGCTATCTCCCAAATATCAACACGTGCATTAACTATTTAACTTTCTGGCTTAATTTTAAGAAAATGTGCCATCTTACATTAGAATGTGCTATGTGTTCATGATAAAATTCTGCAGTGAGATTTTTCGGACCTTGATAAATTCTGTAATTCCACTATAAAAAACACAATGTAAGAATAAGGCACTGTTTAATAAAATGTTTTCTTTGGATGGTTACAAGAAGAAAGATCCAAATTTTGAACATGCTACAATTATTTTCTAGAATTTATAATGTGAAAATAAAAACCATTCTTTTCAAAAGGCACATAGAGTACATCAAAGGTATTAATTATCTTAAATTTGCCAGAATTAAGAACACAGTTAGATGCCAAGTTGCTATCAGGTGCTTCAAACTGTCATACTGCTAACAAAAGAACTATTTTTATGATATCCATTTTTTTGTTTCTGAAAAGTTGTACCACTCAACAAAGGAAAAGAATATAATAAACTTTTCTAAACTTTTATATTTTGTAATGAAGTTATGGGATGAGCAATTTCATCCTTTAGATCTGCATATATGAAGTAATTAAACATATCTGGTAAAGTTCTATATTGTTCTTGTTTATGTTGCTAATAACACAGTACCACAAACTGGGTATGTTTTAAGAAAAAGAGAATTATTTTACTTTATATGGTGATAGTATTCTTGCTGATGGGTTCCTAAGGCAACATGGGGCATCACAAGGCATGAGACACAGAATGTGCATGTTCATTTGTGTCTTCTGTACTCTGTCTCTCTCCTTCTCTCCTATTAAGCCAACAGGACCCTAATGGATTTAGCTAATAATAATCACCTCTGAAAGATTCCACCCCTAAATACCATTACTGGATTAAGCTTTAGCTCCTTAATATCTCTTACTGAGGATTAAACTCCAGCATGAGTTTCAGGAGGACAAACCATTTTAAACCATAGAAAATTTCTTGGTTTGTTGTTTCAATTTTTGTTTTTCCTGAGGAAGGCATAGAAGCTTGGCTTCCTACTGCTTGCTATATCTTGCAGCTCTCCAGTTCTTTTACTTATTGAGTTCTTGATAAATTAATTACAAACTTTTTAAGCAGTCCATTGTAAAGGCTCATAAGTGCTAAGGGAAATTTTAAGGGTAAGAATATTCTATCACTTGATATCTACTGTTATTAGTTTAAATTATTATTTTCATCTTTCAGTCCTCTTTATTTTTCTTAATTTTAATCTTTAATTTTCACTTGTTTACTTTATTATATTTATAATTTTTATTTTGTTGGTTTCTGACCTATATCTTTTCTGAACCTTTTTTATTTCAAAAGTTTTCAATTTAACCTTCAGCGAGTATTTTTTTTTAATTTTTACATACTGCACTTTCAATTGTTGCACACAAATGGGGTACAACTTTTCATTTCTATGGTTGTACATGATATAGATTCACCCCATTGTGTAATCATGCATAGGGTAATGTTGTCTCAGTCCACTATCTTTCCTTTCCCTACCCCTTCTTGCCCCATTTCCCTCTACACAATCCAAAGTTCCTCCATTCTTTTCTCACCCTCCCAACCCCCCCATTGTGTATCATCATCCATTTAACAGAGAAAACATTCGGCCTTTGATTTTGGGGGATTGGCTTATTTCACTTAGAATGATATTCTCCAGTTCCATCCATTTACCTGCAAATGCCATAATTTTATTATTCTTTATGGCTGAATAATATTCCATTGTGTATATGTACCACAGTTTCTTTATCCATTCATCTATTGAAGGACATCTAGGTTGCTTCCACAATCTCGTTATTGTGAATTGAGCACCTATAAACATTGATGTGGCTGCATTACTCTAGTATGCTGATTTTAAGTCCTTTGGGTATAAACTTAGGAGTGGGAAAACTGGGTCAAATGTTGGGTCCATTCCAAGTTATCTAGGGAATCTCCACACTGCTTTCCAGAGTGGCTGCACCAATTTGCAACTCCACCAGCAATGTACAAGTGTGCCTTTTTCCCCATTTTCACGCCAACACTTATTATTGCTTGTGCTCTCAATAATAGCCATTCTAATTGGAGTGAGATGAAATCTTAGAGTGGTTTTGATTTGCATTTCTCTAATTAGTAGAGATGATGAGCTGTTGATTGCCTGTATATCTTCTGTGAAGTGTCTGCCCAGTTCCTTAGCCAATTTATTGATTGGGTTCTTTGTATTTTTGGTGTAAAATTTTTTAAGTTCTTGTTTCCTTTATAAGACATTATATAACATTATATTTTTATTTTAAATCTTTTATACTTCTCGTTTTGTTTTTAATTTATTTAGTTCTAATTAAAATCTAATAATTTCTGTTTACATTTATTGATTGGTTCTCATTATGATTTATTATAGAATAAATAGAAAGGAAGACCATATGTTTTAGATTCATGAAAATAGTCCACATCAAGCAGCGAAGGTTTTCTTCCTTCTAAACTTCCAAATTTCCTATTATTACAGTCTATAGTTTTGCAGAATGAGAGAGGAATCCCAGGCACTCAGTAGCAAGGGGGAAATGGCATGTACCATAATGAGTTTGATTTGCTGTAGGCAAGGTGTATTAGTCAGCTTTTAACTGCTGCAACTAAAAGACCCAACCAGATCAATTGTAGAGAAGGAAAAGTTTATTTGAGGGCTTGCAATTTCGGCATCTTAGTCCATAGAAGGCCTGTTTCATTCTCCAACACCCCACCCTTTACACACTACCATACTGTTAGTATACATATCAGGTATATAAATGATATAATGCAATCTGTTTATATAACTTTATTTCTCAAATAGAAATATAACATTTCATGCAAAGAAGTGTAATATTAATCTCCTATTTTCAATGGATTAATATAATTTGGAGAATAGAGGTACTTTAGTGGTTAATTTTAATTGCAAACCTTGGGAGGCATGATATCTGTTTGGTTGAACATGAGTCTAAAGGTTGCAGGGAAGATATTTCTTACATGTGTTAACCTTTAAAATCAGTACACTTTGAGTAAATTAGATTACCCTCCATAATGTGGATGAGCATTATTCAATCTGTTGAAAGACTTAAAAGACTGCTTTAGAACTTAAGGTTGAACATCAACTTCCTCTCAGAAATTCTTGCCGTCCTGCCCTTTAGAATTGTATTTGTCCTTCTGTTATTTATTTTGTATTAATTTACTACCACTTTTTGATTTTCTCTGGGTTTTATTTGATCTGAGAATGCAATTTTTAAATACCTCTACTTTTTGGTAATTTATTAAAATTCTCTTTTATGTTTGCAACTGACTTTTTTTTCCTTTTTAATTAGTTGTTCTATTTAATTGCACAAGACAGCAGAATGTATTTTAATTCATTGTACACAAATGGAGTACATTTTGCTTCTCTGTACATGATATAGAGTCACACCATTTGTGTAATCATACATGTATATAGGGTAATGATGTTTGTCTCATTCCACCATCTTTCTTTCCCCCATCCCCCTCTCCTCTCTACACAATCCAAAGTTCCTTCTTTCTTCTCCTAACCCCCACCCAGTTATGTATCAGCATCCATTTATCAGAGAAAACATTTGCACTTAAGTTTTATTGATTGATTTATCTCACTTAGCATAATATTAACCAACTCTATCCATTTACCTGCAAATGCCATAATTTCATTCTTCTTTATGGCTGAGTAATATTCCATTGTGGATATATACCACAGTTTCTTTATCCATTCATCTATTTAAGGGCATTTTGGTTGGATAAAAAATCTAGCTATTGTGAATTGAGCTGCTATAAACATTGATGTGGCTGTAGTATGCTGATTTTAAGTCATTTGGGTATAAACCAAGGAGTGGGATAACTGGGTCAAATGGTGGGTCCATTCCAAGTTTCCTAGGGAATCTCCACACCACTTTCCAGAATGGTTGCACCAATTTGTAGTCCTACCAGCAATGTATGAGTATATCTTTTTCCCACATCCTTGCCAGCACTTATTGTTGCTTGTATTCTTGATGATTGCCATTCTAACTGGAGTCAGATGAAATCTTGTAGTAGTTTGGATTTGCATTTCCGTAATTGCTAGAGATGTTGAACATTTTTTCATATATTTGTTGATCAATTGTATTTCTTATATGAAGTGTCTGTTCAGTTCCTTAACACATTTATTGATTGGGCTGATTTTTTTATATACCCTGGAGATTAGTGCTCTCTCTGATGCACATGTGGTAAAGATTTCCTCCCATTCTGTAGGCTCTCCTTTCTTGTTATTGATTCTTTCCTTTTCTGAGAAGAAGCTTTTTAGTTTGAATTCATCTCATTTATTGATTCTTGCTTTTATTTTTGGGGTTTTGGGTATCTTGTTAAAGAAGTCTGGACCTAACCCAACATGATGAAGATTTGGACCTATATTTTCTTCTGTTTGGTGCAGGGTCTCTGGTCTAATTCCTAGGTCCTTGATCCACTTTGAGTTGAATTTTGTACAGGGTGAGAGATATGGGTTTAGTTTCATTTTGCTGCATATGGATTTCCAGTTTTCACAGCACCATTTGTTGAAGAGGCAATCTTTTCTCCATTGTATGTTTTTGTCTAGTATGAAATAACTGTATTTATGTGGCTTTGTCTCTGTGTTTTATACTCTGTACCACTGGTCTACCTGCCTATTTTGGTACTCTGTACCACTGGTCTACCTGCCATTTTTGTTACTATTGCTCAGTAGTACAGTTTAAGGTCTGGTATTGTGATACCTCCTGCTTTACTCTTCCTGCTAAGGATTGCTTTGACTATTCTGGGTCTGTTATTTTCCAAATGAATTTCATTATAGCTTTCTCTATTACTATAAGATACATTATTGGGATTTTAATTGGAATTGCATTGAATGTGTATAGCTCCTTTGGTAGTATGAACGTTTTGACAATATTAATTCTGCCTATCCAAGAACATGGGGGATCTTTCCATCTTCTAAGCTTTTATTTAATTTCTTTTTTAGTGTTCTGTAGTTTGTATTGTAGAGGTCTTTCACCTCTTTTGTTAAATTGATTCCCAAGTATTTCATGTTTTGGGGGCTATCATGAATGGGGTACCTTTCCTAATTTCTCTTTCAGAGTATTCATCACTTATGAATAGAAATGCATTAGATTAATGAGTGTTGATTTTATATCCTGCTATTTTGCTGAATTAATTTATGAGTTCTAGAAGTTTTCTGGTAGAATTTTTTAGATCCTGTAAGAATAGAATCATATCATCAGCAAATAGTGATAGTTTGAATTCTTCTTTTCCTATTCATATCCCTTTAAATTATTTTGTCTGCTGAATTGCTCTGGCTAGAGTTTCAAGGGCTATATTGAATAGAAGTGATGAAAGAGGGCATCCCTGTCTTGTTCTAGTTTTTGGAGTGAATGGCTTCAGTTTTTCTCCATTTAGAATGATGTTGGCTTTGGGCCTAACAGAGGTAGCCTTTACATGTTGAAGTATGTTCCTACTATCCCTATTTATTTTAGTGTTTTGAAACATGAAGTGGTGCTGTATTTTATCAAATGTTTTTCCTACTTCTATTGACATGTTCATGTAATTCTTAATTTTAAGTCTGTTGATGTGGTGAATTACATTTATTGATTTCCGGATATTGAACCCACCTTGCATCCCCGGGATGAAACCCTACTTGATTATGGTGCACTATCTTTTTAATATGTTTTTGTATGTGATTTGCCACAATTTTATTGAGAATTTTTGCGTCTATGTTCATTAGGAATATTGGTTTGAAGTTTTCTTTCCTTGATGTGTCTTTGTCTGGTTTTGGTATTAGGGTGATACGAGCTTCATATAATCAGTTTGTAAGGGTTCCCTCCTTTTCTATTTCATGGAATACTTTCAGGAGTGTTGATATTAGTTCTTCATTGAAGGTCTTGTAGAACTCTGCTGAGAATACATCTGGTTCTGGGTTTTTCTTTGTTGGTATTTTTTTGATGGCTTCTTCTAATTCATTGTTTGAAATTGATCTGTTTAAATTGTGCATGTCCTCCTGATTCAGTTTGAGGGATCATATATCTCTAAAAATTTATTGACGTTCTTGAGATTTTCTGTTTTGTTGGAGCATAGATTTTCAAAATGGCTTCTAGTTTCTTTTGTATTTCAATAGTGTCCATTGAGATATTTCCTTTTTCATCACAAATTTTAATAATTTAATTTTTCTCTCTCCTTCTCTTCATTAGTGTGGTTAAGGGTTTACAAATTTTGTTTATTTTTCAAAGAACCACCTTCTTATTTTGTCAATTTTTTCAATTGTTTCTTTTGTTTCAATTCCATTGATTTCAGCTCTGATTTTGATTATTTCCTATCTTCTATTACTTTTGGTGATGATCTGTTCTTTTTCTAGGACTTTGAGCTGTAATGTGAGGTCATTTATTTGTTGACTTTTCATTCTTTTATTGAATGAGCTCCATGCAATGAATTTTCCTCTTAGTATTGCTTTCATACTGTCTTAGAGATTTTGTTATGTTGCATCTGTGCTCTCATTTACCTCTAACAATTTTTTTCATTTTCTCTCTGGTGTCTTCTGCTAGCCATGCATCATTCAACAGTGTATTATTTAGTCTCCAGGTGCTGGAGTAGTTTGTATTTTTTATTTTATCATTGATTTCTAATTCTATTCCATTAAGACCTGATAGAATGCAGGGCAGTAGGTCTATTTTTTGAATTTGCTAAAAGTTCCTTTGTGAAATAACATATGGTCTATTTGGGAGAAGAAACCATGTACTACTGAGAAAAAAGTGTATTTACTCATTGATGAATGGAATATTCTATATATGTCTGTTAAGTCTAAACTATTGATTGTACTACTGAGTTCTATGATTTCTTCATTCAGCTTTTGTTTGGAAGATCTATCCCATGGTGAGAGGGGTGTGTTAAATTCGCCCAGTATTATTGTGTTTTGGTCTCTTTGGTTCCTGAAATTGAGAAGGATCTGATTGATGTACATGGATGCACCATTGTTTGGGGCATAAATATTTATGATTGTTATGTCTTGCTGATTTATGCTTCCCTTAAGCAGTAGGAAATGTCCTTCTTTATCCCTTCTGACTAACTTTAGCTCGAAGTCCACTTTATCTGATATGAGGATGGAAACCCCTGCTTTTTTACTGAGTCCCGTGTGCATGATGTTTTTTCCTATCCTTTCACCTTCAGTCTGTGGATGGTTTTTCCTATGAGTCTCATGAAGGCAGCATATGGTTGGGTCCTTTTTTTCCAATCTAATCTGCCAGTCTATGTCTTTTGATTAATGAGTTCAGCCCATTAATATTTAGGATTATTGTTCAGATAGGATTTGCATTCCTGGTCATTTTGGCTGATATTTTATTTTTAAACTGACTTGGTTTCTTCTTTGATTGGCTATGCCTTTAGGTTAGTTCCTTCCTTTGTTGACTTACATTGTTGTTTTTATTTCCTCCTCATGGAATATTTTGCTGAGAATGTTCTGTAGTGCAGGCTTTCTATTTGTAAATTCTTTTAACTTTTGTTTATCATAGAATGTTTTTAGTTCATCATTTAATCTGAAGCTTAGTTTTGCTGGATATGAGATGCTTTTTTGGCATCCATTTTCTTTCAGAGCTTGGTATATAATTGTTCCAGGACCTTCTAGCTTTTAGGGTCTGGGTTGAGAGATCTGCAGATATCCAAATTGTTTTTCACCTATGTGTAATCTGATGTTTTCTCCCGCAGCCTTTAAAATTCTATCCTTATTTGGGTATGCTGGGCATTGTCATTATAATGTGCCTTGGTGTGAGTCTGTTGTAATCTTGAGTATTTTGTGTCCTGTAAACCTCTTGTATTTGATTTTCCATTTCATTCTTCAGGTTTGGCAAATTTTGTGACATTATTTCATTGAATAGTTTGTTCATTCCTTTGGTTTGTATCTGTGCACCTTCCTCTATTCCAATAATTGTTAAATTTTGTCTTTTCATGTTATCCCATAGTTCTTGGAGGTTCTGTTCATGATTCATTACCATCATATCTGTGTGGTCAACTTTACTTTCAAGATTAAATATTTTGTCTTCATTGTCTGAGATTCTGTCTTCCAAAGTGATTCAATCTGTTGGTGATGTTTTGTATTGTGTTCGTGATTTGGTTTATTGATTCCTTCATTTTGAGGATTTGTTTGTTTTTTCAGAATCTCTATCTCTTTATTGAAGTAATCTTTTGCTTCCTGAATTTGCTATTTTAACTTTTTATTGTAGTGATCTTTTCTTGCCTGTTTTTGCTCTCTGATGACATCCTTTACTTTGTGAATCATTTTAATTATGTACATTCTGAATTCCTCTGTCATTTCTTCTACTGTGCTGTCAATGATTTCTATTAAGATAGCATCTTGGTTTGTTTGGGGCACTTTCTTCCTTTGTTTCTTCATGTTGTTCGTGTGTCTTCCCCTCTAGCAGTTTGGATGTGAGGTATTAAAGTTTCCAACCTATAGGTTTATAGTGTCCCTGTAGATTTCCAATACTTTGCCTTTCAGGGAGAGATCCATATTAACAGCACCCAATGCAGATGATATAAAGCCTTAAACCAAATAACCCCTATTAAGATATTAACAGTTTTATAATAAGCAGAGATGCTGTGTTCGATTATTATCTACAATGTAAACAATAGGTTTGCAATAAGGTCTACAATTTCTAATGGTGGAAAGAGATTGGGGGAGAGGTGTAGGATGTGATGTTAATGAAGTAAGAGGTGAGTATATAGAGGCACTAGATCATAGGAAGAGTGAAAGAGGAATCAAAAGAAGTTGGTTGTTAGCAAAGAAAAAAGAGAAAGTTGCTGAGGAAACAGATAAATAACAGGAACATAGAGAGAATGAGTTTTAAAAAAAGCCTGTAAAATAAATAAATATATAAAAGGATCTACAACAAAGCTGTAATATACTATTCAAACCTCCCAGTCCTCAGTACCTGATGCATGAAAAGTACTTGATTTCAAAGATGTTAGGGATGTGACAGTGAGAAATGTAAAAAGAAAAAAAGAAAAAATTGGGAAGGAAAAAAAGAGTGTTGAAGGAAAACTGAACAGTTGTTTCTGTTGGAGTTCAATATCTTCTCTGCTTCCTTTCTCTTCTGATAGGTGGGGTTGTCTGGAGTTTGCTGGTAACTCCACCCTCAGGATGATGACAGTTACTAAGGTGGGAGGATTAGACTTGGAGGTGGGACTGCTGGAGGTGAGGTATAGCAATTGCCAGTCCCTCTGGAAGACTGCACCCCACGACTCTCATTTGGGGTTCACACAGGAGTCTGGTCTTAGCCCCTTGCCTCACTGTGGACCCTGCAATCCATGGTCTATAATTTAGTCTCTAAATTGTATCTCTCCTGTCCCTGACCTTTTGACTTCCCAATCAAGAACCTCTCTCCCTGGAGGTCCTGAGGACTGAGCACCAGGACCTATGAGCCTATTGTGTAAAGCTGTTCTGTATTGGGCACACCAGGACCAGGCATTGAGAGCTGTGTGCCAGCCCCAGAGCTGCAAGCACTGGGTTGTGTTGGGGACTAGGGTATGACTGGGAGACTGGGGATTGAGGAGCTAGAGGGCTCTGCTGATTACCAAACCAGTGGGAACAGGTGGTCAGTGGGTGCCATGTTGGGAAGGGAGCTGTGGGCATCGCAGATGGGTGGTTCCAACAAGTGTTGTCCAACTTGTCTCTGGGATTTCAGTGGATGCTGGGCTAGTTGGCTGGATGAGACAGGATTAATATGCCCTCACACCCTTTTCCCACCTATCACCAATTTCCAAGGCTCTCTCCTGCCTCTTCAGCCAGTTGGTGGCTATTAGCACACCTAGTAGGGATACCTCAGATGCAAACAAGCCTGCAGGGCCTTGGTGATGATCTTTTCAGGTCCTAGCTATTATCCCTGGACGTATGTGGCTATGTCCCTTGTTGGTGGCAGCAGCAGTAGCTAGCCTGTAGACACCTTGATAAAGGGTTTCTAGTCTCCAGCAGGTGTCCCAAAATGGAAGCTGCCCAAACTAAAGATGGCAGTACCGCAGTGGAGGTAATCCAAGATGGCAGTGGAGTTGTTCCAAAGTGGAGACTGCCACATGTTGGTCAAAGGGGAGCTGCAGAGTGGCATCTCCAGGAGAAGCAGTTGGGCTTGACATTTTGTTTTGTAAATGTTTCATGAATCAGAAAATAATATATATTATGTTTGTGGAATCTATAATTCTAAGCATACATGAGTTAAACTAGGTTTGTTTGTTGAATTGGTCAATTTTTTTTGTATTTTTCCGTGCCTGATCTATTTTATTTTTCAAATTATGAAAGAGATAGAGTAATATGGTACAGTATAATTGTACATTTTTAAAAGCTGCATTCTGCTTATTATTTCTAGAATGTTTGTTCTATTTTCTGCATTGCTGAATTGGTTATTGGTTAGTTACACATCTACTTTATAGATTATATGCTTAAATATTACATAATATCCCTTTGTCCTACCTAAAGTTTTCAGCCCTGAAATATACTTTAACTGGTATTAATAGAGCAATTTCTTCTTTCATTCAGTTTACTTTGGGCTGAAAAATTTTTTTCCTCTTAGTTTTTCTTAACTCTGATTTCTCCCAATTTTGGTCTCATCATCCATGTAATTTTACATGCCTTCTCAAAACAATAGATTTGGAATATTTCATTGTTTGGAAAGAAATAGTAAAATTTTCAAGGAACGTGTTATGTAAATTCTATAATAGGTTGTATAAAAATTATGGGCATACTTGTGCCTTAATTTTATTTTGGTGGATACCTACATATAAAATGTCCCTACTTTTCCCCTTTCTTACCATAAATCTAATCATTTTGCCTATTTTCAATATCTTATGGGGCATACCTCACCTACAAAATATTCTGGCATGGGTTTAGTAAAATTTAGATTAAAGTATATTTCAATGGAGTTGTTTAAGAAAAAACTAGAGAAACCTACACTATGAATTTAGTTAGAAATATTTGAGAGTTGCTTCCACTTGTTACAAAACCTTGAATTACTAATGTAAGATGAATATTATATTAAACAATCTAATGACATAAATATTAGCTATGTAATTAGCAATTTTATAGAATATTTGGGACTGGAGAGACACATAGACTTTTGAATGGAGGAACTTTAGATTATGAAGAGGGAAATGAGGGGGGGTGGGGGTATGAAAGATGGTGGAATGAGACAGACATCATTACCCTATGTATATGTATGATTACATGAATGGTATGAATGTACACCATGCACAACCATGGAAATGAAAAGTTGTACCCTATTTGTGTACAATGAATCAAAATGAACTGTAAAATTCTTAAAAAATAAATTAAATTTTAAAATATGAAATTTCTTATTTCTAAAATAGAATGTCACATTGGGTGGAAATAATCCTGAAGCTAAGCTTTCTATATCTTGGAATTAGTAAGAGAATGGAGAAATGGATCTAGATGTTTCTACAGCTTTTTTTAAAATTTTTTTTTTATTTTGTGTGGTGCTGGGGATTGAACCCAGGGCCTTAGTGCAAGCACTCTACCAACTGAGCTATATCCCCAGCCCTGTTTCTATAGCTTTAAATTCCTTGTTCAGTATACACTGACCAATTAAGAAAGCTGAAAGTATACAGTGTCATAGAACATATTCTATAAGCTCAAAAATATGTACCTTCTATTTATGAAGCACTTCTTAACATGTAGAGCTTATTGCCCAATATCATCATTTTGTTTGCTAGATCCTAGTTAGATTTGGGTGACATCTGGAAATATCCCAGAAGGATATCATGCAAAATGACTACTAATGGACACAGTTTCTTTTTGACATGATGAAAATGTATTGGTATTAGAGAAATGTGATAGTCACCCAACTTTGTGAATACTATAAAAGCATATGAATTGCACATCAAAAAGAAAGAAAGAAAAAAGTAAAACCACTCAATTATACTCATAAAAAAGAGATGTGCAGCACTTTCTGGAAACTACTAAATTTTGAATGGCTCTACTGGGGCCACGAGTGAGAAATTATAGAAAACGAGGCTTTAGATGTAGCCAGATCAGAATGTACCTTACCATAAAATATTTGAAATTACCCTAAAGGAAATAAGAGCAACTGAAGCTCTTTTATCAGACTGTGAAAGTATTTGCATTTTAGAAAAATCATTCTTAAATAATATTTCCTTAAAATCATTTGGGACAGAACATTTTTTAAGTGATAATACTTTGACAGAATCCAAGGAGATAGTGAATTGAAATAGTTGCTTAACTGAAAGCAAATAACAAAAAGATAATCTCAAAAACTTTGATGAAATTATGAAAATGATGCACAATGATTTTAAAATGTTACATATCATACCATACTTAAAAGATCACTGATACACTGTATTTTAATATTTGAAAAACTTTATTTTATATATTATAATAGAATATAACATAAAATAGCAATTATTAAAGTACAGAACCAGAGTTGCTTTTTTTTTTTTTTTGCAGTGCTGGGGATTGAACCCATGGCCTTGTGCTTGTGAAGCAGGCACTCTACCAACTGAGCTATATCCCCAGTCCTCAGAATTAGAGTTTTTCTATTTACCCAAATCTCTTTTACTGAGAATCAATTATTTTTTCAGGCCTATCTCCATATAAAGATATAAAATGTATTCATGTATTTATTTTCCTTGCAGAAAAATATAAAAATTCCATTGGCAAATGTGACCAATGGAAAAACTTAAGCCAATGTTCTGCTACATCAAGTTGCTCTAAAATTAGGTTGCTCAAAATTATCATTATTTTACCTTGTATCACTTATGTGCTGAGTTTTTAAAATAAAGGAGTCTGGTGCTTAATATTTGAACTTCTTGTGTGTTTGATCAAACTATAAGCTTTAGGGAAATAGTTCTCCAGTCTATGTCTGTGCAATAGGAATGTTTAGATTATAATAAATGTGAATGATATCACAAATATGTAAAAATATTACATGTAAATATTTAGCATAGATAAACCTCCATCAGAAAGACAAATGCATTATTATGAAGATTAGAAGATTTATTTTGTGTTCATGTGTATAATGATTAACATTACATTCAGCTCTCTTTCATTCTTTAGGAGTACTAATATTATTGAAGAACAAAATTATAGTAGTTTAAGGAGTTTATTTCATAGTGTATTTTTTTATAATATAGTTGAGATCGTGTTCTTTGGAGGGATCCTCAGTTTTTGTCCCAGTTAACTGATATTTTTCTCTTAACTGAAACTTGAAAAGTTGAAAGTGGAGCATATTTAAAGGCAAAGTGTTATTATGCTCAGTCCCTGACATGTTGGCTTAATGTCACAGTGTGGCATCCAAGTGGATGTATTCAATAGGTAGTTAGATGTAAATATTTAGAATTTAAGGAGACTTGGGCTGCACAAATAGATTTTTGAGCCATTAGTATATAAATGGTAATCAAAGTCATAAGAGTAGATAATGTCACAAAGAGTATAGAGTCAGCAAAACATCTAAGAATATCACTGAAAAAATAAGGATAGAAAGTATGTTTCCATTAGAAAATCCACTGGACTAAGTATATAGAGATAGGTCAATAATCACAGAAAAGGTAATAAGTAGGTTTCCATGGTAGACTGAAAATGAGGAGCAAGAAAAATGGATAACTGCAAGATATCCACCCAAGTCTGTAACATAAGCAATTTGGGGAGAAGGGAAGACATCCTGGTATGATTCCCTGAAATATTGGAGAGGAACATTTTTTTTCAAAGAAATATATGAAAGCTTTCCATGAAAGTATTAATGTTAATGATGTTGAAAAGGTATGCAGTTGTTTCCTGCATAGTGAAGCTTACATTTTGAGTATTCTTAACTGAGAGGGAGATAATAGCATAGATGACACGTTTGTCTTCTTCCATGACTGTGCATGAAGCATCTGCTACTTTTGTATTATGGCAGCAAAAAAAGCCAGAAGTTCTCATTTCTTATTGGATTTCTATTAATTGCTTAAGGTACCATCTGATTTACCCTGATTCTCCTTAGAATCTTATTTTCCACAATATTCATGATATTCAACATTCATGTAGCATTCTTAAGTTTTAAAATGTATTTATTTATGCATTTTTATTTGTCTAAGTTACTTTACACCGTTTTCTTGGATTACAGTTAACAAATTTATTAGAATTTATTCTTTGAGGGATTCTGTTGCTATGAATTAGGCCCTAAGTATTCTTTACTGGGACATTTATTTGTCAAATGCTCCTGTAATTTTCCACAAAACAAATTCTTTTTCTTCATATCTAAATCAAAAAGAATGTGTACTATTCTCTTTCAGCCTTCATATTACCTTGCTATTAGAATGGAGATGAGAGTCTGAAAGCTTCAATTAAATGACAATATTTAAGGTTGGTTTATTTTATTCAACCAAACTTTCCTCCATACATACATGTATGCTCTGTAATCTTGAACCTTACATTTAATTTTTTGTTGTATTTTCTTAACAGTAATTCAAGTCTTTCTTCCTCTCCTCTCTACCTCTTTCTCCTATCCCACCATGTGTGCATGCTCACTTGTGTGTGTGTGTGTGTGTGTGTGTGTGTGTGTGTGTGTGTTTGCTATTCAAGGAGCTAAACTCAGAATCTGGTTCACTTACAAGTCACCTACTCTTTTTTCCCTTTTTATATATCTAGCTCTACTGTCTGGTACAGTGATCATTCTTGTTAAAAACAATAATGACCTCCAAGCCCTTGCAAGGTTCTAAATCAGCAATTCCATTATGGTTGTTTGACTTCAAAAGTATACAATTAAACTAATACTTAAACTGTTTTTCAACAGGGTTAAAAGAATTGTTTAACTCTCCTTCAAACATGTTCATTCATAACTCCCATGTCCTTATCACACTGACCAATTTCAGACATTAAATCCCATTGTAATTTCTGGTCAGGGAGATTTCTTCATAATAAAAGAAAATGCCCTCACATACTCTTATGTGCACAAAGCAATACATTGACCTGTAGTATATCTGAATATATAACATGATATAATTTTTAAAGTAAAACTTAAGTAAACTTCTCAACATCTATTATACTGGATATCTGTCATTTGATGGCTTTATGAAGTGAACAATTTAAATAATGTATTCATCTGCCACAATGCTACTTCAGAACAATTCTATTCTTGGAGACTAAGAAAACAGAACAATACAAAACAGACCCCATAACGAGAGGACAGAGAATACTGGAAATAAATGAGCCATGCTAAGCCCAGTGATATTCATCTACAACAGAAAATGTTAATAGCTAATGGTCACAATTTGAATTTATCATTGATTTTCATTTCTTTTCCATAATTTGCCCACATGCTATTAGCAGCAGGACAACATTGCTGCTACATTGCTCTTCTCCAAAGCCTATATATTATAGGCCATAAATCACAAAGTACTTCAGTGCCAGTTTGGTGGGACTAGAAGGTTACACTGTTCCAGTTGTGTTGATAAACCAAACTTTCCAAGACTATGAAGCATCTGCAAGTAAACTCAGTGAGAACAATGAGCACAATGCAAATTCTTGTTTGCTGTCTAATCATACTTTGTATACTACTTAGTGGAATCTTAATAAAAACATTCACTATTCTCCAACTTTGCCACTAAACTAAAAATAGAAGGCATCAGAAGCACTTTACAAAACTTCTTTATCATACTTTCATCCTTTTAGTTGATTTTTGGTTTTCTAATTGCATAAAAATTCATAATGATAAAGCACCTTAATATTAAACAAATGCAAAAGTTATAGTTGAACTCATTTTTTAATTTTTTTAAAGTTTTATTTTTTATTTTGATTCATTGATCTCATTTTTATAGTCAATGTGAACTCATCCAGAATAGAAAAACGCTTCTCAGTTAATGCAGATGATGTTGGCATTTGATATAAAAAACCTCCTTGACACCCAGGTCTTAAAAAGTTAGAATATGTGAGTGAGAATGATTTTGATAGTACATTCCCAGAGAGCCAAGGACAGAAATAACACTAGGTCCTGCAAAGTCTGCATACTGATTACCATTAAGGTGAAGGAAGATATGAGATGTTTTCTAAGAATTTTCTGGAGGCCTAGTTGTTCATGCGTTATGTGATTTCTGACACATGGTATAATAGTCACCTTCCAAGATGACCCCTGTGTTATCTACCTCCTGATATTCTCCCTCCCTTCTGAACACTTTCTCTTGAATCTTTGTCATATTCTAAGTAGCCCTGTAGAGAGGTTCATGAATTGAATAATTAATGAATTAGCTAATTAATTAAAGCCAAAGATTCCCAAATAACAGAGACCAACCAACTATTAAGTTGTGTGCTTAGAAGTAAATTCTTTAGTCTGTGGCATCTATAGTTCCAGTCAACAGTCAGATTATAATCTCGTGAAAGACTCTTGAGGGAGGGCCACCCAAGTAAGATGCTCTCATGTTATTGACTCTCAGAAAGTGTGTAAAATCAATTTGTCATTTAAAACTGTTTAATTTTGGGGCTATTTAGTACATAGATTAAAAAACTAAAACACTCTGTAATCACCTTTTTACATGCTGTATTTAATGACACATTATAATGTGAGTGTAAAATTTAGAATGAAGTATGTGACCTTTGAACCATTGTGCTATATCTAAAATGACAAACTGGTAGGAATCTTCAGAATATAAAGTCAATTTCTGTTTTACTGGATAGCCTTTGAGAAGATTTTTTTTGTTCAACAAAGTAGTAATTATCTATTTTCATATGTCTTGATAAAATGTTCATCTCATGGCTTTTCATCTGTAGAAAGCAGTTTAGAATAATGTTATCTTGCTGTCAGTGTACATCATTTGATATGCTTATTATAATGGTGCAATCAATGGCAAAGTTTAAGAGTAATAAAAGGATTTCTAAAAGTTTTTAAAAAGTGATTATCAAGTGTTCTAAACCATGAAATTTATTTTTTTAATTTCAAATGAATTTCTAAATGTTTTTCTAAACCCCCTATATATCATTTAGCTAAATCAATAAATGGACAGTTGGAATCACCAGTATTTGGTAGAAAATACTTCTTTTTGCAGTACTTCTGAGGCATTGCCAAAGAACCTGACAACATTTTGAAAATCACTGGTTAAAAATATGCATTTATAACTAGAATTGTATTCTCATACTGTGAAATTTAGTTCCTATGAGGTTAGGTGATAAGCAATAGTTTGATTACATGTATAAAAACAGACTTCTAGTTTACTTGTTTAACACTGATATTTCTCATTTTTATAATATCTATTTTTTTAGTCAAGTACCACATTCAATCTTGTCCTGATAGCTGATATTTCCAAACACTAGTAATTTAGGTACAATCACATGCTAACATAGTAGACAATTTTCAATTCAATTTTGTCATTCCAGATATATGCAAATATGAATGATTATATTTTTGGTATTTCTTTTAAAAAGATGTTATAATAGAAGTTGCTCATATAATATTTACATAATCCTCATTAATTATCAAACCATTTCCTAAGAACCCATAATACACTCAACCTTATGAGTTTTGTACTATTGGTATCTCCATTTTATTGATGGGGAAAGTGAAAAACAAAGAGATTAAGTGACTTGCCTTACTTCATACACAATGTAAGTGGTGGTGCTGAACCCAGATACAGACACTTGCTTATCTACTATGATATATTCCTTCAGAAACTCCCTTCATAGTTCCACACTAGTATCTTTGCACTTCAGAGATTAGAGAGTTAAGATTCAGTTCAGGTGTTCTCCCTCCACCCAAAAGTCTTACTTTGCTTCCTTCAAACCAGCCCTTCTGCTCTGTTCCCCTATAATGTGTGTATTTCTGCTATTACATGCATACTTCTGTATTAGAATTGCCTGTTAATGTGTCTATATTTTAATAGGCAGTGAGATTTTTGAGGACAGAAATCTTATCTTATTGACCTCTGAATCACTAGGTTTTATTTAGTTCAAGGTCTAATGCTTTGTAGGTACTTAATGTTCAGTGGGCTGAGCTGAATTGAATGTTAATGAGTACATCTTGGAAAATTCTTATTACCTAACCAAAAGTGTAAAACAAACATCTATTAAGTGCTTATTATAAGCAAGGCATTATATTACATATTATTTATATATATATTTAATTTAATTTATTAACAATATTTTGAGGCAAATATAACTACCACCATTTTATTCATGAAGAGATTAAGTGACTTACCCACAGTCAGTTATTAAGTGATAGACTAAGGCTTCAAACCCTTTTCTGTCAAGCTCATAAAACTTCAACCAATTTATTATTTGTTTCCAAGAGGCAACTTCAAGAGGAATTCTTCTTCAATTCCTGACCTTGCACTTTCAAAAATCCAAAGTTTTATACAAACACTGAATATGATATATAACCTTAACAAGCAAGAAATTGAGACTAGTCAGAGGATCAGGAAATTTTAAGTAGTGGAGTAAGTTCAGAGAGGATAATACTTGAGCCTTTAGAAGAGTAAATTTATGGACCTTCAGAACTGTGAAATATTTTATTTCACTTATTGATAAAGTGATAGTTCCCTTTTCCATTCAGCTTTTGTGCTTTTATCATCACTGCAATTATAAGCAAAATATGTTGATATACATTAAGGATGGGTAATGTTGTATTTCATTAATAGTAAATCAAACGGAAAAAGTCATTTACCCAAATTCTTATTTGAATTTTAGAGAAAGGAGAAATGAATCTTGTGCTTGACATTCACTTGGAAATATGAGTGCAACAGAATATTTAAACTAGTATTAAGGAAAAGGTTGCATTTAGAAACTAATAAAATATTTTACACACAAATTCTTCGTGCATATGTTGTGCACAATTGTATATATGTACAAATAACACCATCCATAAAATTATTATTATGGGAATTAACAAATAACATTAGTCTTCTGGAAGTAAACTTATACAAAGAAATCTAACTTGGTTAGATGTTGCCAAATACAATGTTAACTGAATTTTACATTCAACAGAAGGAAATAAGAAAAGACAAATCACATTCTTAGTAAAACTTGAAGAGTCAACAAACTTTCTCTAGATACAATAGATTTCAGTGACAAATTTTGTAACAGGGCACGTTTTTAGTTCAAACCTAAGAGCTATTATGAAGTGTAGTGCTTATAGCAAGATCCAGGAATATATCCATCTATTACACGTTCACCAGGAGGATTGGAAAAAGCACTTTTCTTTTGGAATAAACTAAGAGGAATAACAGTTGAGGGAATAAATATTTTAGTAAAAATTCACAACAAGAAGTCCTTGATGGTTTGATATGGTTTCATTTACATCAAAAAAGACATCTCTATATTCCACCAGAGAATTCCTTGCAAGCAACTATGATGAGCAGAGAGGAAAAAAAAACAAGAAGGCAAGGCAATTCCTTTAATTTGAAGACATTTCAGAGAGTCATTCTGAATTCCTTTTTCTTGGATAGCACCACATGCTAGTTTTCCTCATAAAATATTTTAGAAGATATTGAACTTTTGATGAAGGAATGGTGATTGCATTCTATTCTTAGCTCTTCACTAAGTTCATGATTGAAAGAGCCAAATTGCAATATACTGAGAAGACTTTCAATACTGCATTTCTCTCTTAATTACACAATTGCATAAATCACTTTCAAAATATAAAATTCCAAAGTAATAGAAATGTACTTTATACTCTAATTTCATAATTCATCTTATTTGAATGCCTATACACATTAATATGCTATAGAAAGCATTTACTATTTGGGCAATTTCTCTATGTGAGTTGTAGTCAAGTATGCAATGGAATGTCTGATTGGCAGATGGTTTGTGTGGTTCTGAATTCACCTGCTTCCAATTCCAATTTTGTTACCTCATGCTTCAAAAGTCACAGGAAAATGTTTTATTACCAATACCACTAGTTCTAAGCCACTGAATCAATACCACTATTTTCCCGATGTGAATATTACTAAGCAGAGATGGTAGATGGGACTCATCCATACTAGTCTAGGTGTCTGGCACCCAGGAGAAATTCTATAAAAGTCTGTGGAAAAAATCAAATCAAAATTATTTCAGAAGAAAGCAGAATATTTATTTTCTTCCACTTTTGCATCTTCTGTAGTTCATATTTAAAAACTAAACTGGATATTCTTGCAGAACAGTAAAGTGTCATGTATTAAGAATGCTTGTTTTTTGAAAATGTTGATTTTGTATTCTGAAAATATTCTGAGCATCAATTCTAACGGTTTTATAGTGGAATATTTAAAGTTTTACATATATAAGATCATGTCATCAGCAAATAGAGACAATTTCACTTCTCCCTTTCTTGCTAGAAATCCTTCTATTTCTTTCTCTTGCTTAATTTCTCTGGTTTAGAATTATCATTACTATGTTGAAAAGAAGTGGTCAGAGTATACATCAGCACACAAGTATCAGTAGGATTTCTATATACCAAACTACTTGAAAAAAGAAATCAAGGTTAAAATGATACACTTAGGAGTAAAACTGGCCAAGGAAGTAAAACATGTCTATTGAAAACTAAAATATTGATGAAAGAAATTGAAAATAACACAAATAAATTGAAATAACTAAAGTGCCATTCAATGTATGGATGGATATTAAAGTTGGTATATATATGTATACAGTACTATACAATTTATCCTTTAAAAACAGGAAATTCTGTTATAGGATACAACATGCATGAACCTAGAGGACATTATATTAAGCAAAATAAGCCACACACAAAGGGGGAAAATACTGTTTGGACTTAGTTATATATGAAATGTAAAAAAAGTACATATCACAGAAGTGCAGAACAAATTGGTGATTATCAGAGGCTATCGGTAGGGAGGGAGTGGATGGGAAAATCTTCCCAGATTTCTGGCTGGTCCCAGAATTAAACATGTGCACAGCAGATTGTGAATAGCCCAGATAAGAATGAACTGAGATTTGAACACCATCTCAAGAAACATATTTTTTCATTCACATTAAACCAAGTTGTTTGTTGAAACAAAAACATCAACTCTACAGAGTTACAAAATAAAATCCAGAGTCTTTTTGCTAAAAATTCATGATGTTGAGGATGCAACTCAAAATCACTCAATTAAGTCTCAAGAGAAAAGAAAGCCATTGGCAACTAATTCTAAAACAACCCAAATATTTGAGTTAATAGGAAAGTGTTTGAACAAGGAATTATGTTCATTGAATTATACAGAAATGTATATTAAGAATTAAAAGATAAGTTCAGCCACAGTGGCACATACCTGCAGTCCCAGCGGCTCAGGAGGTTGAGGCAGGAGGATTGCAAGTTCAAAGCCAGCCTCAGCAACTTAGCAAGACCCTAAGCAACTCAGTGAGACCCTGTCTCTAAATAAAATACAAAATAGGGCTAGGGTTGTGGCTCAGTGGTGGAGTGCCCCTGGGTTCAATCCCCGGTTCCAAAAAAAAAATAAAGATAAGAAATCTGAGAAAACATATCCAAACAGAAACTCTATAACCAAGAAGCACAAATTCAGAAGTGACTTTTTAAAAAGATGACTTTAAAAGAATGTACTTGACTGAGAAGACATCAATTAAATTAAAAATAAATCAATAGAAATTATTTTGCATGAAAAAGAAAAACAGTGAAAAATTAAAACTAAGTCTCACAGAGATCTTTAGATCCATATCAAAAGGTGTAAAATATGTGTAATTAAAGCCCTAGAATAAGAGTAGAGACAGATTGAGGGAAAGAATTTCAAGATCTAGAGACTTAAACATCTGCAAAACATATACATTTAGCAATTCCAAAAATGTAGGGGCAACCAAAGCAGAATAACTTCTAAGACAACAATGCATAAAAAGGAAATCAAATCAAATCACTAACTAAACATAGTGATCCCAAGCAATATATATATATATATGTATATATATATGTATATATATATGTGGGTGTGTATATACACATATATATGTGTGTGTATATATATGTGTATTTTAAGTAGTTCGATTTTATATATATATATATGAAGAATCTAGAATAATTGAACTACTTAAAATGAGAGATAAAAAATCTTGAAGGTAGCTGGAAAAAATTGCTTATTATATCAATTTTAATTGAACAACAATATAAGTGATCAGAGGTGCTTAGAAATTTTGGAGGACAGAGTAAAACTTGGGCAGACTTAAAAGTTTAAAGAAAATAATCTAGGCATGGTGGTGCATGCCTGTAATCCCAGTGGTTCAGGAGGCTGAGGTAGGAGAATTGTGAGTTCAAAGTTAGCCTCAGCAATTTAGCTAGGCCCTAAGCAACTCAGCAAGACCCTGTTTCTAATAAAAGGTAAAAAAGGGCTGGGAATGTGGCTCAGCAGTTAAGTGCCCTAGGATTCAATCCCCTGTGCAGATATAATATACAATATATATTATATATGTATATAATCAGTGCAGAATTCTTTATTAAGGAAAGCTATTCTTCAAAAATGAAAATTAAATAAGAAATTTTCAGATAAAAGAAAACAAAGAGAATCCGTCACACATAAAACTATACCATAAAAAGGCCAAATGCATTGCTTTAAACTGAAAGGAGTGATAATAGAAGAGCATGAAAAACACTGGATATAGAAAATATCTTTAAAAATCTGGAGACCTAGAACACTAAAGTAAGAAATTGAAGAAGACCTTAGAAGATGGAAAGACCTCTTATATTCTTAGTTAGGCAGAATATATATTGTCAAAACATTCACAATAAACCAAAAGTGCTATGCAGATTCAATGCAATTCCCATCAAAATTCCAATGATGTGCTTCACAGAAACAGAAATTCATCTGAAAAAATAAGAGACCCAGAAGAGCCAAAGCAGACATTAAAAAGAAATTTGCAGCAGGAGGCATCACAATATAGACCTCAAATTATACGACAGAGTTATAGTAACAAAAGCAGCATGGTATTGGCACTGAAACAGGCATGAAGACAAGTGGAACAGAAGAGAAAACACAGAGACAAACCCACATAAATACAGATGCCTCATACTAGACAAAGGCTCCAAAAACGTACAATGGAGAAAAGATAGCCTCTTGAACAAATGGTGCTGGGAAAATTGGAAATCCATATGTAGTAGAAACACTGCACCTGCTACTAGAAAATATAGTTCCAACACTAGGTGTTGGCTCAGGAACTGGCTTCCTCAACAGGACTCCTAAGGCACAAGAAGTAAAATAAGTGGGATGATATCAAATTTAAAAATATCTTCATAGCTAAGGATACAATTAAAAGTGTGAAGAGGAAGCCAACAGAATAGGAAAAAATCTTTGCCACCTGCTCCTCAGACAGGACATTAATGTTCAGGATATACAAATAACTCAAAAAAGAAACACCAAAAAAAATAAAAACCAATAAATGGGCAAAGGAACTAAGCAGACACTTCTCAAAAGAAGAGACACGAACAGTCAACAAATATATGAAAAATGTTCAACATCTCTAGCAATTAGAGAAATGCAAATTACAACTACACTGAGAATTCATCTCACTCCAGTCAGAATGACAATCATCAAGAATACAAATAATAACAAATGTGGATGAGGATTGGGGAAAAGTACATTCGTAAATTGTTGGAGGACTACAAATTACTACAACCACTCTGGAAAGCAGTATGGAGATTCCTCAAAAAGCTACAAATGGAACCACCTTTTGACCCAGCTATTCCACTCCTCCACATATGCCCTAAAGACTTAAAATAAGCATACTACAGTAACACAGCAACATCATTGTTTATAGCAGCACAATTCACAATAGCCAAGCTTTGGGGCCAACCTCAGTGCCTTTTGACAAATGACTCAATAAAAGATGTGGTAAATATACACAATGGAGTATTACTCAGCCATAAAGAAGAACAACTTTAGGGCATATGCCAGTAAATGGATGGCCCTGGAGACTATAATGCTAAGTGAAATAAGCCAGTTCCAAAAAACCAAAGGTTAAATGTTTTCTCTGATATATACAAGCTAATTCAACACAAAGTGGAAGATAAAAATGAAAGAGGAGAGATCAGTGCAGTAGACAAAGGGAAAAGAAGGGAATGGAGGAGGGATGGGATAGGGAAAGACAACAGAATGAATCTGACCTTACTTTCCTGTGTATACATGTGAATATACAACAGTGAATCTCACCATTATGTACATCCACAAGACACCAATGGAAAAAAATCTCTATATCAATAGCAGAAAGATCAGCAGAATAGAGGAAAGGGAAAAAGGGGAGGAGGAAAGGGAAAAGGAAAGTACTGGAGACTGAATTAGAACAAATTATATTCCATACTGATATAAATTATGTCAAAAGGAACCCCAATGTTATGTATAACTGAAAAGAGACAATAATGATTTTTTTTTTAAATCTGGAGGCCTGTTTTTTCCTCTTAGCTTTTTAAAGAAACACAAAAGAGTATATGGGACACACATTATTAGTAATATATTATAGAGGTAACATATGCAAGAGATAACACATTAAAATCCAAAGTATTAAAGGATGGGAATAAATCCATAGTTTGCAATATTCTTCATTCTATACAAAGTGGCATGACATTAAATCTAAGAAGACATCAACTAATTCAGGATGTGCATTTTATTCCACAGAATAATCACTAAAAGATAAGGCAAAGTCTATCTGAAAGTCACTAGATGAGTTAAATTTGATTATTGAAAATATTTTATTTTTGATTAGCATAGTTATTTGTACATATTATTTGGGTTTGGTGTGATATTTCAACACATGAATAAAGTGTACATGAATCAAATCCAGTCCCTGTTTACCTACCCTCTTTCATCCACTCTTTTCAACCTCTGATAATCACTATTTTACCTCCAGGTCACATTTTTTAGCTTCTACATATGAAAAAGTCCATTTATCACTTGTCTTTCTGTATTTGACTTACTCACTTAAGATCCTCCAGTTCATTTTGCTGCAAATTACATAAATTCAATCTTCTCTAAGGATGAATAATATTCTATTGCACATGCATATAATTTAATGATTAGATAATTTGGATGATTAGAGGAAAATTTGGTAATAAGAAATGGATTTTTAAAAGAGGATAAACACAAAACTCATAAAATGGCATAATTAAATTTTTTTTTTTTTTTTTTTTTTTGCGGGGGTTTGAACCCAGAGGCACTCAACCACTGAGCCACATCCCCAGCCCTATTTTGTATTTTATTTAGAGACAGGGTCTCATTGAGTTGCTTAGGGTCTTGCTAAGTTTCTGAGGCTGGCTTTGAATTCGGGATCCTCCTGCCTCAGCCTCCCAAGTACTAGGATTACAGGCGTGCGCCACCATGCCCAGCAGCATAATTAAATTTAACCTTCATATTTTATTAAAGTTTAATGGATTAAACAATCCAATTATAAGGCAGAAATTGTCAATTTGATTACAATTAATAAGACCAAAATATAGATTCTCTGCAAAAGGACACTTTAAACCTAAAATATACTACTAAATTAAATGGACATGGCGTTAGCTTTCTGTTACTATAACAAATATCTGAAATAATTAAATGAAGAAGAAAATGGTTTATTTCAGCTCACTGTTTTGGAGATCCCAAATACTGATTGACCCCACTGCTTGGAGCCAGAGGCAAGGTGGTATATTATATGTGGCAGAGGTAAACCATGCACCTCATGACTAAGAAGCAAGAAGAGAAAGATAACAGGAGTGTCTTCAATAAAATAATGAAAAACAAATGTAGCAATAAAATAGAAGTAGATGTAAATGAAATGTATATTATAAAACAGAAAACAGAAAAATGCAAAGAATAGTAAATCCCAAAGTTGTTTCCTTGGAAACATCAAAAAAACTGATAAATCCAAAGCAAGACTGCTCAGGAAAAAAGAAACCAAATTGTCAATATCAGGATGTAAAGAGACAACATCACTAAATATATTAAAAGGAAAATTAGATGTGCTATTATCAACATTATGCCAGTGCATTTGAAAATATATTACATATATCAAAAAAATCTGGTAAAGCAAACAGATTTTTTTTTATTTACTTATTGATTCATTGAACACAAATGGAGTACAGCTATTGTTTCACTGGTTGTACACAAAGTAGAGTCACACCATCTGTGCATTCATACATGTACACAGGGCAATGGTATCTGTCACACACTCTGTTATTAATTTTACCCCCCACCCGCAGATTTTTTTGATATATATAATATATTAAAGTTGATGCAGATGAAAACAAATATCTTAATAGCCATCTATCTATTAAAGAAATTGAACTTCTTATTAAGTTCAGAAAATGGAGAATACCAGATACAGGGACAAAAGCATTAATAAAAACAATTGCAAAAGAATACTAAATATTCCTCATAAATATAGATGCAAATATACTTAAGTAGTGAAAAATTTATTTCAGCAATATATAAAAATGATAACCTCATAACTAAGATGCATTTATTCAACAGTTATTTTATAATTAAAAAACAAATTAATGCAATTCACCATATTAATACAATAAATAGGAAAATATATAACCATTCTACAGATGCTGATGAACTGTTTGAACAAAGTCAACAACTCTTTAATATAAAATCTCTCCCCAGGCCTGGTGGCACACCCCTGTAATTCCAGAGATTCAGGAAGCAAGATCAAAGCTAGCCTCTGCAAATTAGTGAGGCCCTAAGCAACTTAGAGAGATGCTGTCTCAAAATAAGAAAATGTAAAGAGCTGGGGATATGACTCAGTAGTAAAACACCTCTAGGTTCAATCCCCAGTACCTAAAAAACAGGAGAAAGAAAGACTAACAAAATAGAGGATAAATTCTGGAACTTGATTAGGGGAATTATGAAAATCTATATATGTTTGCCTATTTTTATGTAAGCAATTCTATGAAGTCTCTAAAATAGACACTAAAAATAATCTGCTTTTTCAGCAAATCTGAGGGAAAGCAGTTCGATATTCAAATACAAATTTTATTTTATTTATTAGTATCGATCAGTAGCAACATGATAGTTAAAAAAAGCAATTCCATATATAATAACATCAGAATATTTAAAATAGAGAAATAGAATAAAATGTGAAAGATTAAAGCATTAAAAATTAACAAAATATTGCCGAAATAAAATTGAAAAGGTATAAGTAGAGTGATATTATATATTTTTGGATTTGAGAACCATCAGTTATCAATTCTCTCCAAATTTACCTAGGAATTCAATGCAATCTCAATTGAAATCTGAGGAAGTTATTTGCAGGAAGTAACAAGTTAATTCCAAATTTTATATGGAAATGCAAATCTAAACCAATATTGAAAAACAGAATAAAGTTGGAGTATATCGTTCTCATTTAAAGATTTAGTGCAAAGCTGCTATCATACTCAAAGCATTGTGGTTTTGACATATGGATCAACAAATGGATTACTAGAAGAATAGAATAGAATAGAATAGAATAGAATAGAAAATAATAATAGAATAGAATAGAATAGAATAGAATAGAATAGAATAGAAAAGAAAACTCAGAAATAAACCCACACTTTTAAAATCATTTGATTTTTGCCAAAAGCACCAAAGTAATTCAGTCAAATAAAGCAAAATTTTACAGCCAATGAAACTGAAATACAGGCATGCACATAGGAAAACTATGAACTTCAACTTCTACTTCATGTCAACTAATGCTACACAAAACAATAACAACATTAATACAAAATGTAATATAAAATGAATTCCATACTTAAATATAAATAGCAAAAAGTACAAAATTTTAGAGAATATATATGAGAATGTTTTTATGACTTGGGTTAGAAATGATTTTCAGACCATAGAAAGCAATTGCCATAGAAGAAAACTAATAAATTGGGATCCTCTCTGTACTCACTTCTATCCTCAAGCTGCACATCCCATTTTCTCCATTTTTCACATGTCTATTCATCATAGCCCCAAAGTAGAAAATGTTCAGGTGTTCATTGACAGGAAAATGCATAAACAAATGAACCCCAATATTATATATAATTATAATGCACTAATAAAAACATTTAAAAAGGAAAATATTTACTGTAAAACTGTATGCCCTGTTATGCTTGAAGCACCCTTATATCACACATTTACCACACTTTTCCTGACTGCACCAAGCAGTTGAGTGGCTGGCCTATACTATCTGGGTTTGTCTACACAATGATGAAATTGTCTAATAATGTATTTATCAGAAGGTAACCTCATTATTATGTTATGTATTTTCTGTAAGATACCCTTACATATGTGTTCACTAAGGGTGTATATAGCATGATATTTAGCTCAGCATTGTTGGCTGTGAAGATATTTGGACATAATGTAGCTGTTCTCCATTGGGAAAGTGGGGCCAAGAAGGTGTTAAAGCAGATAAGTATCCTGTAGACATACAGGGACACTATTAAAAGCACAGCATCCAACACCAATTGGATGAATGTCTTCTACACTATTATGTAGTGCTGGAGCATGTAGCTCAGTGAAAGGGTGCTTGCCTCGCTTGCACAAGGCTCTGGGTTCCATCATTACCACAACAAAACAAAAACAGAACAAAACAATAAATATTTTCAAGACAATGGGTATATGTCAAATAAAATATTAAAGATTCAAACAATTTAAAAAGACACAAAGTTCCAAGTGAACAAAGATTTAATACAGACTACACACTATGTGAACTAATGTACTTGAAGTTTTAAACAGGCAAAATTAATTTGTATTTGAAAAAAATACAAACAATCATAGTTTGGAGGTGAAGAGTAGATAATTTTATGCAAGCAACTTAAGGGAAAATTTGAGGTTAATGGCAATATTCCATATTTTGAGTGGGGTTAGGTAACACAGGTTTATGAATTTTTCTTAACAAATGTATAAGATTTGTGCATTTCATTTCTGTATATTTTAAGTAGAAAACACTATTAATAAATATATAAACTTACCTGATATCCATTCACAAATATTTAAAATGCACTAATATCTCTAAGTTATTTTGAAGTATTACTAAAGTAAAATGAATGAGTAATAGTTGCAGATGTGTAAAATTTGAAAAAACATGTACATATGTGATAAATCAACTATAAAAAATATTGCTGATATATACAATCTTGGTGGTAGGCATGTGAGCATTCACTCTAAAATTCATCCAAATGTTCTGTACATTTAAAAATTGAAAACATATTTTTATTGTTTGTAACGTAATAAAATATTAATAATAATGAATTATTGAAATTAATCTCAAAAATAATAGAAATGTTTAAAAATAAGAGAATAAAATATATCTTACAACATTTGGAAGAACAGTCATTTTGGTTTGGATAAATGTCCCCCAAAGTGTCTTCTCTTAAAAGTTTGATTCTGGGGTTAAACTATTGTGAGGTTCTACAGACCTTTAGAAGGAGCCTACTGTGAGGTCCCTAGGTCATTAGAGTGTGCACTCAAAGGGGATTGTGGGGTCCTGTCACCTTCTATTTCCTCCCTTTGCTTGCTGGCCATGCAGAGTGGTTTTGCTCTACCATACATTCTGTGCTGCCTCACCACATGCCCAAAATTTGATGCCAGTTGATCCTGGACTGGAAACTCCAAACCTGTGAGCCAAAAAAATCCCTTTCCCTTTACTAATTAATTGCATCAGTTATTGTATTACAATAATGAAGCTGACTAATACAGTGGTTGAGTTAAAAAAATAAGATATAAAAGAAGCTGTATAACATGCTTCCTTTTAGGCATATTAAACACATACACCAAACAATGCCAATATTTAAGAAAAATAAACACAAACTCAAAGTCATATACTAAACATATCAGAGTCAGAGCCTATAGAAGAAATGGGAATAGAGGTCATAAATAAATAAGGGAAATAAATAAAAGAGTTGTCTTGTATACATTAATGATGAGAGTATGTTACAATTACCTTAACTCTTTGCACCTAAAATTCCTGAAAAACTAATCTAAGGAAAAACCTAATGTGAACATAATTCCCAGTTTTTGAGCAATAACTACAGACTACAGACATATTTTTTCTAATCAGAGCTTTGAAAACTATTTTAGAGTAGGAGTTGATAAATGTGTAGTCAAATATTAATGCTACAGCTCTAGCCATTTGTGGTTTATATTTTATGTTACTTTTAAATCATATTTCAATTTTATTTTATTCATGATTTTAAAATATTACATAATATGACGCAACCCTTATTACAACATCCAAGATATAGGAATAATTTATGGCACTAATCTGTGAAAAAGGAAAAATAGAAGTATTCTGGAAATGGAATGAAATAGAAACACTTGGGTTTTTTCCTTTGTTTTCAAACCAAGTGTGAAAATTAGGGGTCTCTTTAGTAACATTTAATATAAAAGCAAGTCATTATGTTCCTGCTTTTCTAACATATTTCCTATTAATGAAGACAAATAGTTAAGTAATCTAGTGTCTGATTAGCAAAATTAAATATTGTATATTCTACTTTAGTTTATAAAAATCTCCAAATGAAATGTGTGTTTCTCAATAGTCTTTATTCAGATGAAGATAATCATTAAGGGGCTGGGGCTGTACCTCAGTGGCAGAGCATTTGCATGACACATACGAGGCACTCACATTTCATTTGTATTTTTTTATAAGCTAAAGTAGCAGCAATAAATGTTGGCGAGGATGTGGAAAAAAGGCACACTCATACATTGCTGGTGGAGTTGCAAATTGGTGCAGCCACTCTGGAAAGCAGTATGGAGATTCCTTAGAAAACTTGGAATGGAACCACCATTTGACCCAGTTATCCCACTCCTTGGCCTATACCCAAAGGACTTAAAATCAGCATATTACAGTGATGCAATAGCTAGATTGTGGAACCAACCTAGATGCCCTTCAATAGATGAATGGATATAGAAACTGGTATATATACACAATGGAATACTACTCAGCCATAAAGAAAGATAAAATTATGGCATTTGCAGGTAAATGGATGGGGTTGGAGAATATCATGCCAAGTGAAATAAGTCAATCCCAAAAAACTAAGCACAATGTTTCTCTGATAAGTGGATGCTGATACATAACAGGGCAGGGAAGGGGAAGAATGGAGGAACTTTGGATTGTGCAGAGGGGAACAAGGGTAGGGGAGGGGGCAAAGGGTGGGAAAGATGATGGAATGACAGACATCAGTACCCTATATACATGCATGATTGCACAAATGGTGTGACTGTACATTGTATACAACCAGAGAAATGAAAAGTTGTACTCCATTTGTGTACAATAAATCAAAATGCATTGTGCTGTCATGCATAACTAAATAGACTAAATTAAAAAAAAGATAATGTACAAATAGATGTTCTTAATGATCTGAGCATAAACTGGAAGTTGACCATATTCTTCTTTTTAAGAAATTATGTATACTATGGGTTTCTGTGTATACAACTCTATAATTTAATATAACAAATAATTTAATTTTTAACGTATTTTATCAGAATTTTTTTTTCCTTTGTCATGATATTGCTTTACAATAGAGATAGGCCAATCAGCACCTCTCAGTTGTACTTTGTTCTGTGAAAATTACAAAGGAAATAGAGGTCTTAACCCCACCCATGTGGAGGTGTTTAATCTAATGGGGAGATTAGACAAACACAAACACAGGTAATATAAACACAATCAGCCACAGTTATCCAAACATGTCCAGAAGAAGCACCTAATAAATGTATTTGGAGACAAGACCCCAGCTGTGTAATAGCTCTGACCTTTGATACCTGATATTGAGAGCATGATCCTAGATTGAGAACTAGAAAATGTGAAATTTGCATTAACTCTAACTATGTAACCTTAAACAAATTACTAATGGTGCCTCAGTTTCCTTAAAAGTGTAATTTGAATATTTCCTCTGTGACCTTAAAAATTACTGTGAGAATTCAATGTTAAAATATGTGTGAAAGTGTTATTCAAACTGGAAAACTATAGACAGATTTGATGATTTAATTTCTTTACAGTTCTTATTTGCTCACACAGGTTATTTCTTCTAGAGAACCCAAACCCCACCTTGCCCATTTAAGTGCTAACTCAGAATTCATTTTCTCAGTGAAAACTACATATGCTTTTTTGAAACTAGGACGTACTATAGTCACTTCTTAGTTTACTCAAACTGCCTGATATTATTAGCTTTCTTCCTGATATTATTAGCTTTTTGTACATACTGTCCTTTCTGCTTTGTAAGGATATAATCAAGAATTTGTCTGATACTTAGTTTTTCTATGCTGCCTAGCATGGTTCAATACATATTTATGGTGATTGATTGATTAAAGAATGGTTTGTTCATTCATTTTGCAAATATATTGAGTACCTACTCTGCATTGGGTGCTGCAATATTGTAAGAAATGAGGACTTAACCCTTATCTTTATGGAATTTACCTCCAAATAGGAATGCATATGCATTTTATGCATCATATACATAAATTATAAATGTTTTATATAATATATAGATCCCAAAAGTTATAAAGTATATTAAATCTATCTGCCTCTCCATGTATTTATCTAATACTCTACCCCCCAAATTTTAGGTCATCTTAATACATATTAAAAATGCAACAAAAGAAGCAAATTTAGTATGATCATTGAGTGCTCTTTGAGTTAGCATGCTCAGAAATGTCTTCCTTGAAAAGGACACATTGAGCACAGACATGAATGAAAGAGCAAGCAAGACAAAGACCTGAGAGAAAAGTTTTAAGAAGAAATGTGCATCACATCAGGCTTTTTCTAAAAATTGTGATTTGAGTCCACTTGATGTCATTTTTTTTGTGAGTATACAAGTTTATTTTGTAAGATCTATGTTTTAACTCATATTTTCTTAACAAAGTTTTATAGAACTATAATTAAGTTCCAGTCACTGGATGGACAATGGAGGGCAAAACTGGACACCATTTCTTCCCTCATGGAGTTTATATGATATTACTTCCCCTCTTAAACTCTCAATATATATTATAGTTTGGATGTGAGGTGCCACCCAAAAGCTCATGTGTCAAACAATGCACAAAGGTTTAGAGGGGAAATGACTGGGTTGTGAGAGTCCTAACTTATTCAGTGAATTAATCCCTAGCAGGATTAATCCCCCTAGCAGGGGATTAATATGAGTGATAACTGAAGGTGAGTGGGGTGTGGCTGGAGGACATAGGCATTTGGGGCATGACTTTGGGGTGTATATTTAGTATCTGGCAGTGGAGTCTCTCCCTCCCCACCACATCTCTCTCTCATTCCTGATTATTATGTGAGCCACTTCCCTTCACCACACTCTTCCACCATGATGTCTCGCTTCAAGCCCTGAGGAATGGAGCCTGCTGTCAATGGACTAAAACCTATGAAACTATGAGCCGCCAAGTAAACTATTCCTCCTTTGTAATTATTTTGTTTTGGTCTTTTAGACACAACAGCAAAAAAAAATCTGACTAACACAACATGTAAACTGTATTATTACTGTTGATTACAATGGGTTCTCATACCTAGTATGACCCCAAAGTACTGACTAAAAGAAATGTAAATTAATGAAGCCATTTTAGAGTAAAAGGGTGAAATTTCCTGGACAATTTTAATATATATATACTCTATTAAACACCAGTACTCCTGGGAACTATCCAAAATAAATCTTTGCACAGATCCACAATTCTAACAAAAGTGCTCTAAGCCTAACATGATAATACCATAGCTTTCAGTACTCAGGCAAATTCTATCATCTTGCTCTGCCACTCTGACAATGCGACATCCATCTTGTAGCTGAAGATGGCTACCCAGCTCACATGACTGTTAGTAATTTAGATTCCTAACAGCAGGAAGAGGCAGGGATAAAGAATTTATTTTAACATCATTTTGAAGGAGTTGTATATGTCACTTTGACTTACATCTCATTGGCTGCATGGAAATATGCTACAAAGAAAGCTGTGTATTCAAGAGCTCAACTATGTTTTTATTATTACGGAGAAAGGGGAGAATGTTTATTGAGTGAATAATTTGTAGTATCTATAATAGCCTATTAAGTGTCTAGCATGACACATTTTACATTTGTTTTCATACTGTCTTTGAAACCCACTGTGCCTTTCACTCTGACAATATAACTTAATTTGGATTAGTCACATTTCAAGTGTTCAATACCTACATGAGTCCTGTTATCACAATGCACAGCAAATTTCTAAATAGGACTTATCCTCTTCCTTCCAGGATCTTAATCCATTCCCCTCGACTGTAATTCATCTGGTGGTGTCAGTTGCCTACTAAGCACTGGAAAACTTTCCAATTTATTGTCAATTATTGGACATTCATCATTCTCAGTTATTTGTTAATACTTTCCTGAAACAAAAGCAAACCTCTAAAAAAGAAAAACTTTTGTTCTTTTCAAAATATTAACCAAAACTCAAATCAAAACAAATAAAAAAATCTTACTAGGAATTTATCATTACATACATAAATTGTGATTTATAATTTGATTGTTGCAGCAACATCTCATAAACAAATTTTATAGATTTATTACTTCACATATGTTCACTTATCCTAGAAAATATGCATTGAAAAAATACTGAAGGGCACTGGAGTTTTGCAATTTATGTTTTTATGGTTGTCATTGTTTTTAATCACTTAATCATAGGGAGAAGATCTGACAATATAAAAAGTATGTTGAATTGTGATGAACTGAGGAGTCAAGAAAGTTGCAAGCCAACTGATACTTGTTTGATAAAATCAATCATTTTGAAAAACGTTATTTTTTAATTATTTCAAGTTTCTTGATGGATAAAGTTGAAACCTTTAGAGAACATGGGGATCATTCATGATCTGATTCTTGCTGAAAGATGCCAAATTTACCTATAAAGAATTATAAGTCAAAGTGAAATTGACAAAAATAAACATAGCTACAAAACTCTGAGAGGTTTTACAAGAGTGGAATATTATGTGTACTTCAAGGAAAGATGTATTATCAATTCTAGAGCTGTCCTCACTCCCAGTTGCTGCATGTTTCTTTTGATGCTACTAACTTATAAATTTTTTTAAATATTCTGTTTTCGTTATAGGTGAACCCAATATCTTTATCTTATTTTCATGTGATGATGAGTATAGAACCCAGGGCCTCATGCATGCTAAACGAGTACTCCACCACTGATTTACAACCCCAGCACCTAACTTATAATTAATGCTGACAATAGGCTACAGTGAATTTTCAATACACTTTTTATCTGTTTCCTTCATGACTACTTTTAAGAAAATTGAAGGAAAATGACTAGTGTATGGCCAAGAAACAAAAGTATATTTTTAATTAACTGAACCATTTTGGTTTTAAACCTACCTCACCTCCAAATTTGTCTTCATTAGCAACTTGTTCTACTAATTGAACAAATTCTACCTAAGGACACAATTTTGCTGCTAGTAAATAAAATAAGACTTTACACACTCCAACTTAAGTTCTATGCTACATCATTCATTATACACTGTTCATCTAACAATTTTGACCCTGAGGTTTAGCACTTCTTCAGTATAAGTATTGTGCAAATGATGTCATAAACCATGCAGAACAATGGAACACAAATTAAGTGACTTTTTCATTAACATATAATTATTAAATCTGGACACAGTGACACACACCTGTAATCCCAGCAACCTGAGAGACTGAGACGGGAAGATCACTGCTTCAAGGCCAGTTTCAGCAACATAGCCAAGCCCTGTCTCAAAATTAAAAATTCCAAGGGCAGAGGATGCAGCTCAGTAATAGAGTGTCCCTGGGTTCAATGGTTCAATCCCCAGTACCACAAACAAACAAACAAAAATATATATGCATATAATTATTAAAGCCATTTTGGATCATTTTGTTAATATAAATCTATTTTTATCAAAGAAAAGGTACGCCTCATTATTTCATTATTGGATTTGACTTTGAGAATGGCTCAAACATTTGCTAAACTAAATATGGTACTAAATAAAAAATAAACTAAATTTTAATGAAATCATAATTCTTGGAATAAAAAGAATTTCTTCAGTTCTAATTATATTTTCTTTACATTGATATAAATAATGTGTGGATTTCTTTGAAAGTCAGAATTTATTTTTCATTAAAGGCAGATTTTAACAAGTATATGCTCTGCAGGGGTATTAATGTTTATTCATTAAGGATTCATTTAGTCACTGTTTTATAGAAATACATCAGAATAGACATTACCTGCTCACAGGCCTCTTACAAACTGTCTGTGGAAGTTCTAATACAATTAAAAGGATCTCTAAATTACAAACAAGTAGTACAAAGTCTGCATAAATGCCAAGGAACAAAAAGCAAAGGAAATTATTGTGCATTGACTTTCAACAGAGAAAGCCTCTTAGAAAAAAATATAGGGAAATAATGAGCATGAATTAGCCAATATGAAAAAAAATCCTACAAATTCAGCTTGGAACTACATAAAAGTCAAATGGAATTATAAGTGTCTACATGCATAATATGTATTAATTCATAGTTTTCACATCATCTTTTATGGTATGTATAGACATTTTTCCAGATTATATTAACATAAAATAAAGATTTTTAATTTCTAAAGTAGTAAGATGAAATTATTTAATTTACCCTTCTGACTATCCATCCCTTCCAATATGTATAATATTTTAATCTCAAGCCAAGAATACAGCATTGTTTCTGAAAGTCACTTTATTACTTCCCAGCATTACATGTCTATGAAATGTTCATGGTTATGATTGCATCAGTTTCTCTCAGATCTAAGAAGAAAATTGGCAGTTAGGGTAGCTTTTATTATAACATCTTGAACATATATTTTCATGCTTTTAAATAATAATTTTGCTTATAATGTATATTTTGATTGTCAGTCAAAACTGACTGACATTTGTTGACATTACCACGTGTCTTTCACATTGTCCATTGACTCCTAAGAAATAATGTTTTCAATTGTACAAGGATTTCCTTAAAAGTAATCATTCCAAATAGGCTAAAGGATATTACTATTTTTGTATGTGGCATTTTTCACATTGTATTGGATTTCCATCATAACACACCCTCAACCACTTTTATGTTACAGTTATGCCAAAGGCTATCTCTTAAGTGGTTATAATGTATATTTATTGGTTCTTCTGATGAGCAGTAGCACAATTATTGTGCCTACCTATGTAATTATTCATAACTAGAAAAATAGGTACTGTAGATTCTTTACCAACCTAACTGGATCATGGAAATTCCATACTATGATTTGAACAAAACAAATGATCAGAGAAATCAGATAAACAGGAAAATAATAAAATGATGTAATTTGAATTTAAGGCCTAATAATTATCATATATAGGTGATAGAATATCAGTTTTATTTACATGATTATAAGATTACTTGTGTAGCATTATATAATTTTGCAGGTTTATTTATGATCAAAACTGAAACATTTATAAAATTGATTAATTAAGATGATAGACACTGCACCGAAATAGTTCTTCCAATTTCAAAGGAAGCATTAACTACATTTTTAACTTGATACTGACATGATCTGGAAAAAACATGTGTGAATCTTTCTCATGACATGATGACAAAGTGAAAGTTTTCCTAAATAGTGGAATCAACTTTTTGGACATATGCAATCATAAAACTAATTACATATATTTTAAAGATTATGTTGTGTGATGTGTAGGTAATCAGTTTTTTTAATGGATGGATGCTCTATTTTCATCTTTTTTAATTGCAGAAGAATATGTGATTCTAGAAACTTTAACCTTCATCTTTTTAATGGAGAATGAAGTCATTTTCACAACCAACCATTTATTCAATACATATTTACTGAGTAGCTTCTTTGTATGAGAAACTGTTTGTAACTTAGAGATGATGAAAATAACCTTTTTCACAAGGAGGACATAGCCTGATATGACATATATGCATATACTATATTGCTAGGACTTTATAATACTCTATTATTATAAATATCATAGTTCAATATATATACATACATATATATTTATATATTATAAATTTATGTTTTATATTACAAATTTATATATGTATTAAACTATGATATTTATAATAATGGTGTATTACAAAGTCCTGGAAATAGTGTGTAGGTTGTTATTGCTATGTTTGGTTTAAATATCTGAATGGTGAAACTCATTTTCAAAGTACAAGTTAAATAGAATGAGACTATTCCATTTACATAGTGCTGTTTTCTGGGAATGTTTTAAATGAACTGACTGCCTACTATGTGTAAAGGTATGATGTTATTTGTTTATTTTCACCTAATTAAATGAGACCACGCTGGATGAATCAAAAATAATTTTTAAGTCAGACTACTGTATGACTTTCCTGCATTTTCTTTTTCCTTTTATAAAGGTCAAATATTTGTTTTCCTTATTAGCTTCACATTTTCTCTCTTGCATACTGTTCTTCCTAGTGTGGAAAGGATTTTTAAAATCCTGTTGATTTAAGAAACTTAACAAGAATTGCAATTGAGTAAGGAGTACATTGTATATAACCTTGGCTAGGTCCTATTAATAAACTATAAAAATACCACAACTTACAAGATCTCTAAGCAATTTCTAAATAAGTCACCTCCTGGGGCAAATTACTATGATATTAAGAACATAAATATGAAACTATTTCCTCAGAATCATTCAAAAAATCAGTAAGGCAGGCACAGCTGTCTTTACAAGTACATTGAATATGATTGGTTTGCCTTAAGTGTCCTTTTAGCCACATCTTCCACTGAGTAAATTTTCCACCAAGAGCCATTAATTGATTAGGCAACATTCTTTGAGACAGCCTTAGCTAAAGATGTGCTACTTATTGAAGATGCTTTAAAGCTCTTTGCATGGATTTTTAAAATCAAATTAGGTGACATCTGGAATGGTTAATTTCACGAAAAGAAACAAATATAGTAACAAAAAATAATAAAAGTAAATAATGGGAAATTTATCTCTCATGAAAATCCTTGATTACCTTATTAAAACACTACTGCAAGGGAAAAAAAAACCTTCAGTAATCCAGGATGACCATAATATCTCATCAAGGTATTTTCCTCAAAAAAGAACAGTTAACGCTGAAAAAAAGTCATGTCTTTGTCCTCGAAGACAGAAGAGCATGCAGTGTTTCCTTCATATCTGGAAACCTAACAGCAACTGAAAAAAATGTTAATGTGGGACTGAGGAAATCATTTCTATGTGGAGATCTACCTCATGGTAGTATAAACCAATATCAGTACTTAGCAACTGTACTGATATTATCTCATCCTTTTTTTTTTTTTTTTTTTTTAGCTTCAGATGTCTGGTTCAGTAGTCTGTTGGAATGATAAGTCAAACTACAAATGATTGTTTTATGACTGTGGCCACTGTCACTTCTAGCCTATTAGAACCATACTGGGGAATAGAAAAGTGAGCACCATTTCTTACCATGTTCTCCTTCGTTCTGCCAGTCTCCGTCTGATCTCATGTATGCAGGACACACTAACCCTTCAACTGGTTCAAGACAGACCAACAGTACTACCAGACTCTCACCTCCACAGCAGTGCTTGTGTCTTTAGCCTGGATTCCAAAAAAAGGAATTCTGGCAGTGGCAGATGGGGAGGGTAATAGGAGCTCCTGCTAAATGAAGGCAGGAGCCTTCATTGGGTGAATGAATGGGTGGGCCTCAGAGGTTACTTGCATAGGGATCAATCAGAAGCAGTAAGGAATAAACCTCAGGCAGCTGCTGTTGACTTGTAAATCCCAAACCTGCTTGCTGCATTCACATGGAAATCAGTGCTGAAGGAGGCCATATTCTCACTATAGTCTTTTCAGGAGCCAGAGTTTCACGGCACAAAGCTCCTGGTTCCTTGTTATCTCAACCATCCCCTCCTCTCTTTTCTACTCTCATTCCTTTCACTTCTCTTTCCTTTTTCTTTTTCTTTCTACTGCCTTGCATTTTATTATGATTTGTTTATTTGTTGATACTGGGGACTGAGCCCAGGGGCACTTAACCACTGAGCCACATCATCAACCTTTTTTTATTTTTTATTTTGAGACATGGTCTCACTAAGTTGAATAAGGCCTCACTAAGTAGCTGAAGCTATCTTTGAACTTGCCATCCTCCTGCCTTAGCCTCCGAAGCTGATGGTATTAGAGGAGTGCCCCATCACGCCCGGGTTGTAAGCGCAAAAGGATGGGAGGCAGACCTTGACGGATTCAGAGAATCCTTTATTCCTCCGCAGATCCGGGTGCCATTCGGGTCCACTTTCTGGGTGGGAAAATGGCCGCCAGTTACAGGGGGATTCTCATTTTATAGGGTATGAGGAGGATGATGTAAACATTGTCTGTGTGCAGTTCTGACCATCAGGGGCTTAGTTGTACAGGTTAAAACCAGACCCTGAGGGATGAGTATTCAAATCTTGCCCATTGTTATTCAGGACTAGGTCAACATGGGGAAGGTCAAGGTTTAGGGCCTAGCATTCCACATTCACCCTTTTCCTTTAGGGCTCTTTGTCATCAGGAATGCACTGGGAGAGGTTGAATGTGCGGCCAATTTCCTTTCCCACTTGAGCCACACTGTCCTTTTTCTTGGGGAGTTATCTTTTTTTTTTTTTTTTAAATATGTTGGATCACTTTTATTTTCCATGTCTATTCTATCCTTTTTTTTTACAGTCTTCATTTTGATTCATTGTACACATATGGGGTACAAATTTTCATTTCTATGATTGTACGTGATGCACATTTATATCATTCTGGTTAATCACATGTTATCTTATAAGAATATTATTTTCCATAACCCTTCACCCTTCACAGGGTGCCCTGCTATCTTTTGATGTGTGCCTTGCTCTTTTACCCATATCACTCTCCAGAGTCTGTGCTGTCAGTCAGAGGACTTACTATCTCTTTGGTTATTTTTCTTTTTCTTCCTTCTTTCCAGGATCAGATTTCTCAAATTTTTCTGACTTTGTCTCTTCTTTCTCCTCTTCCTTATCAGATATCAAAGAATATTTTGTCCCACTTGTTTGCACAAAGCAATCGTTTTCAAAGTGGCCTTTACAGTCACACTTTTTGCAGGTGGTGTTCAGGACAGCCTCAATGGTGATCTTCTGCCCAGTGTAATCCTGGAAGGACCTCCTCTGTCCCTCTTCTTGCTCAGTGCCAACATTTTTGGGATCAAGATCTTTCCCAGTCCTTTGTCAACTTTACATACAGGGATACTTTCATTCTATCATTTTTCATCTCTTGGCCAATAAGTTTCACCCACACTTTGTCTCTGACATCTACTATCTCAGAGGCCTTATCCACCTGACAGGATGACATTTGAGTTCGATGGGTCACACCTTGCTTCTGACAGCTTGGGATACTGATAAAGGCTCCATATTCTGTCACCATGGCAACCTCTCCTTGGAAAATAGTGTAGAGAGCAGGCAAGTTTTCCAAGGTCTCAGGTCTTCATGAATTCATCGTTAATGTTCTATGGCTCCTCCATTTCTCTTCTGCTGAAGCTAATTCTACCGTCTCAGCATCAGCTCCTGGTTCCTCAGTTGCCATATTGCCCAAAATACCAAACCCATTCAGAGACATCTCATCCCATTTCTATAGCAGACACCTCTTGTTAATCAGGGCATCTATTTCCTCTGAACTGAGTTGAAGCCTTAGAGTCCTTCTTAGTCCAATACGTCAAGCAGAAACTACCAATTGCTTACAGGTGATTCTTGACAGGAAACCTATTTTTCACCCCAGAGTTAAGATGGCTTTTAAAAAATGTATGTGTATTGCAACTATAAAATTTATTCACACTGTGTCAAGGTATGCAAATTAAATGTAACTTCTTTATTTCCCCAGAAATTAACAGTCTGATCTTTCTGTTGTTGTATAACAGGTCAGAGATAGATGGTGAGAAGAGATCTAGTAAATCATTTTCTAGCTTGACAGCCTAAGACTTGAGACAGAGAAATTAATTCAAGTATTTTCTCTAAATTATTCACTTTGTGTTTGAATAACTCAGGAAAGTTTTTAAGTTTTTGAAGTTTCACTTTCTTCTACAATATGGAATCTGGATATTGTGAGGAAAGATATGTTCATGAAGTTTCATAATGTAGACTTGTCTTTGAATCTTTGCTAATCATTCCTGAAGAATGTTTGGATTGGTTCTCTGGACAGGTGACTGCTAAGATACAAGGAATCTTATTTGATCTTTGGGATAATGTGTTGCAAACCTACTTCTAGGGTTTATGGTTCACCATTTATCCAGAGATCCAATGCCTCACCAAAATAGCCCCTTCTTCATGATTAGAGACCACAGATTTTCCACCTGAAGCTCAATACTTTCAAGACACCTTTACAGTTTGCAGTGAAACTTCTAAGTCCTTTGTATCTGTGAATGCTCAGGAAAACAGAAACACTGCTTAAGACTCACTTGTATACTGGGCACCCAGCCATGATGATGCACAATCTCTATCATGATTTTGGAAATGACTATGTGTATGTCTTTCAGAGACTTTGCAGTCTACACCACTGTCTTAGAATGGGCTGCCACAAAAAATACATATTTAGTGGCTTAAACAACTGAAATTCCTGGCCAATTGGCTCGTAATGAGATATTTTTTCCTGGCTTTTAGAAAAGTGCCTTCTAATTGAATCCTCAGGGTCCAGAAGGGGAGGTGGAAAGGAGTTTCTTTCCTTTCAAATTCTATTGGATTGGAATCCCACCCTTAGACTTCATATATGACTAGTTACCTCATAAAGGATCTTATCTTCAATAAAATTACATTACAGTTTAGGGTTTCAACACATGAATTCTGGGAAGACACAATTCAGTTCATAACATCCATTATATATGAGAAAAATGTGATGCTAGTCTTTATATCCTCAGTCTCCTTATATACATACTCAAATATCACTCAAGACCCCATGCACACACACCCAGACAAACATATAACTTGAAACTTTTTGTCAAATTGTAATTGGGGTTTGAGAATGTGGACAAGAATCCTGACATCTGATGTTTATTCAAATTAATCTATTTGTTAATTCCAAAATCCACCAGGATATAAAAAGAGGAAATCTACTTTCTGTGTATCCAGTATTTTTCATTCAAATATGGGAAGAATTTGGTCATAAGCTGGTGTCACAAAATGGTGAGAAATCCACAGATAATTTTTTTAAATGTGGATAGGCCGTTGAAGATAAAAGCCAACACTAATCTTGATAAAACCATATCTAAAGAATGCACTGGCTATTCAACTATTCTTCTAGAATCTTAGCACTATAAAATGAAAATTTGGTTTCTATTTTAGTTTGGTTTGCTTTAAGGGGAAGCATGCAAAACCACTATAAGATTATATCAACTTGACTTTTGTCTCTATATTGTATATTATTCTCTAATCCCCCTACCTCCCTGCTTGTCTTTTATCATATTAGCCCGGCTAGTGGGTGTAATAAATTACCTCCCTGTGAATCATCAAGTTTACTGCTTAGGTCCTGATCCCTATCGTGCTTCCACTGATGGTGGCATTGCCTCCTGTGTCCCAGGCAAGCCTGTAAAGCTGGTCTGACAAGTGTCTCAGCAAAGGTTGTTTTAATTTAGAACAAGTTTAATTAAGACTCTCAGTAGAGGAGCCCTACAGGCCTGCCTCCAATCTTACTAATGTGCAATGCCATTATTGGAATATCATGGGAATCAAAATCAAGTAAATGGACAAATTTGTCTCTCAAGAATTATAGCACACCATATACCTAGTGAGAGCCTGATAAGATTGAGTGAGAATATTAGTAAGGAGAAATTACTCTTTAACCTAAAACCTTGAAAACTAGAGGGAGGAAGTGGGAAATGATTTATAAAATGGCTTGCATAGGGGAATGAATTCCAACATTTATAATAAGTGATAAACTACTTACATGAAATAATTGTGCTACATGTTAATATGGAGACTTAATCCCATAGGAAATATATTTCAGAGGGAGAAGCCCATAACAGAGTCTTTTCTTTCATTCTCAGAGGCAGGAATGATGCACTCTACCAAAGTTATGCATGGGAGAATACTCTAGTTATTTACATTTGGTGGTGGGAGAAGGAAGAATCTTCTCTCCAATCTCACATGAAGTACTTCCTTATGCAAATTGGACAACGTTGTTTCAGTTATATAGAATTAAGGAACATACTGACTAAACGCAAAGAATATTAAAATATACCCCCTTTGACTAGTATGGGATTGTGTGATTGCTTGCTAATATATGGTAGTATATTTTTGTACCTGCCAAAATGGCACTTAGAAAGCAATATTTTTATCTCTAAAATAAAATATTAAAAGACATTAATTAGATTGGCTGAACTGCTTTGCATCTATTTATTTTTCAAACCTGGGCCTCATGATTCTTTTTGTCCTTATCTTCCTTTTTGTCAGCATTTTCCTTCTCCCCACATACACGTGCTTCCTTGAAGCAAAGCATTTGTGTAAGCTGCTTTCAGTTTTTTCCACAAAATCAGAAGTAGCATTTCCAGTCCACCTTTTGTAGTTATTTGACCTTGCTGCTTTTCTGAACATAAAAGTCTTATTCTCTGTAGAACTGCTGGCAGTATGAGAAACTATCAGTCAATTTTACAGATGCTACAAACACTTCAATTCACTACAAAGTTAAGAGTATCATAGTAAATCTCACATTATGGGTTCTATTTTCAAATAATTGACTTAGGAGCAAACATTATTTAGACCTATCTCTCGCAAGTAGTTGAAATCGTGGGTGAAAAGAACCAAGAATATCAATCTGGGACATGAGTGACATCATAACAAGTGTCATAACCTGAATTTTCAGGATATAGTTTATGAAGTGTAAAATGTTGTCATTCCACACAAGAACTGAAGCGTATTTTAGAGAAAACATTGGAATAATAGGGAGAAGAGAATTCTTTATATCTATTATTTTCACTTTTAATGTTCACATCAGGAAATATATTTAAACTTTAAATGTCTAACCCAAGTATCACAGTTTTATAAGACTGTGAAATCATTTTAACTTATTCAAAACAGTTTAGAAAACATTGTTTGCTAGTCTTGCTTTGTTTGTTTGCTTTATTAGTGTTTTGTTTTGTTTTTTGGGTTTTGTTTGTTGCTTGATTTTTTGGTGTTTTGTACCAGGAATTGAACCCAGGGGTGTTTAACCACTGAGCCACGTCCCCAGCCCTTTATATGTCTATTTTGAGACAGGGTCTTGCTAAGTTGTTTGGATATCACTAAGTTGTTGAGGCTGGCTTTGAACTTTCAATCCTCCTGCCTCAGCTTCCTGAAGCACTGGGTTTCCAGGTGGCCACCAGACTGAGCTTGATAGTTTATTTTTTAAAGTCAAAGATAACTAGCGTGAATGATTTCCTGTTAAGTCCATGCATAAAACAGCCATTATTCTTCTATTCCTAGAATATCACAAAGGCACATTTATGAACTCCTTCTCTTCATTTAAAAAGCACATCACATGTGATAGCCTTTCTTTTCTTATATGTAGTGTGAATTAAGCATAAAAGACAAAGTTTAGATAATGCTATGACACAGAAGATATGAAATAGGCCTAAATTGTTTACATATCAGTCTCTTCCAAGAAGATCAACAAATGCAGCATGCATTATGTATAGACCTAACCCCCATGCAAGTCACACACACACACACACACACACACACACATTAATATTCAAATATTTGTTTGTGCATCCTCTAAGAAAAATATTTCACACTGGACTTTCCTTGCATCAATCAGATTACAATATCACAATGCTTCTCTCTGACATTCCTATCCATTGTTTAAATGTCCTATCCATTTTCATGCCTCCATTTTATTATTTCTACATGAAAAGCCTTTCATATCACTTCAAACTCCTTTTCTAACTAGCAAGTATATTTATTCTTTAAGCTAAAATTTATATAGTTTTTATCTGAAGAATCTTCTTAACTCCCACCTACCTGAACCAAATTAAATCAATGTGTAATATGGCCTATTTTGTTGAATGGAAGGAAGGGGAAGGCTGTGTATTTATTTCTGTTATATCCTTATTGCAGTGTTTCATTATTATTTATGTTTTCACCTATAAACTCAGAGTGTGAGAATCATAAATAGATTGCTTTATTTATATTATACCATCATTACTATTGAAGACCAAGGCACAAAGTAAATACCAAATAAAAGGAAAATTAATTAATGGATGGGAAGTCAAATGCTACTTCATTCTATTGACTAAAATTAGTAGTCCCTTAAGTCAGTCTTAGTTCAGAAGGGAAAACCTATTGAAGAAAAAAATCCATGTCTGTTTCAAAGGCACATATAAGTAACTGTGGCATTTTCTCTTTTAAATGCTTTTTACCACTTTGTATTCATAAATGCAACCCATAGTATAACAATTAAAGAAAATTTTATTGGTAACTGTGCTGAGAAATATCTGCTACATAGTAAATTTAAATAATTCTTATTTAGTAATAATAATGCAAATTTATTTTTGGAAAGTGTAGCTTTCTTTAATATATATTATTTACATATATGCTATACACATGCACAATAATAAGTAGTGCTAGACATCTTTAATGCATGCTGAAATAAGCTAGCTAATTTTGCTATTAAGTCTAATTTGAAATTAGGTCATAACCAGTACAACATATATTGAAGATGCATAAAATGTACCCTGAATTGGTACACTAGAACATTAAAAAATGAGACATTTTAAAAAGTCCTAGGAATGATAGGCCATAAACATGATCCTAGTAAAGAATAATCTTCAAAATTCGGGGGGAAAATCCAACAGAGGGGAAGATTTCTAAGCAAAAATTTTTATCTGATTAATTGATGAAATAGGCAAATAGTATCAATGAGTTGTTCAGCATGTTCTACATCAGCAGCCTAGTAAGTACCTCAAATGATTCCAAAACACAGAAAAATCCTTTGCTTTGGCTCCTGGGGACATCTCTCCATTTCCAAAAGCAAGAGAAGAAAAAATATGAATGGGTGGTATTTAAGAAAAAGATGCTTGATCTTAATCCAAAATATAGGAAACACTGTTCACAACTCATATATTCTTTGTAAAGGTAAACCCACAAGGGCTGCCACTGTCTGGATGTGCTTGAGTAATCTGCCTAAGGGCTGCTTCAGTGTTTTCATTCATCTTTTTTGAAAAAGTAAAATAAAATTGGGATGACATGTTTGAGTATTTCTCCTTTCAGTCATGCTAGTGGGATTTCTTCCTTTTAGTTCTATCTTAAAGATAAATAAATAAGTAAAAAAACTTTCCATACAGCAACCCACACTCCATATTGCATATCAAGGTTCTTGTTAATGAAAATTGATTTTTGTGTAAGTTACATAGGAGATTTGTGTACTTCCCAGCATATAGTGAGAAATTTCTCAGTATAGTCTCTGAGAGACATACATATCTAGATGTGTCAAGAATTACATGAAAATTCTGATGGAGATTCTGATGTTTGAAATACTAAGCAGGCTAACTTCACTCAAAGTGAATGTGTCTCACAAACATCTTCCTATATCATTCTCTGTCCCCTCCCACCAACAAACACTTTAGCTATGTTCCTGGGAGGAAGGAGTCAATAGATTATATTCATTGCCACAATTTCAAGAAATCTATAGACTAATTGCATTCAGTTCCACAATTTCAAAAGGCTCAATTTCAGCAAGCTAAAGATAGGGAGAGAAAAAGAATAAATAATGTCTGGCTGTTTTGACATCTCTGACATCATGTTGTTATATTTATTTTGACATACAAAAATAGATCATATTTGTAGTGTTCATTATCCTAATTAGTGGAACATCATCTTGGTAACAGTGTTTCTTGTTTTACACACAACACAAGACACTAAGGCCCAATATTCTAAGACTAGACCCATGTGTGCCATTTATTAAAATCTATTTTGATTGATATTATCCACCAACAAAAACCAATGGCTCGTGTTTTATATGAGACTCCATGGAATTATTATGTGTCTGTTTCCCATGCTGCTGAAAATTCTGATGAACTACATATTTTAATTGTGTATTTGCTTGTCTTATCTCATTAGAGCATAAACACTTTAGGGCAGGGATTTCATTTTCTGTCTTATTGATTTATGTAAACCCAGTGCTTACAATGTTTGGCATACAGTATTTGCTAATAAATGTTTCTTGGGTTAATGGATACATGGGTAACTGCAAATATCTTTACATGAGGCATTACCATTCAAATCATGGGAATTATTCTCTCTTCCCATCACCAGCATTTCCAGCATCTTCAAATAGCAGATATGGAGGCAGGAATGTTCTTCCATCCTGTACTGCCATTTCATATTACCTTCATCGCATCTTATTTATTCTTACATTATGCTTTTGCATGTTCTATCCTGCAGTTGAATTTCCTTCACTCTTTATCTCTACCAGTCTATTGGCTTCTTCCTTTGAAATTCTGTTCCCCTATTTTAACCCTCTAGTCATATTTTGCTTCTTTTTAGTTACATATGACAGTATAATCCACTTTACACCTTCCCTGTGTATCCTTTTAATATCTATCTACGGTATACTATATTCTGGAATACTATATTTTGGAATACTGTACACTGCATTTTGGAATAAAAATGGTAAGTTGTTTGGTAAATATTCAGCTATCCCCAACTGAATAGGACATTCCTTAATAGCAAAAATTAGTCTTTCTTGAATTATTTGTTTTTTGTTCTTTTTAGATATACATGACTGTAGAATATAGTTTGGCATATTATACAGACATGGAGTATAACTTATTCTAATCAGAATCCTATTCTTATAGTTGTACATGATGCAGTCGTGTTTGCCCTGGTTGTGTACTCAAATACAAGGCTAGGAAAGTTACATCCAATTAATTCTACTCTCCTTCCTATGTCCCTCCACTTTCCTTCCCTTCATTCCCCATTGTCTAATCCAATGGACTTCTATTCAACCCCTCCCAACACTCTGTTATGGGTTAGCATCCACATATCAGAGAGAACATTCAGTCTTTGGTATTTTGGGACTGGCTTATTTCACTTAGAATAATATTCTCCAGTTCCATCCATTTACCAGAAAATGCCACAATTTCATTCTTCTTTATAGATGAGTAATATTCAATTGTATATATATACCACATATTCTTCATCCATTAATCTGTTGAAGTACAGCTAGGTTAGTTCCATAGCTTGGTTATGTTGACATGAGCTGCAATAAACATTGCTGCAACCTCTATGGAAAGCAATATGAAGATTCCTTAGAATACTTGGAATGGGACCACCATTTGATCCAGTTTTTACATGCCTTGGCCTACACCCAAAGGACTTAAAATCAGCATACTACAGTGACACAGCCACATCAATGTTTATGTCATTCTACTTTTTTACAGCATCTCCCTAGTTTTCTTAATGACTTTCAGTTTCCTTGTTGTTCTAGAGACATTCACAGAGAACATAGTTTGGTAGCACTTGCCTCTTGGAATTTCTATCACTTTTCATGAGTTTTTTTCCTTCTCTCTGCTTCCATAAGATCTACCCTTTTTTATTTTTCCATCTTTTTTCTACTTTCTATTTTATATTCTTCATATTCCATTCTTCTGCAAAACAACACAGCATTTTTGAAACATATCAAAAAATTAAATATACTTCAAAAACTAAAATTCACTTATATTTGGCACTAAAGATGACAATACATGTTTTTATATAAAATGTAAGATAATATAAATGGTAAATATTATTCATAGTTTCATTACATGTGATATCACAGGTTATTTTTCCATACATTTTAAGTATGGTATTAAAAACAAAAATAATTGAAGTCATATTATATCTATATAAATTTTACCTGAGCATGTGAAGATATCCCAAATTAAAAATTATCACTTACCATTGTTTCATACTTTCTAAAGTGTGCATGTCCAAAGCCATACTCTTTATCTTGGAATATAAACTTAAGGTTAGTATTTTTTCATCTTAAAGAAACCATAAACTAAGGGATCAAAACTTACATATTGTTTTAATGTGTTTTTCTGGCAATTGGGGAAGAAGGGGAGGGTAATGCTGTAAGTTACTTAAAGCTGAATGTTGATAATGAATCATTCTTCAAATTTTCTAGACAAATTGATGTTATTTTACAATATTTTCTTTAGAATTAATGAATCTCTTCAAAAAGATAGGGAACTAGTATTATTCTGCACATATGGATGAATATTTCCTGAATGAGGCAGTCTTGCTGTCTTTTGATATATAGGTAACTTTATCAGGATACACACACACACACACACAACCTATAAATGTGTGTGCATGTATGTGGATATTTACACATATATTCATTGTATACATGCATGTATATATACATATGTATGTAGATATATATGTATTCATATATATAGAGAGAGAAAGAGAGAATTCAATACTACCATACAAAGCTATATAGTGTGTTTGGGGATGGATGGTGTAATGGCTAGTCTTGTCAACTGGGCTGGGTTGACAGATGACTAGGAAGTTGATAAAGGTTACTTCTGAGTATGTCAAGAGACAATTGACATGCAGTACAGCAAATTTTGTAGGGAAGATCTGCCCTGAATGTGAGTGGAATTCTTATATAAGCTAGGGGCCTTAGTGGAACAAAAGCAGAAGAAAGAGGAAGCCCGTAGTACATGCAAACATGAATCTTGAATGGATATGTCTATGGCTGCTGCCATCACCTACAAACATCTGACTCCAGCTTTTCTAGCTTATGAACCTACACCGGCAACTCTCCAGGGAACCTCTAGACCTTCAGCCTCAGAATGGAACTGCATCATTGTTCCCTTTTGTTCTGAGGCTCCAGTTTCTTGGACTGAGCACCTATTACTTTCTCTGACTCTCTAGCCTGTAGGCAATCATTATGGGACTATCCAGTCTCTGATCATGTAAGCCAATCTAAGATATATATACACAGATATAGATAGATGATAGATAGATAGATGATAGATAGATAGATAGATAGATAGATAGATAGATAATTTGTTTTGTTTTAGCTTCACATTGTTGTGATCAAAAAATTGACAAGAACAAGAAGAATTCAGAGGAGGAAATGTTTATATTGGCTTGCAGTCTCAGAGGTCACAGTCCATAGACAGCCAACCAAGTTCAAAACGCTGGGCCAAAATGAGACAGAATGTAATGGTGGAAGAGTGTGGCAGAAGAAAGCCGCTCAGGACATGGCAACCAGGAAGCAGAGAAAGAACTCTCGCAACCAAGGATACAATATGAACCCCAAAGGCATGCCTCTAGTGACCTACTTCCTCTAGTCACACCTTAACTGCCTACAGTTACTATCCAGTTAATCCACTGATTAGTTTACAACTAGCATAATCTAAACAATTCAACTCTTGAATTGTTGCACACATGAAATTTTGGGGGATATCTTATACTAAACCATGACAATATTCTATTGGTTCTCTTCCTCTAGTAAACCCTCACTAGTGCACATGGTTATTTACAGAAATGTGACAAAATGGTTAATGTAAGGTAAGCTTCGGATTTCTTAAAGTTTTGCTCTGTAAAGTTGACTGGAAAGTGACTAGATGACTTTTAAAAGCAGAATATATCCCTATATCAGCAGTGAGTTGATTCATTAAAAGAAAACTTGTTCCTAATCTTACTTAAATGTCATATTTTGGAGCATCGTCCCTCATTTGACTCTGATATCAGAATGTTTCTTCCATCAGAAGACCTAAACAGGGTTTGGAAGATGATGATGGGCTCTTCATTTCAGACATGGTTACAAAGCCTCTTTGTCTAACTTTAATCCTGTCTCCCATCTTCTATGTTTGGCTCAGTGTGTTCTTGAGCTTTATACTCTCTTGCTCATTTCCTTTTTGCAGATTCTTCTTTTCCTGAACAAAGTAATAATAAAAATAGTTCTGGAATTTTTGCCAGACATTGCTTCCAACTTCCACATAGTTCAGAAAATATCTTTACTTTTGTTCTATCCTATGTCTTGATATTCTTCTGAACTCAGATTGCAATTTGGGATGTCTGCAGGACACTTAAAGCTTACTTTCATAGACAAAGGATATTTAGAAAGCAGGCTTTCTACTGGCTCTAAATGACAATTGTAGATATTGGTCCAAGTTGGCCAGAAAGTTAGATTGTCTGAAGACTTACCAAACCAATAGCCAGGAGCCAATTTGTTTTATAACTTCTTGCAACAGAACCCCAAGACCATCTGAAACTTCAGGGTGGATATTTTCAAACACTTCTTTCTAAAACCTTCTTCAAATAGGAAAATTTATCTTCCAGTCAAGTATTTTCCAGTCGATAATGGTAGACTTAAAATAAATCTTGTCTTAAATATCCTAATAGTTCTAATTTCTTCTTGCTTTCCTGGAACTAATATTTCTGCCATCACGTGATCTTTCAATACAGGTGTATAGATCAGGAAGAATGAAAATTGAAAGTTACCAATGAAATCCCCTAAACATTTTAAAACATCATCCCTAGCTGTCTTCATATATTTATCATCACGTTGACTGTGATTATTTGAAAACTTTAAGGAAATATTCACATCTGAATTGCAGAGTATTGGGGGGTAATCAGGCTCCAAAGAGCATGTAATTATAAATAGCCTTATATGCCCATATTAACAGTCGTAGGATAAGGAATCTATATATATATGAGATGGGAAAATTTATGAATATGTTGATGGCATTATGTCAAATTAACCCAGACTAAATAAAATTTAAATGAATGACACTTGTTTTTCTTAAGTTCTGTCCTAGTAATATGTATGCCACTATGCATTTTCTAAAAGAATTCCTTTACAAACATGATAAAAACAGTCAATACATTCCTTCCTCTTATGAAATATTTGTACTCATCATGTCAGTTTTTCTGATAATATAAAACTTGCATCACGGCAGCCGGAGCGGCCGAGGCAAGATGGGTCAAAGTCAGAGTGGTGGTCATGGTCCTGGAGGTGGCAAGAAGGATGACAAGGATAAGAAAAAAAAATATGAACCTCCTGTACCAACCCGAGTGGGGAAAAAGAAGAAGAAAACAAAGGGACCAGATGCTGCCAGCAAACTACCACTGGTGACACCTCACACTCAGTGCCGCTTGAAATTACTGAAGTTAGAAATAATTAAAGACTATCTTCTCATGGAAGAAGAATTCATTAGAAATCAGGAACAAATGAAACCATTAGAAGAAAAGCAAGAGGAGGAAAGATCAAAGGTGGTTGATCTGAGGGGAACCCCAATGTCAGTAGGAACCCTGGAAGAGATCATTGATGACAATCATGCCATCGTGTCCACATCTGTGGGCTCAGAACACTATGTCAGTATCCTTTCATTTGCGGACAAGGATCTGCTAGAACCAGGCTGCTCAGTCCTGCTCAACCACAAAGTGCATGCCGTGATAGGAGTGCTGATGGACGACACAGATCCCTTGGTCACAGTGATGAAGGTGGAAAAGGCCCCCCAGGAGACCTATGCAGATATTGGGGGATTGGACAACCAAATCCAGGAAATTAAGGAATCTGTGGAGCTTCCTCTCACCCACCCTGAATATTATGAAGAGATGGGTATAAAGCCCCCTAAGGGGGTCATTCTCTATGGTCCACCTGGCACAGGTAAAACCTTGTTAGCCAAAGCAGTAGCAAACCAAACCTCGGCCACTTTCTTGAGAGTGGTTGGCTCTGAACTTATTCAGAAGTACCTAGGTGACGGGCCCAAACTTGTACGGGAATTGTTTCGAATTGCTGAAGAACACGCACCATCCATTGTGTTCATTGATGAAATTGACGCCATTGGGACCAAAAGATATGATTCAAACTCTGGAGGTGAAAGAGAAATTCAGCGAACAATGTTGGAATTGTTGAACCAGTTGGATGGATTTGATTCAAGGGGAGACGTGAAAGTTATCATGGCCACAAACCGAATAGAAACTTTGGATCCAGCACTTATCAGACCAGGCCGCATCGACAGGAAGATTGAGTTCCCCCTGCCTGATGAAAAGACTAAGAAGCGCATCTTTCAGATTCACACAAGCAGGATGACACTGGCCGATGACGTAACCCTGGACGATTTGATCATGGCAAAGGATGACCTCTCTGGTGCTGACATTAAGGCAATCTGTACAGAAGCTGGTCTGATGGCCTTGAGAGAACGTAGAATGAAAGTAACAAATGAAGACTTCCAAAAATCTAAAGAAAATGTTCTTTATAAAAAACAAGAAGGCACCCCTGAGGGGCTCTATCTCTAGTGAACCATAGTTGCCTTCAGGAGTTTTCTTGACCCTTGACAGGGTTGAGTGTGGGGAAGTTGCCCGGAGGAATCCATGTTCCTGTTGATTTTTATTAGCAAACATCCTGTGTATCTTTTGGAGTACGACGTGTAGGATGCCCATGGGCGCCTTCTCTTGGTCACCATGCTGCTCTGCTTCCCAATAAAGCGTGCTCTTTCAAAAAAAAAAAAAAAACCTTGCATCACTGCTTTCAGTCTACATCACCAGGGTAAGTCAGGGTGAACTCATTACATGTGCCACTGAGTAAAGGGAAAAATTGCACCTAGGAATTCATTTATTTATAGTCAGTCTGTCCCCCTTATGGATAGTGAGGAGTCCATTGAAATCCCTGTAACTGGTGCATTTTTCAGCAACTCATTCCCTTTCCATTTTGCAGTTATTGTCTTTATAATGCATTGGATTTTTAGATTCACTTCAAAGAAATCCACTTTGAAAATTTAATAATAACTCATTCTATTACTTAACATTACCCAGATTATATCAGATAACATTTAAAATATATTTCATGTAAAATTCCATTCAATGGAATATTTTGTTGGTTGAAACATTATTCTGTATACATTACAATTAATTTATCTTTTAGTCAAAAATTAATGTCCATTCTGTGGCATAATGTCTTCTTTCCAAACCCAAGTTTGTTTAAACTTATCTGCAATGCTGCATCAGAAAGGAAACCTATGAAATTATTATATTAAAATTAATTTATTATTTTATTTTTAATTGGTTCTTTATAGTTATATGTATTAATATGTTACTAAAATCATGAAATGCAGAAATATCATTTTCAGGATATTTCTCTCCTTTCAGAACTTTATCTGATTTACAAACCCTTTGCACTCAAAGTGAACACATTTAAGCTATAATTAACACCTTTCTAACTCTAAGGATGCAAATCACTATTGTCAGTTTTGATTAGTTGAAAACAGACTGCTAGTCCATGCCTCATTGTATCCTCGCAGTCTAAGAAAACAATGAAATTTTCTAAATTAGTCCATTTGCATATCCTCTGTTCAAGCATCCATTCACACTGATTTCAAAAGACTGTTATCCACCAAGGGATATATACTGCTCCTTCTTACATACACATACACACACAAACATGAATTGCATGGTTTTTTTTCTGTTACCCAAACTCAAAAAACAAAAGGATTGTGTTAAAATAATTTTGAATATGGAAGTTAACATGAAATTGATATAGTTTGTTTGCTAAGTGATTTTTCAAAAACAAAACATAATATAAAGCACTATAGGGCAATCAGGGGACCTTGGATAGAATATGGGAGGAAGGAGGGGAGAAGGAAGGGAAGAGTAAGCAGTGTAGACATTTTGGTTTATTTCGTAACTTTTCCAAAGACCAGACTTTAGAAATGAGATACAGTTGGTGATATGTTCAGGCTATATCTTCTTTTGAATTCTGTATTAGTTCAGTCTGCGGGACCATAATTAAAACCTGCAGTATGTACTAGATTACAATATTTTAAACCAACCTTGAAGAGTTAATTTATTCCATTTTATATGTGAAGATAGCAGATGGCATTCCAACATTTAAAATTTCTTTTTGTTTTTGTTGTTTTAAGGAAAAGACTTTCTGACCTAATTGGATATTTTCAGCTCCAATGCCCCTATGAGTAGAGCTTCAGCTAATATAGTTAAAGAATGAAATATTAGCTTCATTTTTGAATTTCTTTGCCTTCACTGATTTGTTACTACTATAATGTCATTTTAAATGTACTTTTAGTATGTTAATTATCATTAAGATAACTGACTAGCTGTTAAAATTAGAGCAGTGTGGAATAAAAAATTTGATGTATGATTATGTCAAGTATATTTATACCTCAGTCATCTAAACCTCAGTAATGAGGTGTTATTGAGCAAAACTAAATATTATTCCCAGTTTCAGTTTTCATTGCATTTTCTTGTTTCTGGTGAAAAGCATCATTTTGTTCTCATTTTTCTCTAATAAAAATTAGATTTTATCCATGAAAGCACTATCTCTAGATATTTAATTCAACCCATTAAATATCAGAAGATGGTAGGTAGGTGGAAAAGGACAATCATCTCATAGAGGAAGGCAGTTTATAAGGCACATTGGATAAAGGAAAGGACTTTCCTTATTCTGGTATTTCTACAGAATCAGAGTCTTGGGTTTCAATCAGAAAAGTTATTATATATCACAGGATTTCAGGATATAGAGATTTAAAATAATTACAACACGTAGGCAAGAAACTTAAGGAGATGTTTCTAAGAATTCCTTTCTCTGAAATTCTGTGGTGTATATTATATTTTTGCTTTTATAATTAATATAATATTTTACTCATGGATATATAATTATATTACATATACATATATATTAAATGTATTATATTAAATATATGTGTATTATATAATGTATGTCTCACTACAATTTACAATAGAACATTTCACAAACCTTCCCAAACTCTTATCATCTGAAATGTCCTTGTTAATTAAATCACATTTCTCCACTGAAAATTTCCCCATTCATAAGTTAAAGTGTTGTCCATCACAGTAGATACAGTACAGAAATCATGTAAGTCTCTCCCTTGAGTTTACCAGTAAAAAGGTTGAATCTCAAATTACCTTTTTTTTTGGCAGTGCTGGAGATTGAACCCAGGACTATAATACCTAACAGGCAAGCACTCTATCAACTGAGCTATATCCCCAGCCCTCAAATTACCTCAAGTTAATAGCTACTTAACGGTACTATAACCAATCAAACCTGCATCTCCTTGTCATCAGTCTACCATATCATTTTGTCTTTCCTCATTTTCTTGCAGCTTTTCAGACCATTAAATCTCTCTTATTCCTTTGTTTCTTGTATTAAGTAAAGAAACAAAAAACAGAAACTATTTTATCCTTAAGAATAACCAGTACCTCAATTATCCAAATACTGAGAAGCACTGAAATGTTGCCTCCTTTACTTATCCATTCTTTGCTCCACCAATATAATTCCTATTATTGAACTTTGCTTGGCTTAAAGATATATTACTTAGAAGTAACACAAAACTATTATTATCACCAGTTAACAGCCTAAATCAAAGTATCTCATAATATCAGGCAACTGGATTCATTTTCTATTGCTATGTAATATTGTTACAAACGCTTTACCTTAACCCAACACAAATTTATTATCTTACAGTTCCCATAAATCAGGATACCAGATTAGTTGGGTTAGCACTCCTCACAGTCTTACTACGCTAAAATGAGGGTATTGGCAAGAGGTTACAATCTCATCTGAATCTTGAGGCCCTTTTCCAAACTTACATGATTTTTTGCAGAATTGTTTCTTAGGGTTGTAGAACTAAAATTCCCATTTTCTTGCTGGATGTCAGCTGGGAGTCATTTTGATCTCCATTAAACCATCAACCATTCTCTACTACATGGATCTTTTCACATGAGGGAATTTTATTTCTTTGAAGACAGTAGAAGAAATTCTCATATACTTCAAATCTCTACTTTCAAGAAGCACGCAGCTCCTTTCATAGAATCACTCAAGAAAATCTTTTTAAAAATTTTTTTTCTAGTTGTGTATGGACACAATGCCTTTGTTCCATTTATTTCTATGTGGTACTGAGAATCGAATCCAGTACCTCATACATGCTCGGCAAATGCTCTGCCACTGAGCTACAGCCCCAGTGCCTCTTTTTATTTTTTATTAAGGCAAGTCAAATGATATGGGACCCTTTTAAACAGCATGATCTAATCACAAGAAAAAGTCCATGATATTTCCAGTCCTTTCTAACTCCAAGAAAGGGGATTATGTGTGGCATGTATACCATGGTGCAGGAATTTTATTTGTTCTTTTTGGTTATATATGGCAGTAGTATCTGTTTTGATATATTTATGCAAACATGGAATATATCTTATTCTAATTAGGATCCCAGTCTTATGTATGTACATAATGGTGAGATTTACTCTGGTGTATTCATGTATGTACATGGAAGAGTTATGTCAGATTCATTCCACTTTCTTTCCTATTCCTAACCCCACTATGGGGCAGTAAATACTATGTCTCAGAAATTTTAAGCACAACAAATGTTCACTTTGCAATGAAAAAGTAAATATTTGATAAATAAATGATAAAAACAAATAGCATATATATGTTTAGGTAAGATGTTCATAAGACAAAGTCTTACCTGATGATACTTCAAACTAAGGCAAACCATGTTTTTAATAATGATAGCTGTTTTGTGAGTCTTTCCTAAAATCTTAGCCTAATTGCAATAGATGAAAGCTTACAATAAGGATATTTATTAGCACTCATTATGTACTTTTGCAAGTTTAATTAATTTCCATAAAGACCTAAAAAGAAACATGTTTTCTCATCATTCTGAGATTATACTTAAAATGTGCTCAAAGTAGCACATAATCAAGGAAAGAGTTCAACTATACTTGAACTCAGTTCTTCTGTTTCTTAGTCCACTCCATTTCTACTAAAATATAGGTCTTTCAACTTACCTGCTCTCTACATTAGGCTTCACTACCATAGTTAAAGATTCAATCAGTGGATGATGCAATCCTTGCCCTCATAGAGCAGAATATGTGTTTGACCAGACAGCCCTTTCATTAGAAAACATATGAAATAATGAAAAATAGTAAGTGTTAATAGGAAAGCTTTAGATATATTCATAGTAATGTAGCATATAAAGCATACCTCTATTATAGATTTCATCACTCTTCCCTTATCTGTTTTCACACTAGAGCATGAACTACTTGAGGTCAGGGACTGAATTGAATTCTATTTTGTATTCACAAAAGCTAGCACAGAACATAGTGTAGAATAATTATGTTTGTTAAAAATTATTTTTCCTAAAGTGTAATTTTCCTTTGTGATAATCGCAGTAATTTTTTTACTATGCATAGTCTTTTACAGCAGAAGCACTAAGTTATACCAAGAACTAGAAAGAATTTTGAAGTTGATGATCAAATTATATGTAGAAATGGGTTTTAAAATCTAGAATGAAGTTGCATTTAAAAAGGAATACTAAAGAAAAATAAGAAAACATTATTCTATATATTAATGAACTGAGAATGATTAATATGACATATCTGTCCTTGAGAAGCTTATACTTTCATGGGAGAGAGAGCACTAAACAGAAATTGTGAAAGAGCACTAAGAGTGTGCCGATAGAGTGTCTTTTATGATGGCATTAAGAAGTGACTAGCTCTGATTGAAAGAGTATGAACAAATGTGCCTCTGCCAGTTCTAAATTAGTATTTAATAGAAAAAGACGTAGTCACTTTAATTAAACCACTATGGGTTGGGGTTTATTTGAGAACAAAGAAGAATATGTCCCTTTATGTTCAGTTTCTAAGACAAGGGAACCATAATTAGAAATTAAGTGCTGAATACGCATAGGAAACATTCATTCACTTAGATTAAAATTACTTGAAATGACTGTTTTATTACTTCAGTGGAGAAGATAGTCATCCAAAAGTAGGGAAGAATTTATATAACAATGTAAAACATTATATATATATACCTAGATAGATAGATAGATAGATAGATAATAACTGAATATATATGCCAAGAGGAAACAGATTTTTATCATTTATTGACTTCTTAAATATTTTTCATTATAAATGTTGAAGGTGTAAAAATTTAATCCTAACTAATAACATTTTTAAAAAATATCTATCATATAGAAAGGTCTTTAGTAAAAGAAGGTCATATAAATTGTATAATAAAAGGCAAATCAGATATTCTGCTAACTGTGAATATGACACAAGAGGTTTTACATGGAAATAAATCCACACATTGTTACTGATCCTAATAAGCCATCTCTATTTTTATCTGAAAATGTTTTTAGTATGTAATTAATCATTCTGCGAAGTTATTTTTTTCTTAAAGTCAAAACAAGATGCTTCTTTTCCTCTTTCTGGCAATTCATCAGTACCATCTTATCAAAACACTATTTCAAGAATATTCAGAGACAAAGCAGCATATTTATATGCATTAAATGTGATTGTTATTGCTATAATATAAAAATAAATGTGTTTTTCCTTACTATTTACAAGAAAAAAAATTTTAAATTATATTTGGATATAATGAGCTTGGTTGGACCCAATAAATCTGTGACTAAAAGATATCTAATTCCTCCTTTGAAGTTTAGAAGAGTTATTTAAATAAGTGCACCCAGCAAGGTAGTATTAGTTTAAATTTTAACTGAACTCCAGATGGGCATATATATATGTATATATATATTTTTTTCTCTCCATTTATTGTAACACCTTGCTGCTTTAGTCAACTTTACATCACTGTGACCAAAGATCTGACAAGAAGATGAGCAGGGAAACTGTATTTAAGCTCACAGATTAAGAGGCTTAGTCCATAGTCAGCTGATTCCACTGCTCTGGGCCCACAGTGAGACAGTACATAATAGCAGAAGGATGTGTGGAGGAAAGCCACTCACTTTATGAGATCCAGGAAGAAGAGAGAGAATTCTGCTCTCTAGGAACAAAATATTAATCCCAAAGTCAGGTCCAAAGTGACCTACTTCCTCAAATCACACTTATCTGCCTCAGTTCCTGTTCAATTAATCCACATCGGTGATTAATTCACTAATTAGGTTATGATTTTCAGAATGTAATCGTTCTGCCTCCAAACATTCCTGCTTGGTCTCACACATGAGTTTTCAGGAACTTCTCATATTCAAACCATAACATTTTGCCCCTGGCACCCAAAAGCTCATTACCATCTCAAAATGCAAAATACATTTAGTGCATTTCCAAGAGTCCCCAAAGGTTTAACAGTTCCAAGAGTGTACAAAAGTCCAAACCAAAATTTGTTCTGAAGCTCAAGGCAAACTTCTATAAGTCCCTGTAAAGATCAAAAGCAAGTTACAGGGTGAGTTTGGACCCATCGGCGCCATTTTGCAGCTTCCCTGGCAGACGGTGAACATCTGGGACTGCCTGAGTCCTCAGAGCTGAGCTCCGGTCTTCCCCGCCACTGCGCAGCATCCTGGGGAGGTCTGGCCTGGAGTGGAGGGAATCGCCGGCTCCAGCGGGGAGTTTGGGCCCTTCGGTGCTATTTTACAGCTTCCCTGGCAGAGAGTGACCACCTGCCACCGACTGAGCTCCTAGCGAGGAACTCAGTCCTGCCTGGGCTCTCAAGCCCAATGTCTACATCACTGAGCACAGTTTTGTGCCCCCACCCCAACTTGGTCTAGTTCCCAGGTCCACACCCTGGCCTGGGGTCTAGCACCTTCCTGTATCTGATTGTCTATCAACAACAGGCTGCCTCTGCCCAGAAGCATTGATCATTCCCAACCAGGAGGAAGTGGGACAGCAGCTTTCTTGGGTCACCGCTTCATCAAGCACCTCTCAAACATCAGGTGAGTTACTGGAAATCTGCAGGACACTTTAAGTCTTTACAGGAAAATTGCAATCCCTCTGATTCGCACTACTAGAGGGGAAGATACATGAGCAACATGAGAAAACACGGAAAGAAAGTGTCCCAAACAAATCTAGATGATATATCAAGAGAACCCAAAGACAGCATGGTAGAAGGAATGACAGAAAGGGAGTTCAGAATGTTCATAATAAAAATGATCCGAGAAGAGAATGATGTGACGAGAGAGCAAATTCAGGCTATGAATAATCAGCTAATACAGCAATTGCAGGAAGCAAAAAAATCATTTCAATAAAGAGATAGAAGTTCTGAAAAAAACAAACAAACAGAAATCCTTGAAGGAAACAAGGAAATGAAGGAAACAATAAACCAAGTTAAAAACTCAATAGAAAGCATAATTAACAGAATAGATCACTTGGAAGACAGAACCTCAGACAATGAAGACAAAATATTTAATCTTGAAAACAAAGTCGAACAAACAGAGAAGATGGTTAGGAATCATGAACGAAACCTCCAAGAAATATGGGACATCATGAAAAGACCAAATTCAAGAGTTATTGAGATTGAGGAAGGCACAGAGATACAAACCAAGGGTATAAATAATCTGTTCAATGAAATAATATCAGAAAATTTCCCAAATATGATGAATGAGATGGAAAATCAATTGCAAGAGGCTTACAGGACACCAAACACACAGAATTACAACAGATCCACACCAAGGCACATTATAATGAAAATACCTAACATACAAAACAAAGATAGAATTTTAAAGGCTGTGAGAGAAAAGCATCAGATTACCTACAGGGGGAAACCAATACAAATATCAGCAGATTTCTCAGTCCAGACCCTAAAAGCAAGAAGGGCCTGGAACAACATATTTCAAGCTCTAAAAGAAAATGGATGCCAACCAAGAATCTTATACCCAGCAAAACTTACCTTCAGATTTGATGATGAAATAAAATCCTTCCATGATAAACAAAAGCTTAAAGAATTCACAAAGAGAAAGCCTGCCCTACAGAACATTCTCAACAAAATATTCGAAGAGGAAGAAACGAAAAACAACAATCTCAGTCAACATGGGGAGGAATTACCCTAAAGAAAGAGTCAATCAAAGGAGAAACAAAGTTAAGCTAAAAACCCCAAAAAAGCTAAAATGGCAGGAAATACAAGTCATATCTCAATAATAACCCTGAATGTAAATGGCCTAAACTCATCAATCAAAAGACATAGACTGGCAGATTGGATTAAAAAGAAAGACCCAACAATATACTGCCTTTAAGAGACTCATCTCATAGAAAAACATGCCCACAGACTAAAGGTGAAAGGTTGGGAAAAAGCATACCATGCACATGGACTGAGTAAAAAAGCAGGAGTTTCCATCCTCATTTCAGATAAAGCAGACTTCAAGCCAAAGTTAGTCAGAAGGGATAAAGAAGGGCATCTCATACTGCTTAAAGGAAGCATAAATCAGCAAGACATAACAATCATAAATATTTATGCACCAAACAATGGTGCATCCATGTATGTCAATCAGACCCTTCTCAATTTCAGGAATCAAATAGACCAAAACACAATAATACTGGGGGACTTTAACATTCCTCTCTCACCGTCGGACAGATCTTCCAAGCAAAAAATGAACAAAGAAACCATAGGACTCAATGACACAATCACTAATTTGGACTTAACAGACATATATAGAATATTCCATCCATCAAAAAGCAAATACACTTTCTTCTCAGCAGCTCATGGTTCCTTCTCTAAAATAGACCATATGTTATGCAACAAAGCTACTCTTAGCAAATACAAAAACATAGAGATATTACTTTGTATACTATCAGATCATAATGGAATGAAATTAGATATCAATGATAAAGTTAAAAACAGAAACTACTCCAAGACCTGGAGATTAAATAATATGCTATTGAATGATGCATGGATAACAGAAGACATTAGGGGGGAAATTAAAAGATTCTTAGAGGTCAACGAGACAACATATCAAAATCTCTGGGACACTATGAAAGCAGTGCAAAGAGGAAAATTCATTGCATGGAGTGCACTTAATAAAAGAATGAAAAGTCAACAAATCAATGATCTCACACTACAGCTCAAAGCCCTAGAAAAAGAGGAACATATCATCACCAAAAGTAGCAGAAGACAGGAAATAATCAAAATTAGAGCTGAAATCAATGAAACTGAAGCAAAAGAAACAATTCAAAAAAGTGACAAAACAAAAAGTTGGTTCTTTGAAAAAATAAACAAAATTGATAAACCCTTAGCCACGCTAATGAAGAAAAGGAGAGAGAAACTCCAAATTACTAAAATTCATGATGGAAATGGAAATATTACAACAGACACGGTTGATATACAAAACATAATAAGAAGCTACTTTGAAAATTTATACCCCAACAAAATAGAACACCTGGAAGACATCAACAGGTTCCTCGAGGCATATGAGCCACCCACACTGAATCTGGAGGACATACACAACTTAAATAGATCAATTTCAAGCAATGAAATAGAAGAAGTCATCAAAAGCCTACCAACAAAGAAAAGTCCAGGACCAGATGGATTCACAGCCGAGTTCTACAAGACCTTCAAAGAAGAGCTCATTCCAATATTCCTCAAAGTTTTTCATGAAATAGAGGAGGAGGGAACCCTTCCAAACTCATTCTATAAAGCTAATATCACCCTGATACCAAAACCAGAGAAGGACACGTCAAGGAAAGAAAATTTCAGACCCATATCTCTAATGAACATAGAAGCAAAAATTCTTAACAAAATTTTAGCAAATTGCATACAAAAGCATATTAAAAAGATAGTGCACCATGATCAAGTGTGTTTCATCCCGTGGTTGCAAGGTTGGTTCAACATCTGGAAATCATTAAACGTAATTCACCACATCAACAGACTTAAAGTCAAGAAGCACATGATTATTTCAATAGACACAGAGAAAGCATTTGATAAAATACAGCACCACTTTATGCTCAAAACACTAGAAAAAATAGGGATAGTGAGGACATTCCTTAACATTGAAAGGCTATCTGTGCTAAGCCCACAGCTAACATCATTCTAAATGGAGATAAAATGAAAGCATTCCCCCTGAGAACTGGAACAAGGCAGGGATGCCCTCTTTCGCCACTACTATTCAGTATTGTTCTTGAAATTCTAGCCAAAGCAATTAGACAGACCAAGGAAATTAGAGGAATACAAGTAGGAAAAGAAGAGCTCAAACAATCCCTATTTGCTGATGACATGATTCTCTACTTAAAAGACCCTAAGAATTCCACCAGAAAATTTCTGGAACTCATAAATGAATTCAGTAAAGTAGCAGGACATACAATTAATGCTCATAAATCTAATGCATTTTATTTGTAAGTGATGCATCCTCTGAGAAAGAAATTAGGAAAACTACCCCATTGACAATAACCTCAAATAAAATAAAATACTTGGGAATCAATCTAACAAAAGAAGTGAAGACCTCTACAATGAGAACTACAGAACACTAAAGAAAGAAGCTAAAGAGAATCTGAGAAGATGGAAAGATCTCCCATGTTCTTGGATAGGCAGAATTAATATTGTCAAAATGGCCATACTTCCAAAAGTGCTATACAAATTCAGTGCAATTCCAATTAAAATCCCAATGACGGACCTCATAGAAATAGAGCAAGCAATCATGAAATTCATTTGGAGGAATAAGAGACCCAGAATAGCTAAAGCAATCCTTAGCAAGAAGAGCAAAGGAGGGGGTATCACAATACCAGATCTTCAACTATACTACAGAGCAATAGTAATGAAAACAGCATGGTATTGGCACCAAAATAGACAGGTAGATCAATGATACAGAATAGACGACACAGAGACAAACCCACATAAATACAGGTATCTCATACTTGACAAAGGAGCCAAAAACATACAGTGGAGAAAAGACAGCCCCTTCAACAAATGGTGCTGGGAAAATTGGAAATCCATTTGCGCAAAATGAAACTAAACCCATATCTCTCACCCTGTACAGAACTCAACTCAAAGTGGATCAATGACCTAGAAATTAGACCAGAGACTCTGCACCTAATAGAAGAGAAAATAGGTCCAAATCTTCATCACGTTGGCCTAGGACCAGATTTCCTTAACATGACTCCCAAAGCACAAGATATAAAAGCACGAATCAATGATTGGGATAGAGTCAAACTAAAAAGCTTTTTCTCAGCAAAGGAAACAATCAGCAATGTGAAGAGAGAGCCTTCAGAGTGGGAGAAAATCTTTGCCACACACACTTCGGACAGAGCACTAATCTCCAGAATCTACCAAGTGCTCAAAAATCTTTACACCACGAACACCAATAACCCAATCAATAAATGGGCCAAGGAAATGAACAGACACTTTACAGAGGAAGATCTACAAGCAATCAACAGATTTATGAAAAAATGTTCAACATCCCTAGTTATAAGAGAAATGCAAATCAAAACCACCTTAAGATTTCATCTTACCCCAATTAGAATGTCTTCTATTAAGAATATAGGCAACAACAGGTGCTGGCAAGGATATGGGGAAAAGGATACACTCATACATTGCTGGTGGGAGTGCAAGTTGGTGCAGCCACTCTGGAAAGCAGTGTGGACATTCCTTAGAAAACTTGGAATGGATCCACCATTTGACCCAGCTATCCCACTCCTTGGCCTATACACACATTAATTAAAATCAGATTGCTGCAGTGATACAGCCACCTCAATGTTCATAGCTGCTCAATTCACTATAGCTAGATTGTGTAACCAACCTAGATGCCCTTCAATAGATGAATGGATAAAGAAACTGGTATATATACACAAAGGAATATTACTCAGCCATAAAGAAGAATAAAATTATGGCATTTGTAGGTAAATGGATGATGTTGGAGACTGTTATGCTAAGTGAGATCAGCCAATCCCCAAAATCCAAAGGTCGAATGGTCTCTCTGATAAATGAATGATGATGCATAATGCGGGGGGGGGAAGGGTGGCAAGAGTGGAGGAAGGATAGATAGCATAGAGGGAAGGGAGGGGTGGGGTCAGGGTGGGGGGGGGGTAAGAATAATAACAGAATGTGTGACAGACATCATTGCCCTGTGTACATGTATGAATGCACAGATGGTGTGATTCTACTTTGTGTACAACCAGAGAAACAATAGTGTACTCCATTTGTGCTCAATGAATCAATAAGCAAAAAAAAAAAAAAAGCAAGTTACATATATCCAATACATAATTGCACAGAGTAAACTTTCCCATTCCAAAGGGGAAAAATAACATAGAAGATGTGGGAGCAAATCAAGACCAAAATCTAGCTTGGCACACCAGTTTTGTAGTTTCACATCCACCATCTGCACACAAGGCATGGTGATGTTGTCTCCAAAGGGCTTATGTAGGTCTTCCCCATGACCTTTCTGGTTGAACCATACATGGCTCCTCTCTTGGCTTGTTTCTTGTTTTATTCAGCTTTCCTCAGAAAACATCCCATAATACTGGCATACCTTATCTTAATCTCAAGTGTCTTCACTGCAGCTTTGGCTTGCTTCTCACATATTCGTGCCTTGCAGTCTCAGGGGTAACTGCAAGGATTTAAACTCTTTTACTCTTTGCCTGGCCTCCCAGGCCTTCCTTGGAAGCCTTGATGACCTCCTAATTCCATCATCCAGTTCTTACAGAACCAACATCACTACATAGATGACACCAAGTTCTGCCACCATCTCAGGCAGTACCCAGACGTCCTGGGACCATGGCTTCAGTGGCCTCTTAGTTCCTGGGTGGCTGAGCATGGTGAAACAACTTCCTAGGCCCCCTAGTGCAAGTAGAGTGCCCTGTGGTCTCTTCTAAAAATAATTTTTACTTTTGTACCATTGAGCCTATGATGAGTGTGGTTTTGCCAATCCTGAAATGTCCTCAAGTCATCTTTCTTATTTTCTCCATATGGCATACCTCCATAGAGGTTATAATCTTCAACAACCACGTCTTACTTGGCCCAAGTTTACATGTACTTTTCTAACCAAAGTGCAAGCTTTGCTTATCTTTCCTCTCTGCTTTATACTACTGATCACCACAGTAAATGTGGCTAAAAGCTGCCCACCATATCCATGCTACTGCCTGAATTCTGTGCTGCCTTGAAATTTTCTAGATTAACTACTCCAGAATCTTTAAATTCAGTCTCACCACACATCTCAGGAATGGACAAAATGTAGCCAACTTCCTCGCTAGAATGTAATATGAATGGCCTTTAGTACAATTTCCAATACTATCCTCCTTCACCTCTAAAACTTTATGAACCCAGTCTTTACTTCCACAGTCCCATTGGTATTCTGGTCTTCTGAACTCCTATCAGAATTGCCCATTAAGCTCTGCTTCCAAAATTCTAAGGCTTCTCCAACCTGAATCTCCAAACCTTACCAAACTCCTTATACAAAGTGGTTCTGAATGCAGATTAGTCACAGCATGGACCCTGATTTCTTGGTACCAGTTTCTATTTTAATCAGCTTTGCTTTCCTGTGACTAAAAGACCTAACAAGAATAAGTTACAGGGGAAGTTTATTTTAACTTACAGTTTCAGATTTTCAGTCCATGCATGGCTGACCCCACTGTTCTTGTTCCTAGGTGAGGCAGAGAATCATGGTGGAAGTTCATGGTGGAAGAAAGTTGCTCAGTTCATGACAGCCAGGACACAGAGAGAGCTCCATTCATCAAGAACAAAATACAAACCCCAAAAGCATGCCACCAATAACCTACTTCCTCCAGTTACACCCTGTCTGCTTATAGTTACTACCTAGTTAATCCATTCAAGTGAATTAATCCATTGATTAGTTTATAGCTCTCATAATCTAATCTTATCATCTCTGAACATTCTTGCATTGCCTTTTTTGAGTGCCTTTGGGAATAGTAAATACTAAGGACTTCTATAGCTCTCTGCAGGTCAGGCTCTACAGGGTACCTTTTTTTTCTTTTTCTTTTTCTTGCTTTTTGTAATGGGGATTAAACTCAGGGGCACTTTATCACTGAGTTATGTCCCCAGTCCTTATAAATTTTTATTTTGAGAAATGCTCTCACTAAGTTGCTGACAGTCAACACTAAGTGCCTAAGGGTGGTCTCAAACTTGTGATCCTCCTGCCTCAACCTCCAAGTTATTGGAATTACCGGCATGCCCTCCCCCACCCAGCTATAGGCTACAATTTCTGCCTTGACTCTTCTCTTTGTTCTATTATTATTACTTTTATTACAGTTATTAGCACTTATTACTTGTACAAATTAATGGATTTCACTGTGGCATTTCCATTCATGGATATAATGTCCTTTGAGCATATCCACCCTCTTTGCCACCCTCATTATCTGACCCAATCCTCTTTACTTTGCCCCCTTTTCTTACCTAATAGTCCCCTTTCTACTTCACATCTTATTTTTTTGCCCTCGATTTCACATTTGAGAGAAAACATGTTCTACTTGTCTGAGTCTGGCTCATTTCATATAACATATTGATCTTGAGTCCACCCTTGCTTGTTCTATTTTGTGTGGAACTAAGGAATAAACCTAGTGTCTCACCCATGTAGGCTAGTGCTATACCACTCAGCTACATCTCCACATGCACCCTGTCTTTCATTATTGTAATTGTGCCCACCACACTTCTGATAAAAATAACTCTACTTTGCATTTATTAATTTGGAATTCTATATTTGTATTGGTATACAGTAAGTTCTATAACAATATATCATATATTCAGCATGTAAGTTTAGAAGAGAGACACACTGATTCTTAACACATGTGCCACAACAAAAATGCATTCCTTCTCTCTCTCCCTCTTATCAATGGAGTATTTCTTCAGACATCCTAAAAAATAGAGATACCTGGAGGGTTTTCTGGTCTTTTTGTATTATATCCACACAAGCATGCCTACTCTTCTGAGCCTTTGATTTCTTTTGTCCATGCTTTTCCAGGTAAGTTCTGTCATTTCTACTTCATTTTGTAAAAAACAAAGATTTTTTCAAGCCTAAAAGTGGCAACTTAGTAATATAGCAGCATCTTATCCTTTAGTCCTTAGTCCTTGACAGGTTATTAAATCTGGTAATAAAGGAGTATGCCCTTATATTGATTCAATCTTCCTTATCTAACATTGTGGGAAGCCATCCTTATCCAGCAGAATCAGATGGTTCCCTGTATAGTTCCCCTAAGAGAATGGCTCCCCTAACTCCACCCTATCCTGTCCATCACAGAAGAAGCTCTTCCCCATCTTGCTTCCTTTACCTGTGTGTCTATAAATAAAGAGAGTTGGGCTACTCCATGTTGTTAGAGTCCAGAGTTGGTATGGCTGGACCCATCACACCCCCTCCCATTTAAAAGGAGTATTGGCTCTTGTGTGTTGATTGAGTAGATAGTTTATGCATAATTGACTGATAAACAGCCAACATCATCCTCCAGTAGTTAACCCTTTTCTCATCCATGCAAGATGTGGCTGAGAGACCCCCACATAACATTATATTTTGTCTCATTTGAACCAGAACCCATGTGCTCCAGATGCACATACACACTTGTTTACTCTGGTTAGTATGTGTCAACAAGATCTTGCAACAATTTTGGTCTACAGCTAACGCTTTTCTTTGTAAAATCTAGTAATTTTTCAACTGATTTTTGCACTAATTTGACTTTAATTAATGTTTTTTAGCTCTGGGGCAAGTGGATAGATCCAGAAGGAACAGATATTACCGTTAAGAGAAGAGTCTTCTGCATCGATTGAGATAATCATGTGATTCTTGTCTTTAAGTCTATTGATGTGGTGAATTATGTTTACTGATTTCAGTATGTGGAAGCAACCTTGCATTCCTGTAATGAAACACACTTGATCATGGTATACTATTTTTTAATGTGTTTTTGTATGGATTTGCCAGTATTTTATTAATAATTTTTGCATCTATGTTCATTGGGCATATAGGCCTGAAGTTGTCTTTCCTTGATATGTCTTTCTCTGGTTTTTGTATCAAGATGATGCTAGCTTCATATAATGAGTTTAGAAGGGTTCCCTCTTTTTCTATTTCATGGCATAATTTGAGAAGGATTGATGTTAGTTCTTCTTTAAAAGTTTGGTAGAACTTGACTGAGAATCCAGCCAGTCCTGGACTTTTCTTTGTTGGTAGGCTTTGATAACATCTTTAATTTCATTGTTTGAAAATGATCAGTTTAAATTTTTATGTCCTCCTGGTTCAATTTCAGTAGGTCATATATCTCTAGAAATTTGTTGATGTTTTCATGATTTTCCATTTTATTGGAGTATAAATTTTCAAAATACTTTCTTGTATTCCTGTGTATTTCAGTGATGTCTGTGGTGATATTTCTTTATTCATCACAAATTTTAGAAATTTGAGTGTTTTCCTTTTTTCTTTTGGTTAGCATGGTTATTTACCAGGCATTTGACAAAACAAAGCATTCATTCATGTCCAAAACACTAGAAAAACTATGCATAGTAGGAAAATATTTCAACATTGTAAAAGCTACATACATTAAATCAAAGGCCAGTATCAATCTAAATGGAGAAAAACTGAAAGCATTCTTCTAAAAGCTGGAACAAGACAGGGATGCACTCTTTCACCACTTCTGTTCAACATAGTTCTTAAATCTATAGCCAGAGCAATTATGCAAAAGGAAGAAATAAAGGGTTATGAATAGAAAAGAAGAGCTCAAACTATCACTACTTGCTGATGACATGATCTTATATTTAGAAGACTCAAAAACTCCACCAGAATATTTCTAGAATTCATAAATGAATAGAAGTAGGATATAAAATTAACATCCATAAGTCAATTGTGTTTGGACACACCAATGATGAATCAGGCAAAGAGAAATTAGGAAAACTATCCCATTCACAAAAGCCTCATAAAAATAAAATAACTTTGAATCCATCTAACAAAAGATGTGAAAGATCTCCTCAATGAAAACTACAGAACACTAAAGAAAGAAATCAAGGAGAACCTTAGAAGATGGAAAGATTTCCCATGTTCTTGGATAGGTAGAATTAATACTGTCAAAATGGCCATATGAACAAAAGCATTAAACATATTTAATGCAATTCCTACTAAAATTGCAGTGACATTCTTCATAGAAATAGAAAAAGCAATCATGAAATTCATTTACAAAACAGACCCAGAATAACCAAAGCAATTCTTAGCAAGAAAAGTGAAGCAGGAGGCATCACAATACCAGAACTTAAATTGTACTACAAAGATAACATAGAGAGCTAACAAAAACAGCTTGGTATTGGCACCAAAATGTACATGTAGACCAATGGTACAGAATAGAAGACACAGATTCAAATCCACATAAATACAGTTATCTCATACTAGACAATGGTGATATAAATTTTCATTGGAGAAAAGACAGCCTCTTCAACAAATGGTGCTGGGAAAACTGGAAATCCATATGAAGGAGAATGAAATTTAACCCTTATCTCACCCTGCACAAAGCTCAACTCAAAGTGGATCAAGTGCCTAGGCATTAGAACAGAAACCCCACAAGTACTAGGAGAAATTATAGGCCCAGCACTACAATCATGTTAATTTCAGAACCGACTTCCTCAACAAGACTCCTAAAGTGCAAGAAGTAAAATTAAGAATCAATTAATGGGATGGTATCAAACTAAAAAGCTTCTTCATAGCAAAGAAAAAAATTAAGAGCACAAAGAGAGAAACTACAGAATGGGAGAGTATCTTTGTCACCTAAACCTCAAATAGAGCATTAATCCCCAGGATATATACAGAATCCAAAAAACTTAACACAAAAAAAAACCTAATTCATAAATGGAAAAATGAACTGAACAGACACTTCACAGAAGAAATATGAATGGTGAACAAATAGATGAAAAAAATGCTCAACAATTATAGCAATTAGAAAAATGCAAATTAAAACTACACTAAGATTTTATATCACTCTAATCAGAATTGTAACAACCAAAAATACAAGTAACAATAAATGTTGGCGAGGATGTGGGGAAAAAGGTACACTCGTACATTTCTGGTGGGATTGCAAATTGGTACAACCTCTCTGGAAAGCAGCATGGAGATTCCTCAGAGAACTTGGAATGGAACAACCATTTGACCCAGTTATCTCACTCCTGAGCATAAACGCAAAGACTTAAGAACATCATACTACAGTGACACTGCCACATCCATGTTTACAGCAGCTCAATTCATGATAGCTAAGCCATGGAACCAACCTAGTTATCCTTCAACAGATGAATGGATGAAGCAAATGGAGCATATAAAAGAGTGGAATATCACTCAGATATAAAAAAGAATGACTTTATGACATTTGACTAAAAATGGATGGATCTGGAGACTATTATGCTAAGTGAAATAAGCCAATCACTCCAAATCAAAAGTCCAATGTTCTCTCTGATTTGTGGATGCTAGTACCCAACAAGGGGGGGGCAGGGAACAATAGAATTTCAGTGGATTAGAGAAAAGGAAATGAAGGGTAGGGGGCTTTGAAATAGGAAAGTTGGTGGAATGAATCTGACTTAACTTTCTTATGTACATATATGAAAATACCACAATGAATCTCCACATGATGTACAACCAGAAGACTGGGAACTTAATTAGAATAAAATGTACTCCATGGTTGTATAAATATGTCAAAATATACTCTACTGCCATGTATAACTAAGAAGAACAAATTAAAAAATGAAAAGAATCCTCTGCATTGTCTTTTATCAAAGAAATGAGCTAACCTTCAGAGTGGACTATTTTAGTAGACCCAGAAGGTTGAAGATAACATGGAGATTTAAGATTTTCATGTTCACAATGCAAATGTCTCAATCCCAAGTCCTGAGCCCTGAGATCATAACCTTTTGCAGGCAGGGTCTTGACTTTGGCATTTCAGAATTGCATTGGATGTGAATTGAACATTTTTTGGAGTGTTGGTTCTATTATAGTTAAGTACTGGGCCTGATCATCACCATTTTATATCTTCTAGCTTCGGGAGATGATCTTCTCTATATGCTGACAAGGAAACCCTCTAGCTTTTAAATTTCAATTTATAATGTTAATTAATCACCCTCACCTTTCATTGTCTTTCTCCAGTGCATAGATACAGCCATCTGGTTCAAAAATTCTTGTGATTACTCTCCCTCACTGTTCACCCAAAGCTTTTAAAATACCTAAAATATCATATCCTCCAGGCCATTTCTTTCCTTAAGTATTTAGTCCCAGTTAGTTCACCATCAATGGAAATTTTACTGTACAACAATCACAAGCCAGAGTCTGTCAGTCACTCATCTACTATCATTACCCATAATATTGTAGAATCTGTTCCTAGGACACTTCCAACTGTTATATGTTACGTTCTTCAAGAATCAGATTCTAACATTCTCAGATCTGCATGTAGGAGTTTATTGCATAACAAAAATTATGAGTGGGAGAGGGAAGCAGTTTTAGGTAGAGGGAGATAAAGGTTTGTGAGAATGCTACAACAAAAAACCTCAGTTGATCCTATGGTAAATTCTGAACTGTAATAGCAATTCAGAGTTCTCCTTCCTTAAGACAAGAAAGCCATGCCTTTTTGCCCCATTATTGCCTAGTCATTGAATGTGGACTGATCCCATTAAGGAAACATAAACTTCAGTGTGACAACATTTTTTGGCTGAGAACAATTTTCAGAAAAGGATTCAGGTGAGAGTCATCAGTCACAAACACCCCAGACAGCCAGAACCATTACTTTATCATCCTGAAGGGGAGATAGGGGCAGATTGGCCTCAACCTACTAAAATTTCCCAAATATTTACAATATTACAGAGATGATAAGGAAGCTTTAGGATTTAACACAACGAAATAGCTCACAATGGTGATTCTAAGAAATAAGGTAACTTTAAAGAAAGATAATTTTAGAGTAGGTGGTATATGTCATCATCCTTAACCAGGATAGGGTGCCCTGCTCACATTTAAAACAGGCCAATGTTCCTGCCAGCTTTGTACATTGTAAAAACCTCAATATAGTGTAAAGTATAATATGAACCTACACTTGAAATTTGCAGGGCTTGTACTTAGTTTGACTTGGATTTTTATAAAAGTTTTTTTCTGGGGAAAACGTCCTGCTCTTGATTATCATATTCCAAAGAGGTTCTTTGCCTAGCCAGGCAGATAACAGTGCTTAAAGCTATGCTTTAGGCCCTCCTTAAAGAATTTCTTCCACCTTTTCTTCTTACAGTTACCATATTTCAACTCACCATACAATACCCACTAGCTATATGTAATGATTTTCTGAGAAATGGTTATTAGAATGCATGAGAGAGGAGATTATAATATTTAAAAAGAAAAACTTATAAAGATTGATAAACTGGACAAACTTTGCTCTTTCTCAGTTGAATATATAATTAAGGAATTAGCCTTATTCTTTAATGGAGCAAGGTGGTCTACTGTATCTTATGAACAAGTAGAAAGAGGAAATAGAAGGTAATTTTAAAGTGTGTGAATAATAGAATCCTAAATTGTTCCCATAAAACAAAAAATTCCACTATTTGTCTTTATTTTTTCTTAGTTCAAATATCTCTCAAATATTAAGTAATTTGAAAACTCCTTGCTATGGCAATATGGTTATTCAAGTGAAAAATTAGCACTTTAAGGGACTTCCAAGCCCACAATGAAATGTTTCTTATAACAATCTCCTCACCGTTAAATTGGATTCACTTTCAAGTCAGTCTCCTTTCAGGCAAAATTACCACATGTAATTAGCTTACACAGAGACTTGCTCAAGCCAAATTAGGCTGTCACTTTATATACAAAGTATATTCTTACTGGAAGGGTCAGAAACCCTCATAATTATAATTGCAATAGATTTCTCTAATGATAATAATACTTTTGTCTTTAATAGGACTGAGTTTTAGTTTTAACTAAGATCTAGAAATCAAGCAATAATGTATGGTTGGGAATGGGATACACAGAATTGAGTACCTTTGTGAAACAAACTATACCTGACCTACTCTTCTATAAATGATCACATTCAGAATGGTGTGTAACATTATTTTTTCCTCTCCCTTTCTATACTTTGAATCATTTCCAAAATCAAACAATAACTACAAAAAGTCCAAAGCAATTGAACACAAGTGCCACTAAACTTCTGACTAGGACAAAAAATCCTTGGGATTAATTGACATCAATAAATTGAATATTTCATGATAAAACAATACAAATCATGAAGAGAGTGGTGTAAGTCTAGAGGGAGAATAATCCTGTTTAATGAAAATAATATTTCTGAATCGGGTGCTACCGTAATTGGGATGTGTTAAGACTTAAAATGAGTCTGTGAAGGCTATAGAACTTATTTTTTTCTAGGCAATAAAGGGTATCTTCTAAATATTTCCACTTTGGGGGACTTATAATTACTATTAAAAATGAGCATATATTTAAAATGAGACAGAAACAGAATCATCTGTACAATTTGAATGGGAGCAAATACACAAATATGAGAGTAATGATGTCATTTAATAGAAATAAGTACACCCTAAAAGAATGACATATTTACCAGGAGAAATAATGGTGGTAAATTAATGGAAATAATACTTTTCCACAATTTATTTCTGGGATGGCCCATGCTGCCAAATCTAAGCAATATATTGATGGCCACAATGTCCCTGCTTGTTAGAAGAGCCACTCAGGTTCACGCGTTTAATTCTACATTCTAAAACACACTCTGACAATCTTGGTAGAAGCTAGTCAGATGACACTTTTATATATTTTTATATTTATGTAAATATTTATATAATATATAAATTCTCAATGTATGAATGCACAGATGGTGTGATTCTATTTTGTGTACATCCAGAGAAACAATAGCTGTACTCCATTTGTGCTCAATGAATCAATAAGCAAATAAAAAAAAAAGAAACAGCATTTACAAAAGATGTTGGGCAGCTTCAAATTACAAAGTTCTTCTAGGACAGAAAAGATGATTTTGAGATCAATCATAAATTAAGGTTTCTTAACAATACCTATGCAGTAATCTTAGGGAAATACAGTTCATATAGGAATAGGAGGATACAGGATTTCACAAAAAAATTGTTCATGAAAAAAATGGGATAAATACATTGAATAATGAGATTGATCCTTTTTTAGAAATTTCTGTTGAATCATTTTGCTGGAAGTAATAGGTATGCAGATAATTTAGAAAATGTGGAAAAAAAAGAAAATATTTAGCTTTGATGACTTTTTCTTTATAGAATATAAAGGTAAAATCATAGTACAATATTTGGTTTGTCAGTGAATAACATTTAAATAGCTGCAACAATAGAAATATTAAATAATGACAGCAAAATGTGATGATATATGGGGAGGATGGATGGAAGACAATTGATAAAAAATAGTTTAAATAATTTAAGAGCAATAAGCCTTAACCATCTAAAAATGCTGTTATGATATCTCTAATGGAGGAAATAGAAAATATAAGAAAAATAGACATAATTTATAAATATAAATTATTAGTCCATAAGAAAAAGTAGAAGATATGATTGAAAGGTGGGGCAGGGTTTCTTTTAAACCTTAGTGTATTATTTCTCTTTTTTAATCTAACTGAATTCATTGCTTTAGTATAAAGATATTTTTAAGGCTAAAGTAGGAACATCACACAAAATTTGTATCACACAATCTGTCAAAATTTGATAGAAAAAATCATAGAACTCTAAAATATTAGTTCAATTAATTACTCTTTTAGACCATGTGCACATCACAACTTTTCCCCAAATGTATTCATTTCATTTAAGTAAAAAATATATACTGAATTTCCATTTCATGCTTTTCATTTATTATCATTACAGCACAAGAAATATTCTGTTTAACCTGTCTATATTCAGAATATTTAATATCATTTCATTGAGCATATGGTCCCAAAATTTTTTAACTATTACATCATCCTTAATCAACAAATTCAGTCAATATTCACCATTCTAAGTAATAATTAAACACTTTTGTGTGCATGATTTCTATATTATTTATAGTTTACATTTATCTGAAATGTGTATTAGTATGCCTAAAAGAGGAAATTGTATTTTTATTTTTTATTTTAATTTGATTTAATTAATTAATTAATTAGTGGTGCTGGGGATTGAACCCAGGGTCTTGTGCATACAAGGCAAGCACTCTACCAACTGAGCTATGTCCCCAGGCCCCAAAATTGTATTTTTAAAAAGAAAAACTCAGAAATATTGATCAACTGGACAAATTTTTCCCCTTCTCAGTTGAATATTTAATTTCAGAATTAACTTCACCCTTACTGGAGCAAGGTGGTCCACCTTATCTGAAGAACAAGTGGGAAGAAAAATTCAGGCCTTTAGCATGTAGAAATAAGTCAAACACTAAATTGAAACCTACATGATTTGATAAGTAAACTAATAAGAAATGTGAGTAATAAACATTATCCTTATCTAAGAAATTTTTAGAGATTGCTAAATATTTACTCCTATTCATAACATTCATATGTCCTATTCACCAAACAGAACCATAAATAGATGAAGAAAATATTGACAGAATTAAATGGAGAAACAGACAATTTTATAATAGTATTTGGATACTTTAATACCATACTTTCTTTTTCTTTCTTTAATTTGTTCTAATTAGTTATACTTGACAGTAGAATGCATTTTGACACATTGGACACAAATGGAGCGTAACTTCTCCTTACTCTGGCTGTACATGGTGCAGTCACACCTGTCATGTAATCATACATGTATATAGGGTAATAATGTCTGTCTAATTCCACCATCTTTCCTATCCCCACACCCCCTCCTTTTCTTTCACTCCCCTCTGCCCAATACAAAGTTCCTCCATTCTTCCCTATCCCCCATTATGGATCAACATCTGCTTATCAGAGAAAACATTCAGCTTTTGGTTTGGCAGTCTGATTTATTTTGCTTAGCATGATATTCTCCAGTTCCATCCATTTGTTGGCAAATGCCATAATTTCATTCTTCTTTAAGGCTGAGTAATAATCCATTGTGAATATATACCACATTTCCTTTATCCATTCACCTGTTGAAGGGCAGCTAAGTTGGTCCATAGTTTAGCTATTGTGAATTGAGCTGCTATAAACATTGATGTAGCTGCATCACTGTAGTAGCTGATTTTAAGTCTTTTGGGTATAAATGCAGGAGTGGGATGGCTGGATCAAATGGTGGTTCCATTCCAAGTTTTCTGAGGAATGTCCATACTGCTTTTCAGAGTGGCTACACCAATTTGTAGTTCCACAAGCAATTGATGAGTGTACATTTCCCCCCACATCCTCGCCAACATTTATTATTGCTTGTATTCTTGACTGTACTTTCAATAATAAGTGGAACATTCAGACAGAAGTGTATAAAAAAAGAGGACGTAGACATTATAAAACAATTAGAACTTATATACATCTGTGAAACACTATGTATAAAAGAAGCAAAAAAGGAGCAAAACATTCTTCTCAAGTGCATATAGAACATTCTTCAAGAGAGACCAAAGTTGTCACAAATAAGACTCAGTGAATTGAAAGTGTTGAAATTTTACAAAATATCTTCTCTAACGACAATAGAATAAAGTTAGAAATAAGAAAAAAAAGGAAGCTTGGAAAATTAACTTGTTAGAAATAAACAAAATAATCTTGCACAAGCAATGGGTCAAAGAAGATATCAAAATGAAATTTAGAAAATATTTAGAAGTATGAAAAAGAAAACAGCATATGAAGATATATAGGATGCACTGAAAGCAGTACTCAAGAGAAAATTTTATAGCAGTATATATAATAAAAAGTTTTCACAATACCTTAAGGAACAAAAGTAACTAAAACCAAAGATAGCAGAATGAAGATAATAATAATAAGAACAAAAATCAAATAGATAATATGAAGAATAGATAAACCAAAATAAGTGCTGATTCATTGAAAATATGATTTAAATTAATATTTACTGAACTAAGGAAAAGGAAAACAAATTTCCAAAATCATAAATGAATGTGGGAATCTGTGCTGTGGACTTTACAGAAACAAAAGGGATTATAATAAAATACTATGTAGACTCCTAGAATAAGAAATTAGTTACCCTAGATGAAATGAACAAATTCCAAGGAACACATAAACTACTATATATGACTCATCAAGGAATGAGAAAACTGAATACACCTATAACAAGATTCAATCAGTAATCAAAACACTTCCAACAAAGAAAATCTCATCAAAAGATGGTTTTCCCGGAAAATTCTATTGAATGTTTAAAGAAAAATGAACATCAACACTTCTCAGTTTCTTTCAATATATGTAAGAGGAGGGAATGCTTTGTAACACATTCTGTGAAGCCATTAATTACCCTGGTTCCAAAGACACACAAATATTTAAGAACTACAGAATAATATATTTTATGGTTAGACATGCAAAAATCCTTAACAAAATACAAGTAAATATCATCCAGCAGAATACCATATAGATTTTTATATCACAGCCAAGGGGGATTTACCCAAATGTTGAGGATGTGGAGAAAATAAACTGTCATGAATTCGTAGTAGGGTTGTAAAATGTGTAAAACAGTTTAGTTGATTCCCATAAAGTTGAACATAGAATTACTTTATGCCCTACCAACTTCACTCCAATGTATATACTCAATATAATTAAAAATGTGTACTCAAACAAATGCATGCAATGTATGTTTACAGCACCAGTGTTCATAATACTCAAAAGGTGGAAACAAGCCCAGAGTTAGGCAAAGGATGAACAAATTGTCATACATACAATCTAATCTAAACAAATTTATCTAAACAAATTGTGTTACATATAATGTAATATCATTCATCCACGAAACAAGATAAAGTAATGCATGTTGCCACATGTATGATCCTTCAAAGCGTTTTTTAAATTAAAACAGTTTAAATTCAAAAACACATATTATTTCACTCTTATGAATCATCTAGTATAAGTAATTCCATAAACACAATAGTAATCATAGTCAGGGACTGAGAGGAGGGTGAACTAGTGAGTGATTATTTAATGTATTACTTAACGTTGCTTTCTGGAGTGATTAAAACATTTGGAACCAGATAAGAAGTTATATTTACAGAGAATTGATGAATGGTAAATTTTATGCAAAATTATTTTATATGAATTTAAAATGTGCTGACTTTTTTATTATTTCGGATAAATTCAGAAGTTTTGCCAAATTGCTTCCCCTAAATATATATATTTTTAGAAGTGAATCAAAATTTTATGTTGGTTATATAAGTATTAATATATTTTCTCTTCCATAATTAATCTTCCCTTCCAAAAATTTAGTATGTTCCTTTATTTTTCAAGTGTTTTTCATATTATCATAATTTTTATTTAACTCACTACAGATAAAACTTGTTTTTCTCATTGCAAGTTTTCCAATATAAAGAATTTAATTGGTAATTTGCTAATTTTAAAGTGTGTTTATTATCCAGAAATCAAAAATGATGCCATATGACTTACCTGTGCAAGGATCACAATGATGAATAACACTAAAATAATAAGGAAAAATTTGTTGCTCAGATCATACTCACAGGAGAAAAACTGTCTAATAATAATTGAATCTGTCAGGAAGTCTAGTGTATGAAGATGATGATTAGTGGTCCAACCCACAGATAAATGGCTTTTCACCAAATATAAAAAAAGAAAGAACAAAATCTCATGACAATTTAAAGTAAAAGAGGAACTGTATTTCACTACATAAAACAAAGTTCCAAAATACAATAAATGCAGAAAGATTGACACATAATTCTATTATATCATTAAGATTCAAATCCTCTTCTATATTTTTATTCTGTCATCTTGACTGCATTGGATTCTATCTGTTGGCTAATTCCAGGATGCTATCAAAATATAACACTTCAGCAGAGAAACTATTCCATCCCTTTGGTCTCTGTAAGAATGAGTAAACTTTCTCCAGGAATTTAACACATATGCACATATTCTCAGCACAATTTCTTCATATGGCTGGAATTGTATAGTGTGCTAAATTCTTAAATGAATCTCTGATTAATGGAATGGAATTCACCATGATTGGCTTAGTGATGATGCATGGCCTTGTTGAGAAAGGTGAATACTAAAAAAAAAGTGACACTTATGCCAAAAAAAGAGTGTGGTAACAGATATTTTTAAATTTATTTTTTAATTTTTACAGACTTCATTTTGATTCATTGTACACATATGGGGTACAAATTTTCATTTTTATGGTTGTGCATGATATACATTCAAATCATTTTTGTTAATCACACATGTACATAGGGTAATGATGTCTCACTCATTCCACCATTTTTCATATACCCACCCCCTCCCCTTCTCATTTCCCTCTACATAATCTAAAGATCTTCCATTCCTCTCTCACCCCCACCCCCAACCAGATTCTATATCATCATCTGCTTATCAGGAAAAATATTTGGCCTCTGTTTTGTGGGGATTGACTTATTTCAATTAGCATGACAATCTCCAATTCCATTCATTTATCTGCAAATGCCATATTATTCTTTTTAGCTGAGTGGTACTCCATTGTATATATATATTCCACAGCTTCTTTATCCATTCATCTGTTGAAGGGCATCTAGGTTGGTTCCACAGTCTAGCTGCAGACTTTGAGTAGCATTTAATGGTGTCTGCTACAGGAAAAAGATGATTATCATTGCATCAAGAAGAAGGAAATTTATAGACATTTCCACTTTGAAATTCTCAGAAGATGAATAATCAAGATCCTCATTATCAATTCCTATTAGAACCATATTAAACTAAAGGTAACATGTTTCATTCACCCACTGTTTCTAAAATTCATCTATATTATGGGTAATTGTAGTTTCTTCCTTTTCACTACTGTATGATATTTTAATTTATAGCTATATTATGATTTATGTTTATGCATTCTCCTGATGAATTTTTTGTGTCACATCAAATTCTGTGCTATTAGAAACAATGCTGCTATGAACCTTTTGTACACATATAAGAATTTGTAATGTTTAAATAGTGAATTTCTGGGACGTTGAGATGTGGATGTTCAAGCTGATTACATAATGCTATATACCTGGAATATGGTTATTTTTGTAAATCTCTGAAGCTAACATAATTGTATAATATATTTTAGGTTAATCTTTCATATATCATACATATTGTTTTAGAAAAAGGGATTAAAAGACAATTTCAAAGTTCTAAATGATGATTATCACTGGTTGAGCATAGAAAAGAGAGCAGAAGGAAAGAGTAGAGGACAGATGGTTAGAAGTAATTGGTGATATTCTATTCTTGAGATTGGGTGGTAAATTCAGATGTTTATTATAAAATTGAGCATAATAACATAATACAGTACTTATGCTCTATTATATGTTTTAAATATTATACATATTTTAAAACTAGTTTTTCTAAAAATGCAGTGATAATTGCATCAAGAAGAAGGAAATTTATAGACATTTCCACTTTGAAATTCACTAAATTTTGGAAAAATTATTTTCAAAAGTAGAAATACAATGAGTCTTCCCAGAAACTTGACTGGACCAGTTCTGTTGAGTCAGACCCATCTCTTTGTCAACACTAAGCCAGCCAAGAGTAAATGAAGAGGCTATGTGGCTTCACCCATTCATGCTTCAGTCTTTTTCATGCTTTCCTTGCAAATAAGAGTGTTGAGCAGGAAAAGAGGAAGATGCAATTATCAATATTTAAAAAAGCTCAGTATTATTTCCTCTTCTTATTTTATTTTTTATTAGAATTAGTTCAGAAATTTGTACTAAAAAGGAAAGTTGAGGAACCTGAAATAGAGTTTTAAATTAAAATTATGCATTCCTGATTTTTATTCTTTGTACTTTGTTTTCTACTTAGCTGTGCTTTACATTGATCACTCTATGTTACATTTTATTCACTTCTAAATCACTCTAAGATGTATCTAATCTCTGTATCTATACCAAGTGTCTATCTACACTCTAGGATACATATAGGTTACATTTCATTTACTGCTATTTCCCTCCCTTTGACTTTTGGGTCTGAAATCTGAATGACAATTCTATGAGTGATCACCTTAAAGTTTTTTAAAGCACTGAGAAGACTTTATATACACAATTTTAAAACTGAAGTAATAACTCTTGCTTCCCTCTTTTGGAAAATGAGAAATTTGTTATGTTTCCATCCTCTTCCTCCCATGTTTTTACTGATTGTATAAGTGACTGAAGGTGCTAGGGATGTGAAAGAATGCTTAAATCACATGTGTGAGACCTAGGGTTAAATTCCCGGCACCTAAAATAAAGTAAAATAAAATAAAATAAAATAAAATAAAGGTCAAAAATTCATATAATTTACAAATAAAAGTATAACACTATTCTCTCTTCCTTCTCTTTTATTTCCTCCTAGCTAATTTATTACAATACTACAATGTTTCTTTAGGTATTTCAGTATGAACACATGCTCCATGAAGTCAAGTGTTTTCATACAATTGGTTATTAATTTTCAGTGTGTATCAATACTTAGCAAATCCCTCTCTTGACATCTTGTTTTGGCCCTTTCAGGAACCTGGTGCACATTTTTATTTTTTATTTTTTTTTTTTTGGTTCAATGTACAAAAATGGAGTACAACTATCGTTTTTCTGGTTGTGTACAAAGTAGAATCACACCATTTGCATATTCATATATATACATAGTATAATGATGTTTGTCACTTTCTATTATCTTTCCTTTCCTACTCCCCTCCCCTTACTTTCCTCTATAAATTCCATCCTTCCTCCATTCTTGCCCTACCTCCCCCCACCCCCATTACATATCATCAAATACTTATCAGAGAAATCATTCGGTCTTTGGTTTTTTGGGATTGGCTTATTTCACTTAGCATGGTATTCTCCAACTCCATCCATTTACCTGCAAATATCATAATTTTATTCTTCTTTATGGCAGAATAATATTCCACTGTGTATATATACCACAGTTTCTTTATCCATTCATCTATTGAAGGGCATCTAGGTTGGTTCCACAATCTAGCTATTGTGAATTGAGCAGCTATAAACATTGATGTGTCTGCATCACTGTAGTATACTGATTTTAAGTCCTTTGGGTATAGGCCAAGGAGTGGGATAGCTGGGTCAAAAGGTGGTTCAATTCCAAGTTTTCTAAGGAACCTCCATAATGATTTCCAGAGTGGCTGTGCCAATTTGCAACTCCACCAGCAATGTATGAGTGTACCTTTTCCCCCACATCCTCACCAACACCTATTGTTGCTTATATTCTTGATAATAGACATTCTACTTGGGGTGAGATGGTATCTTAGGGTAGTTTTGATTTGAATTTCTCTTATTAATAGAGATGTTGAACATTTTTTCATATATCTGTTGATTCCTTGTAGACCTCTTCTTTGAAGTGTCTGCTTATTTCCTTAGTCCATTTATTGATTGGGTTATTTTTATTCTTGCTATAAAGTTTTTTGAGCTCATTATAAATTCTGGAGATTAGTGCTCTATCTGAAGTGTGTGTGGCAAAGATTTTCTCCCACTCTGTAGGCTCTCTCTTCACATTGCTGATTGTTTCCTTTGCTGAGAAAAAGCTTTTTAGTTTGACTCTATCCCAATCATTGATTCGTGCTTTTATTTCTTGCACTTTGGGAGTCATGTTAAGGAAATCTGGTCCTAGGCCAACCTGATGAAGATTTGGACCTATTTTCTCTTCTATTATTAGGTGCAGGGTCTCTGGTCTAATTTCTAGGTCTTTGATCCATTCTGAGTTGAGTTTTGTGCAGGGCAAGAGATAGGAGTTTAGTTTCATTTTGCTGCATATGGATTTCCAGTTTTCCTAGCACCATTTGTTGAAGAGGTTATCTTTTCTCCATTGTATGTTTTGGCTGCTTTGTCTAGTATGAGATAACTATATTTCTATGGGTTTGTCTGTGTGTCCTCTATTCTGTACCATTGATCTACCTGTCTATTTTGGTGCCAATATCATGTCATTTTTGTGACTATAGCTTTGTAGTATTGTTGAAGTTCTGGTATTGTGGTACCCCCTGCTTCACTCTTCCTGCTAAGGAAAGTTTTAGCTATTCTGGGTCTCTTATTCCTCCAAATGAATTTCATGATTGCTTGTTCTATTTCTATGAGGTCTGTCTTTGGGATTTTAATTGGAATTGCATTGAATTTGCATAGTGCTTTTGGTAGTATGGCCATTTTGATAATATTAATTCTGCCTATCCAAGAACATGGGAGATCTTTCCATCTTCTAAGGTTTTCTTTAATTTCTTTCTTTAGTGTTCGGTAGTTCTCGTTGTAGAGGCCTTTCACCTCTTTTGTTAAATTGACTCCCAGGTATTTTATTTTTTTTAAGGCTATTGTGAATGGGGTAGTTTTCCTAATTTGTCTTTCAGAGGATTCATCACTTATGAATAAGTATGCATTAGATTTATGAGTGTTGATTTTATATCCTGTTACATTGCTGAATTCATTTATGAGTTCTATAAGTTTTCTGGTGGAATTTTTTGGCTCCTGTAAATATAGAATCATATCATCTGCAAGTAGTGATAGTTCAAGTTCTTCTTTTCCTATTTGTATCCCTTTTATTTCTTTAGTCTGTCTAATTGCTCTGGCTAGAATTTCATGGAAAATGTTGCACAGAAGCGGTGAAAGAGGGCATCCCTGCCTAGTTCCAGTTTTTAGAGGGAATGCTTTCAGTTTTTCTCCATTTAGAATGATGTTGGCCATGGGCTTAGCATAGATAGCCTTTACAATGTTGAGGTACGATCCTACAATCCCTATTTTTTCTAGCGTTTAGAGCATGAAGGGGTGCTGTATTTTACCAAGTGCTTTTCTGCATCTATTGAAATAATCATGTGGTTCTTAATTTTAAGCCTGTTGATGTGGTGAATTACATTTATAGATTTCCAAACGCTGAACCAACCTTGCATCCCTGGGATGAAAACCACTTGATCTTGGTGCAATATCTTTTTGATATGTTTTTGTATGCGATTTGCTAATATTTTGTTAACAATTTTTGTGTCTATGTTCATTAGGGATATTGGTCTGAAATTTTCTTCCCTTCATGTGTCTTTGTTTGATTTTGGTATCAGGGTGATATTGGCTTCATAGAATGACTTTGGAAGGGTTCCCTTCTCTTCCATTTCATGGAATACTTTGAGGAGTATTGGAATAAGTTCTTCTTTAAAGGTCTTGTGCAACTCATCTGAGAATTCATTTGGCCCTGGAGTTTTCTCTATAGGTAGGCTCTTGATGACTTTTCTATTTCATTGCTTGAAATTGGCCTATTTGAATTGTGTATGTCCTCTAGATTCAGTTTGGGTGGATCATATGTCTCTAGAAACCTGTCAATGTCTTCAAGCTTTTATATTTTGTTGGAGTATAAATTTTCAAAATTGTTTCTAATTATTTTTCGTATTTCAGTAGTGTCCATCGTGATAGTTCCTTTTTCATCTCAAATTTTAGTAATTTGAGTTTTTTCTCTTCTTCTCTTTGTTAGTGTGGCTAACAGTTTATCATTTTGCTTATTTTTTCAAAGAACCAAGTTTTTGTTTTGTCAATTTTTGAATAGTTTCTTTTGTTTCGATTTCATTGATTTCAGCTCTGATTTTAATTATTTCCTGTCTTCTACTACTTTTGGTGTTAATCTGTTCTTTTTCTAGGGCTTTGAGCTGTAATGTGAGGTTGTTTATTTGTTGACTTTTCATTCTTTTATTGAATGTGCTCTATGCAATGAATTTTCCTCTTAGCACTGCTTTCATAGTGTCCCAGAGATTTTGATATGTTGTATCATTGTTCTCATTGACCTCTAAGAATTTTTAAATTTCCCCCCTGATGTCTTCTGTTATCCATGCATCATTCAATAGTGTATTTAATCTCCAAGTGTTGGAGTAGTTTCTGTTTTGTGTTTTCCTATTGATTTCTAATTTCATTCTATTATGGTCTGACAGAATGCAAGGTAGTATCTCTATCTTTTTGTATTTGCTAAGAGAAGCTTGTGCCATAACATATGGTCTATTTTAGAAAAGGATCTATGTGCTGCTGATAAGTAAGTATATTCACTTCTTGATGGATGGAATATTCTATATATATCTGTTAAATCTAAATTATTGATTGTATTATTGAGATCTATGGTTTCTTCATTCAATTTTTGTTTAGAGGATCTGTCCAGTAGTGAGAGAAGTATAATAAAGTCACCTAGTACTATTGTATTTTGGTCTATTTGGTTCCTGGAATTGAGGAGGATTTGGTTAACATACATGGATGTGCTATTGTTTGGGTATAAATATTTATGATTGTTATGTCTTGTTGATTTATGCTTCCCTTGAACAGTATGAAATGTCCTTCTTTATCCCTTCTGACTAACTTTGGCTTGAAGTCTGCTTTATCCAAAATTAAATTGGAAACCCATGCTTTTTTACTGAGTCTGTGTGCATGGTAGGTTTTTTTCCCATCCTTTTACCTTTAGTCTGTGGATGTCCTTTTCTATGAGATGAGTCTCTTGAAGGCAGCATATTGTTGGGTCTTTCTTTTTAACGCAATCTGCCAGTCTATCTCTTTCGATTGATGAGTTTAGGCCATTTACATTCAGGATTATTATTGAGATATGTCCTGTATTGCCCATCATTTTGGCTTTTTCTGGCTTTTAACTTAATTTGATTTCTCCTTTGGTTGGCTATTTCTTTAGGGTAATTCCTTCCCTTGTTGACTTACATTGTTGTTTTTCATTTCTTCTTGAAATATTTTGCTGAGAATTTTCTGTAGGGCAGGCTTTCTATTTGTGAATTCTTTTAGCTTTTGTTTATCATGGAAGGATTTTATTTCATCATCAAATCTGAAGGTAAGTTTTGCTGGGTATAATATTCTTGGTTGGCATCCATTTCCTTTCAGAACTTGAAATATGTTGCTCCAGGCCCTTCTTGCTTTTAGGGTCTGGGCTGAGAAATCTGCTGATATCCATATTGGTTTCCCCCTGTAGGTAATCTGATGCTTTTCTCTCGCAGCTTTTAAAATTCTATTTTTATTTTGTATGTTAGTGTTTTCATTATAATGTGCCTTGGTGTGGATCTGTTGTAATTCTGTGTGTTTGGTGTCCTGTAAGCTTCTTGTATTTGATTTTCCATCTCGTTCATCCAATTTGGGAAATTTTGTGATATTATTTCATTGAACAGATTATTCATTCCTTTGGTTTGTGTCTCTGTGCCTTCCTCAATCCCAATAATTCTTAAATTTGGTCTTTTCATGATGTCCCATAGTTCTTGGGCATTCTTTTCATGATTCCTTACCATCTTCTCTGTTTGGTTGACTTTGTTTTCGAGATTAAATATTTTGTTTAATTGTCTGAGGTTCTGTCTTCCAAGTGATGTAGCCTGTTGGTTATGCTTTCTATTGAGTTTTTAATTTGGTTTATTGTTTCCTTCATTTCAAGGATTTCTATTTGTTTTTTTTTTCAGACTCTTTATCTCTTTATTGAAATGAATTTTTCCTTCCTGCAATTGCTCTTTTAGCTGTTCATTGGTGCGATCATTCATTGCCTGCATTTGCTCTCTCATCTCAGCCTTCACTTCTCAGATCATTCTAATTATGTTCATTCTGAACTCCCTTTTTGATATTCCTTCTACCATGTTGTCATTGCTTTCTGTTGATATATCATCTAGGTTTGTTTGGGACACTTTCTTCCTTTGTTTTCTCATGTTGCTTGTGTATCCTCCCCTCTAGTAGTGCAAATCAGAGGTATTGCAGTTTCCCTGTAAAGACTTATAGTGTCCCTGCAGATTTCCAATACCTCACCTTGAAGAGATTATTATTAGCAGTACCCCATATAAACAATATGCGTCCTTAAACCATATAGAACCTACTTAGATATTAACTGTGTTATTATATAGAGAGATGAGTTCAAATTGTTATCTACTGCATAATCAATAGGTTTGCAATAAGGACCACAATTTGAAATAGTGGAAAAAGAAGATGAGAAGGGGTGTAAAATATGACGTTAATGAGATAGGAAGTGAGTTTATAGAGGTGCTATGTCGTAGGAATAGTGAGAGTGGAATTAAAGGAAATAAGTTGTTAGCATGATAAAAGAGAATGAGTTTCCAAGGACACATCTATATTAGAGGATGATAGAATGATAATAATATTAATAAGAAAAAGTGTGAATGTCATATTAGGAATAATTGTAGTACTACTATTTAAAAAAATAAAAAGAAAAAGATAGTTCTGCCAAAAAATTATACTGTACTATTCAAACCTCCTATTATTCAGTAGTCTGATGCCTGTGAGGTACTTAATAATGCTTTGTCTCAAGAAGGGTGCTGTCCCAGTGCCTCTAGGTCAGGGATAATCAATGTTTTTGGGCAAAGGCAACCTGGTGTTATTAGATGGTCAGTGACAACGTGGGTGCAGGCCTGGGACAAGATGAAGGACAGGATGTAGGCCTGTGCTTGGAGTTGGATATGGCAGGCCTGATGACTCAGCAGGTTTGTGTTCACAGCTGGGGCTGCCCAGGGTCAGGCCTGAGCCTGGCCGGGCGGTAGTGGTTCCGGAGTGGCTCTGGTTCACATTTTTATATTCTTTCTTCTTATTAAGTCTTTGGGAAATGGTGAAGCATTTTCTGAGACCTCAGCTATTTTAAAATAGTCTTTGAAATAATGTTTGGTTTTAGCATCAATTATAAGCTGGTACTCTTGAGAACCCTTTTGAAAATTATCCAAGTTTCTATTTCTTTGTCTTTAAAGTAGAGAAAATATCTACCTTATATTATTATCTTGAGGATCCTGTAAGATAATCAATGTCAATTGCTACTACATTACCTAAGGTATAGTCATTTCTAAATAAGTGCCTCATTTTACATTCTCCTTTCCTTCTTTTATTTTCAGTCATACCTGAATGACCACATGATGAAGGATTACAGTTTCTTGATCCATAATATTTTTCCTCTACAAGCTGTCCTAGCAGTATATTTGCCTCTTGTTATTTATAGTTATAATACATAATCCAGAGGCCAATTATGTTTTTAGTCCTTTATCATAACATCTTTCTTCCTTGATTCCTTAGAGAAGTTTCCATTTTCTAATAATTAAACATTCTATTAGACTATGTTTGATTCCTTGGGGGGTTACCAGGGATTGAACCCAGGGTTGCTTAACCACTGAGTCACATCTCCAGCCCTATTTTGTATTTTATTTAGAGACAGGGTCTCACTGAGTTGCTTAGCACCTCACTTTTGCTGAGGTTGGCTTTGAATTTGGGATACTTCTGCTTCAGTCTTCCAAGCTGCTGGGATTACAGTCGTGCATCACAGCTCCCAGCTGTTTTGATGCCTTTTAATCCTTTTCCAAACGCAACATTTTGTAATGAACGTCCAGGTATCTTCAAGATATTATACTATTATTCACAGATGAAAGGAGGCCATTTCAGCATTTCACTTAAAGCCTTCATCCCTAACCATTAATATATTTAAATTAACCTAACTGTACTAGACCAAATATGGAAATACCAAGTAATTCTATAAAGTTATCTAATAGCAGTATATTCAACCTCATGTTTAGGGTAATTTGCTGATTTATTAAATCCCATTACTGCCCAAAGTTCTTGGGTATCATGTATTGAAATGTCTACTCCTAAATAAGAAGTGTGGAAAGGAACTAGAATCTCTGCCCTTTACTTCAGCCACATAAGTTAGATCAACTTATTTTTCTTTTTGCAATTTTTCAATTTGCAAATTCTGGGGCTATTTCACTTTTATTTTTCCATGCTTTTGTGGATTTCTTGGAATAGTCCAGACATAAGCATAATTTAAGCTACAAGTTATGATTTTCTCCTTAAATCATCTTTATGTTCATCATTATCTTACACCTATCTATTCATTTAAATATATATGCAAATATGTATATATGCTATGCATTTTTAATATGACATCTCAGGAACATATTACTATAGCCTCAGTTTTTATTGTTCTATTCACATAGAATTCAACATTTTATAGTGTAAATTCAGTGACATTTATTATATTCATAAGGTTGTTCAGAAATTATATTTATCTAGTCCCTAAATTCTTTTTATCCACATAGAAAATTCTATTCCCAGAACCACCATTTGACCCAGTCCTTGGCCTATACCAAAAGGACTTAATGTACAGTCATGCATTGTTGGTAGGACTACAGAATGGTGCAACCACTTTGGAAAGCAGTGTGGAGATTCCTCAGAAAACTTGGAATGGAACCACCATTTGACCCAGTTATCCCACTCCTCACTTTATACCCAAAGGACTTAAAATTAGCATACTACAGTAACACAGCCATATCAATGTTTATAGCAGCTCAATTCACAAAGCTAGATTGTGGAACCAACCTAGATGCCCTTCAACAGATGAGTGGATAAAGAAACTGTGGTACATATGCACAATGGAATATTATTCAACCATAAAGAAGAATGAAATTATGGCATTTGCAGGTACATGGATGGAGTTGGAGAATATCATGCTAAGTGAGGTAAGCCAATCCCAAAAAGCAAAGACTGAATGTTTTCTCTGAGAAGTGAATGATGATACATAATGGGGAAGAAGAGTAAGGGAAGAATGGAGAAAACATGGATTGTGTAGTGGGATATTAGGGGTGGGGAGGTGGGGGAGGAAATATAATAGAATGAAACATCATTACCCTAATGTATATATATCATTACACAACCAGTATGACTCTACATAGTGCACATCCAGAAAAATGAAAAGTTGTACCCCATTTGTGTACAATGAATCAAAAAATAAATAAAAAAGAAAATTCCATTCCTATGCTCAGTTGTTCCCAATTATCCCCTCCATCAGCTCATGATAACCATTAACCTACTCTATGTTGCTCATTCTGGGTATTTCATGCAAATGAACATATGCAATATGTGCCCTTTTGGTCAATTTTTTTACTTAGCCTAACATTTTCAAGATTAATCAATGTTGTCACATGTATACCAGTATTTCACTTATTTTTATGACTTAAGGGTATTCTCCTGAGTATATGCTCCAAAATACTCATCCATTGATAGATGTTTGAGCTGTTTCCACCTTATGGCTCTTTGTTGTAAAGTGGAACAGGAGCGGCCTGTGGGGGTAAGGAGGGTGAGTACAATGGCGCTAACATCACGCCAGGAACTCGGGTTCTAAAGACCAGGCTCCATTTAATGTGGAACAAAGAAGCTTATATAGCAGACATTCACTAATTACAATTACCAACAGCTCTTAACGCCCCCATGCCACGCTCCCGAGCATGCTCATGCTAGGCTCGTGATTGGCTCGTGATCAGACCAATTACGGGAAGAGAAAGTGCCTGAGCTCTGTATCCTCAGGCACTCCTACAGCTCTTGTTAATAGTGCTGTTAAATGCATGTATGCACATTTGTTTGTTTAAGTTGGAAATGATCACTTAATAATTGCTTTGGGGGAAATAAAGTGTACACATGTATACCATTGAACTTCACTAACTTTGTTAAGGGAAAAAGTCCATAAAAAGTATGACAGTAACAAAATAAAATAATGTCTAAATAAGAGGAAAACATGAAGAATGATTTAGATACCAAAATATAAATGTTTATAATATGTACTGACTAATAAGTTACAAAGAAATTTAACAATATCTACAATTTCAAGTATAGTCATTAATATGAGAGAGCATTGTTTGTAACCTCAATAGCTAAGATTCATTTTGTACAATGACTCTTCAAGTAGGAAATTGACTTACAAAGCTAATCAGTATCAGTTGTCATAGAATGTTAGAATACAATATCAGGGCACAAAAACATTGGAGAAAGACAAAAATAGATACTTACTGTATGACTTCATTTATATGAAAAACCCAGAGTGAGTAAATCTGTAGCAACACAAGACAGATTAATGGTTATCAGGGGCTGAGGGAGGGTAGAATTAAAAGTGATCATTAATGGGAGTGAAATTTCCTATGCAGATAAAAGGAATATTTAGGAACTATATAGATGCAATCATTGAAATACATTGTGATCATTTTGGGGGCTAAAAATCCTTGAAATATGAAAAAGAATTTATGAGATCAAAGGCCAGAATGCTATTTCCCCTAGAATATTTCTGTTTCTTAAACCTTTCAGAGCTATTATTTGGTATTGTCAGATTTATGTAGCACTTGGGGGCAAAAATGCATTTGGCAGCCATACACTAGAGGCGAAGATGGAGACAACCTCCATGGCCACCCTGACTTTCCTCTTGGTGTTGTGGCAGACACAGAAGAAGGTGACTCAGACATTGCAGAACACCAACATGCAGAATGTCAGGAACTTGGCTTCATTGACTGTGTCAGAGACACAAATATACTGGGACAGATTAGAAGCCAGTGAGCAAGACTTCATTGCACATTATGATGTTATAACAATGTATAAAATGTGCATCTATGTCAAAGACAGAAGAGTTCCAAGCCACATTCCACAGATGATCACTTGAATCAGGGAGCAGGTACAAATGACAGAGTTAAAAGATCCTGATACCAACATCTGCCTCATTATTCTTCCATGTTGCACAGTCTTGAAAGCCAGAAACATAGGAACAGTGTAGATGAAAACAGTGGAAACAGTCATTATGAACTTGAGTTCAAATGTTATTCGATGGAGGATTTAGGTGGCTCTGTTATGACCAACAATGAATCAAAATGAAGTCTGTAAAACTTTACAAAATAAATAAATTAAAAAAAAAGAAGCCGGGCGTGGTGGCGCACGCCTGTAATCCAAGCGACTTGGGAGGCTGAGTCAGGAGGATTGCGAGTTCAAAGCCAGCCTCAGCAACTTAGCGAGGCCCTAAGCAACTCAGTGAGACCTTGTCTCTAAATAAAATATAAAATAGGGCTGGGGATGTGGCTCAGTGACCGAGTGCCCCTGAGTTCAATCCCTGGTTCAAAAAAAAAAAAAAAGAATAAGGAGCAGAGAAATCGTGGGGGGCTGGGGAAGGAGATGAGCAGAAGTAACTGAGAGTCTAGTAATTGATCCTGACTATGGGTATGTCTTTGTGCTTTACAAAGAGCCCCCAATGCACAGATGTCACAATAGAGAAGCATGGCATCACGCAGGCCAGAGCCATCCCAAAAGTTCCTCAAATATGGGAAGGACATGACATTATGGAGGCATTTGGATACTCTAGCACTGGACAATGGATGCACTGCTTTGCATTTCAATTAAATATCTGCAGATAACATCAGGTGCTCAATGCATTTTTGTTTTTTCTGGTTTTCCCATGTCATTTTTCTTTGTTCTTTTTGTTTGTTCAACAGTTTTCCACAGTTCTGTTAAATTACTTTTGGGACATTGATTGTGAAATAGGAGCAGCAGCCCCACAGTGCCAGTGGTCACCCTCTCCTATGTGCAGAAACCTAGGAGAGTCTCACTGGGGTCAGTCACCCACCCAGGGTCCATGAGATTTTGTAGATGCTTAAGACCTAGCAGGGGCTGGGACTTCATATCTAAGTACATGTTTTCAATTTGGGGGGAGGAGGTATATACATAAGTGTGAAATTACTTGTTCATATGGAAATTCTATGTTTAACTTTTCAAAGAGGAGCCTATTTTCCACTGCAGTTGAACAGTTTTATATTCCCACCAGCAATATGTGAATGTTCTAATTTCTCCACATTCTCAACATGCTATTAATTTGCATATTTGAATTCTAGTATCCTAGTAGGTATAAAATTGGATCACAAAATGTTTTGATGTGCATTACCTTATTGAATAATGATGCTGAATATTTTTCACATATTTATTGGTCATTTGTGTATCTTCTTTGGACAAATATTTATTCAGGTAATTTGTCTATTTTTAATTGGTTGTTCATCTTTTTATTAAAGAGCAATGAGAATCCTTTTACCTACCAGATGTATATCACACATGCATTGCAAATCTTTTCTCTCATTCAGTTTTCTTCTTTATTGATAGTGTTATTCAATGCATATTTTTAAAAATTTTAACACAGTTCAATTTATTTGTTTTTTCTTTTGTGGCTTAGATTTTTGGGGTCATATCATAAGAATGAATTATTGCTGGGTGCAATGGTACATGCTTGTCATCCCAGCAATTCAGGAGGTGGAAGCAGGAGGACATCATGTTTGAGGCCAGCCTCAGCAACTTAGCTAGGACCTATGCAGTTTAGTGAGACTTTGTCTCAAAACAAAAATAAATAAATAAATAAATAGGGCTGGGAATGCAGCTCACTGCAAAATGACCCCGAGTTCAATGCCCGGTAGCAAAAAATAAAAAGAATGAATTATTGAATACAAGGTAATGAAAAATCAGTCCTTGCTTTTCTCTTAATATTATTATAGGTTTAGCCCTTACATTTAGGTCTTGATCTAATTTGAGTTAATATTATATATGGTAATGCTGTGGGAGTTCAACTTTGTTTTTTTGAATGTGGATACCAGTTTTCCTGGTGCCATTTATTGAAGGGACTCTTACTTCCCCCAGGGAATAGCCTTGGTAACTTGGTTAAACCTCAATGGATTTATTTTTTGAGTATCAATTCTATCCCATTGGTATGCACATGTGTATTTATGTCAATTTCACACTATTTCCAATACTGACATTTTGTGGTAAGTTTTGAAATCAGAAGCTTGAGCCCCAAAACTTTGCTCTTCTTTATCTAAATTGTGTTGACTAGTCAGTATTGATTTAGTCAGTTTTTCATCACTGTGACCAGTGATGAAACGATTTGACAAAGGAAAGATTCATTTTGGCTCACAATTTCAGTGTTTCTGTCCATGGTCAGCATGCTTCATGTCAGAAACATTATGACAGAAGGACAGGCAGGGGAAAGCTGCTCAGCTCATGGCAACCAGAAAGGAGAGAGAAAGAGAGAGAGAGAGAGAGAGAGAGAGAGAGAAGAGAAGAGAAGAGAAGAGAGGAGAGGAGAGGAGAGGAGAGG